>JASVEL010002687.1:0-330752 GCA_032618575.1 Nicotiana noctiflora | reverse complement strand
GACCGAAGGGAGCCCTCACCGCAGAGCGAACCCCGGGCCGAAGAAGTAGGTGTTGCACCCCGGGCTGGAAGGGCACTAAGCCGATGACCGACCCTGCTGAAACCCCCGTCGACCACGACCATAAGAACCTCCGCCCGCTCTCCGGGCGGCCCGAACGAGCAGGTCTCAGACGAGCGACCTCTCGCTCCGCCGGGAATGCCCTCTAGACGGAGCACCACCGAAACTGCCGAACCACGAGGCATCTTGGCCTCCCACTCCTCTATCTCTCGGCGACGATCCGCCTCAATCGAGCGTGCCATATCAACAACCCGCTCAAACGATGACGACAAAACTCTCTCTCCGGTCATAAGAATACGCGGATAGAGTAGTCGAGGCCATCAATGAACCTCCCCGATCCTCTCCCTATCAGCAGGGATCATCCATGTGGCATGCCTAGCCAACCGTGTGAATTTGAGCTCATACTGGGTCACAGGACATGTCGCCCTGAATCAACCACTCGAACCGGCGACGTAGCTCCTCGCGACGAGACCGAGGTACATATTTCTCTAGAAAGAGAGTAGAGAACTGCCGCCATGTGAGAGGTGCTGCTCCTGCAGGCCTACGCCTCTCAAACTCTTCCCACCAATCAAATGCGGGACCAATGAACCGAAAGGTAGTAAATGAAACTCCGCCGGACTCAAGAATACGAGGTTGTCCGCAACATCCTCTGACAATTATCCAAGAAATCCCGGGCATCCTCGCCCTCAACGCCATCGAAATGGGGTGGCCGAAGTCTACCAAATCTCTCAAGCACGACGCTACTCGTCGTCGGGCATAACCTCAACCATATGCTCTGGGAGCCGGAGCCGGTGCACTCGAGGAATAACCGGTGCAACCACCCGAGCGGGACCGCCTGGCCGTCCGGTCCCCGAACAACCTCGCTCGTGCGTGCGAGCCGCAGGGTCCGCCGACCACCCCTCGTCCGAGATGTCGCTGCAGCAGCAGTAGCCGAGACTACCCGAGCCAAACCGGAATACACCGATAATATCCGAGCAAGAGTCTCCCGGGCGACCAGGAATAGCAATAGACACTGTCTCGGCCCTGAACTGGGACCGCCGGAGCATCAACCACGGGGGCCGCTCCCGAACCGGTACAACAGGGCGGCCGGCTCGGCACCGCCTCGCCGCCCTACCTCTACCTCTAGTACGACCGCGCCCACGACCTCTAACAGTTGGCAATGGAGGTCGTCCACCTCGTCCTGATGCTCACATTCTCGCCATCTCGCGGAGAATAGATATAGAAGTTTAGTTCTCGAACAACAAGATCGCACGACAGCAGTTCAAGAAATGTGAAGTTTTCCTAAAGGTTCGCAGCCTCTCCCGAGGATAAGTACAGGCGTCCCCGTACCGATCCACAAGCATCTACTAACCGGCCCAAGACTCACGAGGCCTAGTAAACCTAGGCTCGATACCAACTTGTCACGACCCCAAATCCGGTCGCGATGGCGCCCAACACATTGCTAAGCCAGCCTGACCAATCAATATCAACCACGGAGCTAGAGCTCTCTTTAGCCCATTTAAGCATATTAATTCACGAAGCAACAACGATACATATAACGAAAACGGGAACCAAGTCCCATAATACATCAACTCCCATAGACCGAATGGTCAAGAGTCATGAGCCTCTACTGAACATGAGTGTATAAAGGTTTACAAGATACAAAGTGCGGAAAGAAAAGTCAATACAAAAATCAAGAGACGGTAAGAAGGAATATCGGGTCCTGCGGACTCTGCAGCTACCTCGAATATCCACAAATGTCGCCTCGCACAGCTACTGGATCACTGCTGAGAGGTACCTGGATCCGCACACAAGGTGCAGGGAGTAAAATGAGTACTGCCAGACTCAGTGGTAATAAACAAGGGTAAGACAGCGCAGATAAGAAATCCGCAATAAAGCACTATGTAAAGTTGTAATCGAATACCCTGTCACAGAATCAATATCAACTGTACCTGTACCAATAAGTACCAGCAAAACAGTATAACAGTTAGCAGATGTAGCTAAATGCAATGCAATGCATGATATGACCGCTACGGCGCGTAGCCCGATCCAATTTGGGTACCCGTGCTCACTGTGGGGGTTCAGACTCCGGAGGGGCTCCTACAACCCAAGCACAATGTCACTGCGGCGTGCAGTCTGATCCAACATATATACTGTTGCGGCGTGCAGCCCGATCCACTACCAGTCAGCTAATATGCAAATACAGCCTCGCAGGCTCAAAAGTAGTTTGAAAACCCTTTTTATCATTTTTCAGTTGGAAAACAGTATTACCAAGTTCCAGAGATTGGAAATAGCATGATAACAGAAATAGCTACGGACTGGTAGTAACTAACATGTCAATATGATAAGATAATGATAACGATCCACGCGGGATCCAATAACTAGCTCACGGCCCACAAGTATACTCAACCGCCCAAGAAGGGGGTTCCTCGGCTCAAGAGTGGCCAATATCTCAATATATATTATGCAACCATCCGAGAAGGAGGTTCGACGGCTCAAGAATAGCCAATGTCATAACACAAGTATCAACAAGTCGGACTAAGCCATAGTCCCCAATCACAATCGACCCCGCACTCACAAGAGAGTACGTGTCTCGCCGCTATACAACATCACAAAGTGGTATACCGGGGTTTCGAACCCGCTGGTCATCACCCACATCTATTACTCACCTCAATACGGCGCGACGACTACTCCGCAATGCCCTTGCCACGAGAATCAAGCTCCGCACGCGTAGAATCCGATCAAATACAGTAGAAATACAACAAATTAGGCCAATGGGACGACACCCAATCAATACAACTCAATTTACATCAAAATTCCCAAAGTTGTCAAAACCCGACTTTCGGTACGCTTCTCGAAAAATTACAAAAGTCACATATTCGGAACCCTCATCTCAATACAAGTCTAAGAATATCAATTTTACCAAATTCGGACTCCATTTGCCCATTCAAAACCTTGATTTTTCTAAAGTTCAAGCCTAGGGTTAAATCTTCCATGAATCACCCCAAATTCCTCCATTTTCATGATATAATTGCAAAATATTATCAATACTAATCATAGTTTAAGTCCATAGTTGATTACCCGATGATTTCCCTTGAGTTTCTCTTCAAAATCGCGCAAATCGCCTCTAAAGACGAGACCCAAATGTGTGAAATGTTTCTGAAATTTTCTAACTTCTGATACAATTAATTCACTGTGATTTTCGCTTCTGCGGGCCTTTTTCCGCCCCTGCGGAACCGCTCCTGCGGAATCCCCTCCGCCCTGCGGTCTTTCCCGCTTCTGCGGACAAGAGTCCGCTCCTGCAGACTCGCTTATGCGATCAACTATCCGCTTCTGCGGACTCCTCCATCACGCCTCCAGACCGCTTCTGCGATCGCCCTCTCACACCAGCGAAGCCGCCCTTGCGGGCCAGGCTCCGCTTCAGCGGTCGCCTTCGCTTCTGCGCCTTCTTGTCCGCTCCCGCGGACTCGCTCCTACGCCCCCATTTCCGCAGGAGCGAAAACAACAAAACCATAACACAAGCCTGCAATTTTCCACATTTTCTCCCGTTTAGCCATCCGAAAACACCCCGAGGCCCCCGGGACCTCATCCAAACACACCAACACATCCTAATACCTTATTCGAACTTGCTCAAATCCTCAAAACACGTCTAACAACATCAAAACCCATAATTCTCATCGAATTCAAGCCTAAATTTCTTAAAACATTCCGAATTATACAATCAATCAAAAACCCGAATAAACAACGTCCGAATGATCTGAACATTTGCGGACATATCCAAAATCACATAACGAAGCTACTGCAACTGTCGGAATTCTATTCCGACCCCCGGATCAAAATCTCACCTACCATTCGGATTTCGCCAAAATTCAACATTGGCCAATTCAAGCCTATTTCTACACCGGACCTCCAAATTTAATTCCGATCGCTCCCCTAAGTCACAAATCACCTCCCGGAACTAACCGAATCATCAGAATCCGATTCCGAGCCTTCTAACCAAATAGTCAACTCCAGGTTGACTTTCCTTATTCAAGTTTCCTTCAAAAAGGCTATATGCCTCATTTTCAATCCAATTCACTCCTAACTCACCCGATAGACTCTAACACTGTTATAAAAGCATAAAACATGAAATTACAACATAACGGGGTGGTAATTCCCATGACGACGGGCCGGGTCATCACAGTTATTTATATTCTCCTGTTTAACTTGTATTCCAAACAAATATTGTTTTATTATTGTACTCCTTAGTAGATGCTAATACACTTGTGACATCAAGTTTTAGAGGTTCCTACTGGTTGTTCATTATTGTATTTCACATAATTATTATCATTTTACCTTGTAATTTATATTGTATATAGAAATTGGAAAATAAAATCACGGGTTTTCGAAGATTTTACACTACTTTTGCTCCTAGGTGTGTGTAGGGGTTGTGTTTGTTCGTGAGAAAGGATTTCTCGTCAAGTAAGTTTGGGGGATGTGGACACACTTGCACGAATTCGTGTACGTGTTTTGTTCATATTCCTGTGCAGTTAAGAGAAAAATTGTCCAAAAGGCGAAAGAAATGGAAAAAATAGATTTGTGGACTCGCCGCTCTCTCGTAGTCCAAAGCTAATTTAATCGTATCCGCCTTTGAGGAAAAGACCGAATCAGTCTTTGATCCATCCTAATAAATCCTTTCCTTTGAAACCGGTCCCATAAACGAGTGAAAAAAGCTCCAATGTTCTGAATATTGAGAAAGACTTTTGAAATTTGATCAAATCGATCGAGAATCTTATCATCTGTTAGGTGGGCCAACCGACCGACTGAGTTTGGTTGGGCGTCCATGTCACATAACCTTTCTCTAGCCAAGAATCCCAATATTGTTGGGATTCATGAATTCGAAAATAATAAAATGAGTAACTAAGTTGATTAATCACCATTGGCTTGACTGATGACGACGTTAGGCGCCATCACGACATATAGTAAATTTTGGATCGTAACACTAAAGATCTTCAATAAGTGGGACATAGTAGATTTTTTTATGTGGGGAAAGAATAACAACTTGGTAATCTAGTATGTCATATGTTTTTACGTCCGAATTGAGATTTTAAACTTAGGAACTTATGAGTTTCTGTAACCTCCAAGTTGAGAATTATTAGAGTTAGCCCAACAATGGACATAATGGCTAACAAATAAGGATTTGGACTTAGAAAGTTATGCTAAACTAAAATTGAAACAACTACGTTAGTATAACCATTTACTACAAATTGGCGTTTATTTAACTAAAATACATTTGTCGGGAGCTGAGTCATAAGATGAGACATAGTTAAATAATATTTTTATATAGATTGGAAAAATCAGCACGAGGCAAAGTACCAGAGCTACTTAGTTTAGAGTTGCATTAAGCTAAAACATCACTCCCTAATTGCTTGTTTTTCATAAGCAAGCATGTTAAATTATTTTAGCATAAATATTTTAAATTATGTGTTAATTATACGCCGAGATAAGTGTGTGCTTATAGGTAAGACAGTTTTAGAATTTTGTTGAGATTTTTATCGATTTTACACTATTTTATAATTTTTCATGATGATTTATAACTTGATTTTGATATTAGTATCTATTTTGCTTCATGACATGAGCCTCTTAGATTTATAGCATGAAGCATAGCACGTCATATAGTTGAGAAACTGTGAGAGAGGCCCGACCTTGACGTGATTAGTTAAGTGATAAGAGCGTGTCCCAACACATTACATCTGTAAGACATTGTGGCTTGAATCCCGACACACCTGATGATAGGATGTCGTGGTTGAGTCTTGACTCGCATTAACGATGGACTACTGATATTGAGACTAATATATATCAAGACGTCATAGGCATTTTTAATTCAGCTTATTCATTATAATTTAATTTAATATTATTTTTCACCAAATAGTACTTTAATTCATTTATTAACTCATGAAAAAAATTATATTCCTTTAGATTTTTTCTATAAAAATAGATTAACGTAATAATTACTTAAGCACTAAAATTCAAAGAAAAGAAAGTGGAGCCTCTGAGAAGTTGACTTTCTTTTCCCACATCGAAAGTAGAGTAACTCTTTCCGGCCCTTCTACTTTTACAAAATATCATGACAAAGAGGCAACACAGATTTAGTGTGATTTAACCATTTTTATGAACTACATTGGAATTGATTCTTAGGGTTTGAGATTTGTTGGTGAATTCAAGAGTTCAATTCCAAGATCCGTTCAAGCTAAAAAACTTGCAAAGAAGTAAATGTCCCTGAGATTACCATCGAATATAACGACGTTATAAACAGAAGTCTCTTTATATTCTCGAGAGTTCTGTAACTTTCTACTAAGGGTGTAGCTTTCCATCAATGGCTCGGTTTCTCCGTCAAGGTAAGTGGAATAAGTTACATTGTTATTTCCAAATTTGGTTTATACAATTTTTATGCGCTTATGGGTTTTTTTCTATGATCAAATAATAAAGTTGTAAAAGTTAAGGATATAAAAAATGTAGGATTAATCAAATTTGAAAAAAATAAATGATTGAGCTAATGAACATATCATAATCCAATTGATCTAACCGACTTTTTTTTTGGTTACCTACCCGGTATCCGGTACCCACATTGGAGCCCGACTATATCCGGATTCGCGTCGCGTAGGGCCCCTTGCTGGGGAAGCGCTCCATACCAAGGATTTTTTCATCCCCAAGGCTCGAGCCCCAGACCTTTGGTTAAGGGTTTTTATAAAGAGATGATAGGATGCTACTTTTTTTTTTGGTTTCCCACCCGGTGTTCGGTACCCACATTGGAGCCCGATTATATCTGGATTCGCGCCGCGTAAATCTAACCGACTTCAATTTGCTAAGGTCAAGATAGATTGAATAGATTTAGGATGAAAAATGAATCAAAATTAAATTTTACTAGTGAATACTATTTAAAATTGGTGAAAAGTGAAATCGTCTCTCTAAATTTTTTCAAATTTTGGAACATCTCCCGATCATTTCTCTCAATGTTAGAAAGCCATCAAACTAATATCGTCAATTATTTATCCCTAAGGTATACCAATGGATGCCAAAAGGTCTTTTATCTTTTTTGTTTAAGAGAATAAAATTTGTCAAAATGGTAACTAAAGTATATGATCTTTTCAATTAAAACCCTAATATTGGATATTAATTGCAAGTGGTTCATTAACATTGAAAATGAAATTAAGGAACTTGATGTGAACAAGGAAAAGTTAAATGTGTGTCAATTTCAAACTTATAAAATCAAATATAGTCAAACCTCTTTATCATATTTGTGTTTATTCCGATATTTTTTGAATGCTATGGTGAAGTGTTGTTATATAAGATATATACTTTAACATAACATAAACAAATTAGTTTCGAGATAAATTTGGCATTTATAGTAAATGTATATTATATAATAATGATGTTATAGAGATCTGACTGTATATCATATCAACTTCATTCGAATAGAAAATTTGTTATCTCATAAAATAAATCTGGGATAAAAAATTAGAAGTTTTCTAAATTTTACATATATTCCTAAACAACCATACAAACTATTATCTAGCTTTCCTCACTTTACCCACATTACTACCCATAAATTATTAGTCTTTTAATACTTTCTCTTATAATTTAGGTATACCTTTTAAGTTTTTTTATCGCGAATAATTGGCGAACTATTTTGTTATCATAATTTTGAACTTTAACAAATAAGAAATATATTAAGAATAGTAACAAATATGAAGTTATAACAATAAATTTTATGCTAAATCTTCAATCTAATTGCCTATGTGATTTTTATCCCATTAAATTTTAAGTTAAATATCAATAAATTTTAGAATCAAGAACATGACCACTATATTGATAATCTATTTTAGGCTGTAGTAACTTTAATAAACAATCTCTTTAAAGATAAAACATTAAAGATATATCATTTACATAAGTCCCACTCTTATTCTTCTCATTATAATATTTCCTATTGTATTATCCAAGATATGAAAAAAGAGCAACCACTGAGTATATATTTATATAACAAATGCATATATTTAAATAGTGTATTTAATTTTGATAAGGAAGCACTAGTAGAATATTGTTGCTATTTTATTCCAATTTAGATGTTTCCTTTATAGTATTAGACTATAATTGAAAATTTGAAATTATTATTTGAAAGAATAGAGTGCAAATTAAGAATATGTTATATTTTTCTTTTTTACATGTTCATATTGGATATTAAGATTATCTAAATTTCAGTCTTCTTTTTAAACGGATTTTTCTTTAAGATATTATGATTATTTACTTTAGCACTCATGAAATTATCCCAACGTAAAAAAAATGTGAAAAAGACAATAAATATGGTGTTTAAAAACCCTTCTCATAGTTTTGAGAGTCTCACTTGAGTAGTTCTTTGTATTTTCTCTCTTCCCTCTCTTCCTCCTCAGCCTTCCTGCCACCTGCTCACATCTTCATCACTCTTGTTCTTCGGTGGCGTACAACTTTAGAAGCACAGTGTACCAACATTTGTTACATAAACCCTTTTAGCCAAAAAGCTGAATTTTTCTCTGTAATTAAAGAAACCCCATCAACATTAATCGCATCTTCAGCATTTTTAGCTTCTGTTTTGCACCATGAATGCTCCTATAATTGGTAATCTTCTGCCCCTTGAGACACCATTTACAAAAAGAATCTTATGTTTTTATTTCTGTTTTTGAAATTTTCGTATATTTTAGGATTTTTTTTGTCATGAAAGTACTGATAAGAATGTATGCAGGTGCAGATACATGCTTTTGATTGAAATTTTATTTTGACAAAAGGGTGAATTTCTATCTTATAAAGTATAAAAAAAGAAACCCATTAATGTTTGCCACAGCTTCAGTATTCTAACCTTTTATGTTTACATAATGCTCCTGTTTCTGTTATTGTTGTTGTTGTTGTTCTTTTTTTTTTGGTTTTTGCTACATGCTAACCAAAAAGCTAAATTTCTTTCTTTGAAAATAAAAGAAGAAAACCCCTTTTAGTATCCAAGGGCAGCTTCAGCAATTTTAGCTTCTATACTAATTTTATTCCATGGAAAAAAATACTGCATTTGTTTCTTCTCTTGTTCTTTTTAGGTTTCTTTTTGTTAAATTTTGATAAGAATGAATATAGGTGCACATACATAGGGATAAATTTGAAGTCTTTTCATCTGTTTAAATTTTTTCTTTTTTGCTATGTGTTTAGTTCTGACCGCATGCTTACTATTTGCTTTTGTTCTTTTGGGTTCTTTTCTGGGATAAAGATCCATTGCAGGGAGATTTCCCTGAAGTTATAGAAGAGTTCTTGGAGAGTGGAATCATGAAATGCATAGCCTTCAATCGTCGTGGTACCCTTCTTGCAGGTATACTGTGAATAACTCTTAACTGGACTTGTTTTCCCCTTTGATTGTGCTTTTGACACAACTAACATGAACTATGCAGGTTTTGGTTCTTCTTTTGACACTGGTTTTGCTGAAAAAAATCAGTTTTCTTTTTCTCTCATTATTATGAATCGTCTTTGCTTGGTTATGGTTAGAATATTCATAGGCAAAGTGGCATGTAAAAACCTTTTAAGAGATAAATTTATATAATTGTAATGGAGCTTTCTTGGGTGTCATGAAAGGCTTTAGTCAAAAGGTTTTGCTTTAACTAATCATTGGTTCAGTGGCAACAACAACAAGCTAGTGTAATCCCACAAGTGGGGTCTTGGGAGGGTAGTATGTACGTTGCCTTACCCCTACCCTGGAGGGCATGGAGACTATTTCCGATAGACCCAATCATTTGTCCAGAGGATCTATCTTAATATTATCCTATAATTCGGTAGTTCATGTAGTTCTTTTGCTTCCATTCTTATTTTTTGTTTTTGTTTCTGAAGCATCATGTTTAGTTAGATTAATATAACCAATTGATATCTGAGACCAGTTGATATCTTGTTGGTGCTAAAAAGCTTAAGATTTTGGTTGTCGCTTTAGATTAATAACTTTTAGGAAACAGATGCACGGTTTGTGAAACCTAAAATGCATTGAATTTTACAGCTGGATGCTTTGATGGAAAATGCCTTATCTGGGATTTTGAGACCAGAGGCATTGCAAAAGAGTTCAAGGACGAAGAGAGTGTTGCCTCAATTACAAGTGTTTGTTGGTCAAAGTATGGTCACCGCATACTTGTCTCTGCTGCTGATAAGTCCTTGACACTGTGGGATGTGGTCAAAGGAGAGAAGATAACTCGGACCACTCTACAGCAAACCCCTTTACAAGCTCGCCTACATCCTGGGTCCTCTACTCCATCTATTTGCTTGGTGTGCCCCCTTTCATCTGCTCCCATGATTGTTGATTTGGACACAGGAAACGTGACTGTTCTCCCTGTCTCGCCGACTGAAGGAGGAAATGTACTTGCTCCTGCTTCAAGAAATAAATCTTCAGATGGATCTGCCTCATTTTCTCCTACTGCAGCTTGCTTTAATAAGTACGGAGATCTGGTTTATGTGGGGAACTCCAAAGGGGAAATACTAATAATTGACCATAAAAATGTTCAAGTGCGTGGTATAGTTCTTGTTCCAGGCAGCGCTGTTATAAAGAACATTGTGTTTAGCAGAAATGGACAGTATCTCTTAACAAATTCCAATGATCGCACAATAAGGATATACGAGAACCTTCTTCCCATAAAAAATGCACTTACGGGTCTAGATGAAGCAACCAATGACCTGAATGAGCTTGAAGGGGTAGAGAAGCTGAAAGCTGTTGGAGCTCAATGTTTAGCGCTGTTTCGGGAGTTTCAGGATTCTGTCACCAGAGTGCACTGGAAGGCTCCATGTTTTAGTGGTGATGGCGAGTGGGTAGTTGGTGGTTCTGCCAACAAAGGAGAGCACAAGATCTACATCTGGGATCGGGCCGGTCATCTTGTGAAAATTCTTGAAGGACCAAAGGAAGCGATAATAGATCTAGCTTGGCATCCTGTCCATCCTATTGTTGTCTCTGTTTCGCTAGCTGGGGTAGTCTATATTTGGGCAAAAGACTATACCGAGAATTGGAGTGCTTTTGCTCCTGATTTCAAAGAACTTGAAGAAAATGAGGAGTATGTTGAAAGGGAAGATGAATTTGATCTTAATCCGGAAATTGAGAAGGTGAGGGTATTACTTTTTGAACTTCTTGAAAAGGAAAGAAGTATAATAGATAATGTGTCCTTCATTCTTTTCTTTTTCTGTTTTTTGATATGAACATGCTGCTGCAGGTTAAAGAATCAGATGCTAATGAGGATGAAGATATTGATATTGTTGGCGTGGAGAACGATTCAACTTTCAGTGATTCAGATATGTCACAAGGTGAAATTTGCTTCTTGCCTGCTGATCCAATTCCTGATGCTCCAGAGCAGCAGGACAAGTGTGTTGGTAGTACCTCAAAGCTAGGAGAGAGCAACCAATCTGGATCCCCTATTTCAGAAGAGGCTGGACAAAATGGGCAAGTGAATCACGAGTCCAGTCCTTTTGAAGGTGGTAAGACATTTTTTATTATACCTTAAATAAATCAAACTATTATGAATCCTGTGATTCAACAATGTTACGTGAAAGAAAATGTTGATAAAATCTATATCCAGTTGACAGTCCTAAATGGCAGCCTCCTAAGGTTACCAGCTCTAAGTTTAACGCTTATGTTTCAATATTCGCAGAATTTGTGTCAGAACTTTTTCTTGGACATCAATCAACTATTCCTAGATCCCAATATCAAGATTTTTTTTAGAATGCCTAACTCAAGATTTCTTGGATAGTGAATTGCTATAAGATGACTCAAAGGTCTATATTGGCTTGTTGCCTTTGTTCTGTCTTTGTTATCTTATGTTTTGTTTGTTTTTTGAGTGTATTTGTCTTTTAGTTTTCAACATATCACCATTTTGTGTTTTATCTTCCCTATTCGACTTGTCTATATGTTTTATTATGTGTGTTGGTAGTGCGTGAAAGATGCTGTCCTCAAATATTACACAAATAACAAATTTTACTAAATAGAGCACATATTCCACTGGCCGGGGAACGGAAGATATCTGTTTTAATAGAAAACATATGTATCAAACGTGATTTTTATTCTTTGTTCATGAATGACCTATGCTGTTCAGTTATGATAGGGGACTCTTTTCTTAGAACGAACAAAGACTTGGCTTCTTATTAGCAAATATGAATTCTTTATTGTTGTCAGGTCTCAGATTTCCCATTGTTGATGGACCCTTCCTACTATCTGTCTTAAGAACCTGTAAAATAGGCTATGAAATCCTATCACGCCATTTGAACAAGTGAAGTTACTCTTATAGATCAACTGTAAAACACAGATTTGTCTCTGAACATGTAGCGAAGTCACCATGTACACTGAAGCAGAACTGTTAAGAGTTCAATTTACTCATTAGTTCTGCTAGGAATCCTTGGATATTTTCTTTGGTAATGTGCTAATAGGTATCTTTATCTGGGAAAACTTAATTCGGCCTTGCAATGGAAAGAGTGTGAAATTTAGTTACACATCTGTGTGAATCTTGACAGTAGATAACTTATAGTTAATCTTTTTTACTTTCTTATTTTAAGTTAACACAGCCATTGACAATTCTGCTGCAGAGGACACAGGCACAACATGCGTGAAAAGGAAACGAAAGCCTTCGGAGAAGGTATTGGAGTTGCAAGCTGAGAAGGTTAAGAAACCCTCACAGAAGACAAAACCATCTGGTAAACATCAAAACTGAGAGAATACCTGTAATCAGTTGGAAATTAATGAGTTCCTATCCAGAACATCTTAAACTTTTTGTTCCTTTTTTGTTGTTAAAAGGCCTCCTGTGGTAACCTTTCCTGTTTTAATGTTTGAGACAGCACTCAAAACTTTATTTATGGCCATTAGAGTACCACCTTTAATTCAGGAATGACAATGAGCATTCCTTGAGATGTTCCTATAAACTCGAGTTCCAATGGATATTGTTTTTAGTTAGTTCTTGTTGCAACTTCATTTACTGATCTGGGACCTTCCCCCTCCCCATGTAACTCTCAGTCCCTCTCATGCGAAGAAAAAACAGTTTATATTTTGGTGATGTTAGTTAGAGTTGATGTTTCTAGCATATAGAACTGAAACTATCTTAAAATTGTCTGTCTTTGGTATTTTCCCTTTTAGATATCTCTTGAGCTGCCGTTCAACTCTCAAATACAGATTCCTTAAAGTTCTTTATATTCTGTTCTTTCTGCATGCTGTCATGATATATAGCTGGCTAATAGTCGAAGTTTAGTTGGGCTATTAATTAGGAGTTTGACTTTGGGCACTTATTTTTCTCCAAAGGACTGTGAATTTTAGCTAAAATATGCATAAGGGATGTTGGGTGAAGGAGAGACTAATCCAATTCTACTCTGTCAAGCTTTTATTTTTCGTTTTCTCTACTTCATTGCTTTGAGAAATATCTAGTGTAGACCCTATATTAAGCCCTCCTTAAAATTCGAAGTCAACTGACAAATTTCTCAAAAGCAAAAATGTAAAAAAACTGACACGGCCCTTTTCTCAATTACAATGGGTTGCAAGGTAGAAGTATTGTTTCTTGGGTTACTGTTAAATGATCTTCATAAGTACTGTCTTACCATGTTGTTTTGAGCTTCTTTGGTTATTCTATCGTTTCATAGATGCTCAAGAATTGATTAAGTTAAAATTTTCGAAGTTTTAGTATAACATCCATTTTAGTTTTCTGGTATTCTCACTTTTTTGGCATTAAAAGTTTTATGAAACTCCTAAACCTAATAATTCTTGCCACGTTAATACTTGTTTTATTTTTTAATTCTTTAACCATTTATTTATTAGAGACATTGACGTAGTCATGTGGCAATGCACTATTCATGTTAATACAGTAAACACAAAAGTAAATGTTATTTTAAAATAGGATCCATAGTATGCTTTAACCAGGAAAAAAAGAATAGAAAATGCACCATAAGCCAGAATTTAAACAACTATCTTTTATGCATTAGTACTAAGTATCCTTTCTCTTTAAAACCAACAATCAAATGTTCAGTTTAACCTCCACAATTTTTTGGTGTAATTTGATTTAGCAATCTATTTTTCGTTTTATGTTCATTTTTGAGGAGTTTTTCTTGTGTGTGTGTTTGGGGGGGGGGGGTAGGGGAAAGGATGGGTCTGGTGAGAAATTGAAACTTTTAGCAGCTCTATCAGTGAACTAACACTCAATTCTTGGCTTCTTTTCACATTTTAGTTTTCATTTCTTTTTCGTCACAAACAAGTTATATGTGGTTTACTAACTACAACTAAAATTTTAAAATAAAAGTTGACTTTATTATAAGGTACATATAGTTTGGTTTTGTTGTTTAAATGCTTGGAGGTAAAAACATGTTACTTCGAGTGACATTAACATTGCCAGAAATTTATCATCCAATGTTAAATTTGAGATTTCAAACCTTATAGTTGCTATATACACATTTATAGCTATTAATGTAAACGTAGTGACAATCTCTATTTTTTAAGAATGTACTAACTTGGTGACCATGCTTTGGAACTGCTTTGGATATATTGTTGAAAAATTTATACTTCAAGTCAATCACGTATGCCTCTATAAAAAATTAACCTGTTTATTTAAAATTCATTGTCTTGTTTAATTTTACAGGGCAAGAAGATGCCATCATGCAATTATTATTGGAATAAACATTTCTCTAAAATAAAGAAACAAAATAATCCCGAGGTTCATGAAATGATTTAGTTTCTTAATAATTAAGCTTGAACTTACTGAAACCAATTTGTTCACTAAGATAAGGGATTAGTATGAATTACAAGTATGTAACAAAGACACAAGCTAATTAGATCGATATGGAAGTGAAATTCTAGAGTAATGGAGTTTTACCTGTAAAAAGTAAGTTTTGCAGCGAAATCTAATGGTAGTCAGTCTTTATATAAAATAGGGAAACAAAACAACTGTGAGTAAAAAGGTTAATTTCTGTCATAGATATTTTACCTGTAAAAGTGGTTATCAAAGAATATGCTTCTACCTATAAAAGATACATTTCCTAGAGAATAATGAATTTGTAAGTAAAAATAATTGTGTGTGTTCGTGTGAAGCAAAAAAGGTGAATTACAGGTATCGAATATTAATGAATTAGTAGATCAAGTAATTAGATTGATATTGATTGTAATAAGGAAAAATAATCTTAATTATTAAATAATTGCTAATGCTGAGATATGTCTATGAATCAATCTTACGTACAAAATGAGGAAAATTAATGTTTGGAGTAAGTAATAATAAATTGGTTTCCTAAAAACAAATTACAGATATCTGATTTTGTTAACTAAATTAAGGAAATTAGTTATGGGTGTTTAAAATGATTAGATTGACATTAATATTTCAAGGAAACAAAATTATAATAAACAATTATTGATCTCAATTTACAAAAGAGGTAACAAATTAATTTCGAAATATTAAATAGATTTGGTTTTGATTAAAAAACTGCTCTGTTCATTTCATTTTATATGACGGTGTTTTTTTAGACATGGAGTTTAAGATAAAACAGAGAAAGCTTTTGACACATAATCTAAATCTATATAATGTACCTCCTTGTCAAAAAGTATGTATAACATACCAAAGATCCCCCTAGTATTTAGTGGTTTATGTTATTCCCTATAAGAGCATGTTATCATGGTAAATGAAAATATTAGTACTAAAGAGTTTCAAATATAAAAAGGTTTTGGTCCTTTTGGAATTGACCAAATAGGAAGAAAGTGTCATACAAAATGGAGTGAGAAGGAAAAAAGGGAATGGAAAGAGTATAAGAAAGTATATTATCAACCTTGAGAAAATTGATAGATATGAACTGTCGGTGCCTATGTAGAGAATATTAAGCGACAAATGGTATGATCAGATATATTGTTTCTTTGTTGGCAAAAGTATTGTATTCACTGTTGAATGCAGCGCCCTTGATGCTGCATAATATTGACAAATTTAATGTCTAGTTAGGTCAATAAATCTAGATAACATCTAGGTATAGTACATTAATTTGGCCGCACCACAAAGACGTTTTCCTAGACAACGTTGTTTCAGCTTTAATGTGGAAATGGCCTTCCCTCCAATGCACCTCCTATTTCTGCTTCCAGCGTTGGCCATGCTATACATAATGGTGTCATTTCCATAATTCCTAGTTCCGAGTAGAATGACTTTTCCATGTTGAACATGTCAGTATAATTGTTCTTAGCATCACCTACTTGCATTGAGCCAGAGGTAAAAGCATATTTCATACCTCTCTGGCCACGTCACGATGTAAAAGGAGGGGGATTAACTGTTTCCTCCTCATTTTTGCACATGGAGAACCAACTGCTCAGCTTCTAATTTTCTTATTTAGATTTTCCATAGTTAAGATGCTTCCTGGCACATAATGCAGTCAAAGGCAGCCTGTTTTGCGTAAAATGAGCATTTCATTGATCTTGTCCGTTCTCTGAATCATCACATTGTCTTCTAGATATTCTGTTACAACTTTGTGCATAATTTGGAATAAAGTCTCCTATCAGTTATTATGTGGTGACTTTCAAGCATGATATGATCAGATCTTATGCATATGACATAATATGTAACAAGCCTGGCTTGCTGTGAGGTGAAAACTAGCCACATATTCAATGCTCAAGCTTCAGAAGAATTTGTAATTAGTACTTTGACTTTTGGCTTCATCTGCTAAACGAAAATACATAATAGGGAGTGTTTGGTGGTTCTATTTTCTGAAATTTTAAGTTTCCTACATGATATTTCTGTTCTCAAAGAGATAGTTCAGTACATGTCCTTAGCAATTGATGGACAAGCCTGGAATTTATGAGTGAAGAATGATGTGATAAAGATAAATGAGCCGTCCATAAGTTGTCTGTATGCTCAAAACCCAACATTGAAGTTAATTCAGATATAGACTTCACTAACCAAATATATTATCATATTGACAATTTTGGAGCATCTGAGATTATTTTCGAAAGAGAAGTCGAGAGGAACTTTTTTTGTCAAATGCAAAGTGAATTACTCCAAAATGTAGTAGATCATATATAGTGAGAGAGTGTGTGTGTTGTGTGGGTATTTTAGAAACAAGTACTCATTAGTTTTGGTTCACTTCCAGATGGTGGGTCAATTATCTACTGTAAAAGCTGAGCTCAAGAGAAGATTATATCATATTCATGAGCCAAGACATGGAAGGGCCGGCTTGGCTCAGCGGTAAGCTTGCTTGCCGTGGTGTGTCAGGTCGCGGGTTCGAATCAGCCTCTCTGCAAAGCAGGGGGAAGGCTGCCTAGAGTTTCTCTTCCCCAGACACCCACGAAGTGGGTATTGAACTGGGTCGGCCCTATGAGCCAAGACATGGTTTGACTAGCCTAACCTTATAATTGCGCCTGGTTGACAAATTAAAAGTTGCTATTACTTTTGTTTGACAAATTATGATGTCAATATGTATGTAGTATGCGAGAGTTTTATTCTTTTGCTTTCTGCTAATTTTACTTTTAGTCTATTTTCTTGTGCTTAAACTATTTAATCTTCAATACAGTTGAAACACGCTAATTTGGTATTGATAGTAATTATAAATTTTAACTTTAAGAGGCTTTCTGCTATAGTAACTTTAACCACCAACTTTAACAAGTTTTTTCCCACAGTAGCTTTGACCACCCCACCACCTTGTTCCCCACTAGTTTCTATCCTAAATGCCACTAAACACTCTGCCATACTTCGCAACTGTAGTAACCTTTTGGATATCATTTCCATCCTATATATAGCGAAGGGGAGTGTGGACTGGGATTATTAAGGTCTGAAAGTCATGAAGGAAAGTTGTAGGATTAGGATATTTGGTAGGACTAGGACGTGAAAGCTGTTTATGTACGTTCTGTTTCTTCTTCATTTTCTCTGTCTTATGCTGACATTACCTCATATCCAATAATAAGTTATGATCTGGAATCATTCCCTATTATTGTGAAACCTTTTTCATTATGCTTTCTAATAATTTTACTGCATATCGTGACGTTTGCAGGTTAATATCTGATCGAGGCGAAGCAGAGTAAGAGATTGCTTCACTGGAGGTCAGGTTTATTTGTACAACAGTAAGCTGTGAATTAAGTGTAAACCAGCTAGTGGTTCCATCTATAAATGGGCTGTAGAGTGATACTGCTTTTGAAGTTGTCCAGACTTGCACCAACAAACAGATTTTTTAGCAGAGTGGTAGCAGTCAATCCAGACACTTCGAAAAGACTAACTGTTAACATGAACTGACATTAGAGCAATACATTAGATTTATCCCCTGCTGAAGAAACAAGAGTTGAATGGACAGCGTCTGAAGAACTTTGCCTTCTGTAATGGATAGAGATTCATCGATGCTTGTATATTTGGCGTGTAAGGAGAATCTGGACAGGAAGGTTAGACGATGTTGGGGTTGGGGAGGGTGGCGTCTCCCATGTAACTGAGCCCTTCAAATCTTGCTTATATTACAGTAACTGTAACAAATTTTGATTTACTTAGACTTGAAAGAACTATTTACTTCTACATTTCACATATCCACTTTTCAATCCCATCTCCTTTTATTTGCACAAATTAAATGTATCACAATTCAAGTAAATTTGTACATTTTTACATAATTGAAGTGTTGTTATTTACTCAGCTCTCCCAGACCCTATGGAGTGATAAAGATAAGCCCCAAGTGCCATAATCACCAGCACAGCTGCTCCAGCATTCACAAGCAGTTGTCTCTCTTCATTTAGCTCTGCAATGCTTTTCTTCAAATTGCCAATACTGAATTCACCACCAGGATGAGAAGATACACCAGCTGCTAAATTTCTTGTAATTTGCTTATCTTTTGATTCTTTGTGCTCAACCTTTTGTTGAAACTTCTCTATTAGTTCTTTACTCTTTTCAGCTACCTTCTTTCCTCCTGCAGCATGGCTCTCCTTGTTTTCAACTTCCTTACCACTTTTGACCAATTGTGTTCTTTTCTGATCTGGCTTGTCTTCTTCTTTACTCTTTTGAATCTTTGGCTCAATACTCCCTACTAGACCTTCCAATATTTTCCTCTCATCTCCTTGTTTTCCCTGTATTCCTCTAGAATCTTGATCTTTGTCTACATGTTGAGGCTTTGGCAACTGAGCTGTGGGTTTTAAAGGGGTTGGTTTTCTTGGGATTTCAATAGTTGGATAAGTAGTTTTGGGAGGAAAATTAGTATCCTTTTGAGTCTTTGATGATTCAGCAGTACTCCCCTGTTGACCTTCCAAGACTTTCTTCTCATCTCTTTGTAATTCCTTTCCTGCTGTAGAATCATGATCTTTGACAACATTTTGAGGCTTTGTCAATTGAGCTGTGGGCCTTAAAGGGGTTGGTTTTCTTGGTGTTTCAGCAGTTGGATAAGTAGTTATGGGAGGAAAATCAGTATTATCTATTTGAGGGGGTGGAGGGGTTATTGGAGGAGTTTGTTTTGTTAGTTCATCTGATAATTGTTTGGGCATTTTCCATGGCATAGTGATAGTAAGGATTCCATTCTCAAATTTGGCATGGATACCTCTCATGTTACAGTCATCTGGTGCTTGAAAATCTTCTTGAAAACGATTCCATTTGTTGCCTGCTACAAACCTTTCTCCACGTACACTCACTGTATTCTTTCCTTCTGTACTAACTCTAATATTCTCCTTCACGAAACCTGCAGACAAATCAAGATACATAATTTTTTTTTAAAGAAAACTATCCTTTAATTATGATTGAGTTAAAAATCTAAAATCTTCAAATCTTAAACAGTTAATATTTTTAGCAGGGCTTATGAAAGGAAAGGCAAAAAGATTCAATGTTAACATATATATAAGTATTTTACAAAGTAAAATGTTAGACCATTATTCATTTTCTTTAAAAGTGGATTTTCAATTGTTAAGTTCTGTAACAGCATAGAAATAAATGAACAGACCAGGAAGATAAATAAGTAGTTTTTCAGCTTCTTGCTCTTGATGCCGCTCAAAAATTGGCCTAAAATCTTCATAAACTGGTCGAACGGCAGCTCGTGGTGGCCGATTAGGGCGGTTCGGTCGAACTCCTCCACCTCTCGGTCTCATTGCCATTTATCAATAAAAAGAAGTACAAATTTCTATTAAATTCTCTTGTTTTTGCTTTTGTCAATTATTTGAGACTTTGTGAGCTTTGATGAATATTTTTTGGATTACAATATCTTCCATTTTATATGTGTGTGTTTCCATTGCATGGGACATCAAAGACCTTGAGAATTGTAAGTTTTGGTTTTGTTTGTTTTCTTAAGGATGAAACTATTCCAATTTCATTACTTCAATGTTGTGGTTGTGGTCGTTGGAGGTTTGTCCAATTGGAGAAGGTAAAGCAACTAAGTTCTTTGTTTGTGCTACACACTTCCCTAGCCAGGATTAAGAATTTCAGGAGTTGTGTAATAAACTAGGCACAAAATTTAACTCAGTGTCCCTTTTTTAGGCCATTATTTTTATTTTGTCACTTTTTAAAATATTTTTTGCAAATTATAACAAACTATAAAAATCTTTATGAGGTGGTCTAAAGTTGACTGGAAGCGGTAGCCTAATTTTTTCATTCTTCCGGTTGCATAATGCATGGGTTATATTTGCAAAACTCTTAAAAACATGGACAAAATATAAACAGTGGCCTCAAAAGGAGGGGCTATTTGTTGCATTTCAGCCATAATATAGGTTCTGACGGCTGGATTGAGAACCCAATTTCACTCACATGCCCAAGTCTTTCTTGCCTATAGTCATTGTTTAAAATATATTCACAATTTAGTCTATTATAAGATTAACTAATTTATAAACTTCAAAATTAAGTATTCTAAATATTTGTATTCTGAATTGTTTTTGCTGATGTTGCTAATTTGAAATTAGGAATAAGTGTCCAAAAATCCTGAACTGCTAATTTAAAATCAAGTACATAAGAATCAAATTTATGAATATAATTTTTGAACATCAAGACATAGTGTTCTAAAGTTTAAGCAAATTAACTAATCTTTAAATATAATATACACTGTGAATATATTTTAAACAACATGCTTAAAAGGTCAAAATAACATGGTATAACCAGTTTTTGCATTGGTCAGTAAAAAAAAAGCCAGCGCTTACCAACTCAATGAAAAATACACTATTTTGCTGCAACAGAGGCTGATCCCGTAATATACGGGAGTTTGGTGCATTTGTGTACGAACTCCAGCATATTATGCTGGACCGGTATACTTTGCTGACTCCTGTATAATATACGGGAGACTGGAGCACAAGTGCTCAAAAATCCAGTATACTATTATACTAGACATTTATACTTGCTGGAATTCCAGTATATTATGCGGGAGTACAACATAATTATACTTGAACTCCCTCGTATTATACGGAAGTTCCAGCATAGTTATCCTGAAACTCCCGTATAATATATGGTAGTTTAATCATACTTATGCTAAAATTTTCGTATAATATGCGGGCATATTTTTCGAATTTTGAATAGTGTTTAGCTCAAATTTGGCTAAATTTCTCGCCTTAAAAGTGGCTACCTGCTGTCATTTCCGCTTCTCACAAGCCCAACTACCAATTGATTACGGGCCCCAATTTCACGTTGACACTAACAGATGAGTGAGTCGTCTTCTTTCTTAGTGGCCGGAAGCTAAGCTTCTGTCCTCGTCGTCGTCGTCTTCACTTCAGATTTCACTCTCACAGTTTGGTGAAAGTATTACAGTAAGAAATTTATAGACAGGTAGTCGCTAGTCGATCTGAATAATGGAGAACAACGACGTATTAGGATCATCAACTGCACCATTGACGTGGCATGATTTTCTTCAGCGCATGCGTGATCCATCCGCCACTGATTTCGTCAAAGGCATCAAAAGGTACTATCAATCACCCTCTTATAAAGGCCTGTTTCTGTTGGCACCTGGAAAAATACCCTTACAAATGAGAAGAAATTAGCTAGGAGTAAAGTAGACTGATTACTAAATTAGGATTAAAAATTACATTTGATAGTCAAATACATAATTTGTGCGCCAAAAGCAACTAGGAAAATTTAGAAAGATCAAATTAGGCGCTTACTTTGGGTAAAAGAATATATGATTTATTTTTAATTGCAAATTTGGATGATTTTGATTGCCAAGTCAACTTAGGACAGTTAACTGAGGGGAATAAAAGGAAGTTAAGTTATTCTCTTTTATGTATTTTGTCGATATTTAAGTTTGATAGTAACTAGTTAAATATGTTTGGTTGAAGTATATGTTAGAATATATATATTAATGAATTATAATTATCATCTTAGCATAATATCTCCTCATACTTTTCGTGATTATAAAACTCTTAGGTGGATGCATTCATGGGCTTTGGGTTTTCTACTAACTGCCTAAAATCCTAAAATTTATGACTGCAAAATGGATATGTGCATATCTAATAAGTTCAAATTCACATAAACAGCAATGTATGCCCTTTAAAATCAACTAGGACCTAGAAGAGATGTAGGTATGCGTATGTGCATTCCAGGAAAAAGGTTATTACTAATTGGAACTTTTTGCAGTTTTATTGTATCATTCTTGAATAATGCTCCAGACGCAGAGAGGGACAGTGCAGCTGTGCAGGAATTCCTCGAAAATATGGAAACAGCATTCAGAGCTCATTCACTTTGGGCTGGATGTTCTGAGGAGGAGTTAGAGAGTGCTGGTGAAGTGAGTACACTATATGTTGAATAAGGCTTTAACATGAATGTTATCAGTCTTGTTTGTGATTTACATTTCAAATTCTCTCTCCTCAACCTATCGGCTTCCTTCCAACCCCACAAATCAACCCCTAACCCTACAAGCCCCTAGGGCTTTGGATCAATGGTTAGGACACAACTCGGGATGTGCGGCTAGGGTGCACGTCACAAGTTTAAACACTGCTCCTAACAAGACGCCCGATATTTTATTGGAACATGATAGAGTAATGAGCTTATAGTCTCCTGACTTCCAAATTTTTGATATCTGCGTGCTAATTTTTGAATATACTGAAGGTTCAGCCTGCTCCATGATATTGATAATTATCAAATATCAAATCTTAAAAGCATAAGTAACAGAAGGAAGTTCCACTTATATC
Source organism: Nicotiana noctiflora (assembly GCA_032618575.1). NCBI lineage: Eukaryota > Viridiplantae > Streptophyta > Magnoliopsida > Solanales > Solanaceae > Nicotiana > Nicotiana noctiflora. The sequence continues at coordinate 307,651 of JASVEL010002687.1, read as the reverse complement.
CTTATCCGAAAAAAAGGTTCCACATATTTCTCAGATATATCAAACCTTAAAAGATTAAATAACAAGAAGGAGTCAAGGAACAGAAGAATCAGATTTCCTCGAATGTATTCTTTCCCATGTCTGAATTAGATTTTCTATTGGTAATGTGACTAGAAGTACCAAGTACAATTATCATATATTCCCTTTTATCTCAGCATGCTTACATCTGTCATAAATTTGTCAGTAAAAGTCTCAGGTTATAATTTTGTAAATTTGCTCCAACATGTGGACTCAATATATTGTGTCTCATTCATGGATAGCACATCCTTTATACTCGATGCTTGTGTATGGCTGTATGCTGCTTCTCGACTGATCATAAGTTCTGTTTTTTGTGAGCTGTCTATACTTTGTTTGCTCATATTCGTATTATTTTAAACAACAGGGACTTGAGAAGTATGTTATGACAAAGCTATTTACACGTACATTTGCTTCATTTCCTGAAGATGTGAAAGTTGACGAACAGCTTCATGAGAAAATAGCTTTGATTCAACAATTTGTTAGGCCTGAGAACTTGGATATCAAGCCAGTATTTGAAAATGAATCATCATGGTTGGTAAGTGAACTCTGTAAAAAGTAAATTTCTGATGAATCATTAATTGATTCTGTTCAAGATATCATGAAATGAATGCAAGTGAAGGGATTTCTCACTTGATTCCGGAAGAAGAAATTTGATTTCTCACTTGATTACTGTTGTTGGGTCTTGGGCCTGTCACTCATATGATGATGATGCATGGGTGAAGTAATAAAATTACCAGCTTTTATATTTCACAGCAAAATGCACTTGTCTTTGCACAGTTTGTTGGTTCATTAGTCAGTACATATTCATAAGTTTCCCAAACAAATGTTGCGGGCTAACAGTTTTCTAGTTGAAATGTTCTTGTGGTTTATTTTTATATTCTTGTAAAGCCATTTGTTACATATTTTGCGAGACGTACTTGATCATTCCTCAACTGTAGTGAGTTTCTTTATACACACACATTATACACATACACACACGTACACACATTATAATATGTGTGTGCGTGTGTGTATCTTAGTGGGTGTATGGGTTGCTGATGGAGGAAATAAATTTATTCTCGCAACCAGTTGTTGAAACTTTTGGAAGAGTACATGTCTCTGGAGGATTATTACTACATTAGACAGGTGATGGGCTAAGACAAAACCACATGTAAGTTATTCTTTAGGGAAAGGATAAAGTCATATAAGTGTATCTATGCAAAGAGAGTACCTTTTGCTGATAGCCTGCTGAACAGGTTTAGTTTTCAAATAAAATAGTCTTTTGCGCAGCTATCAGTATTATAATAATAACTGCTAAACAAAAAAATAGTATGTTCAAAAAAATAACCAAGGTAGGGCTAACCTTCTTGTGTTTGTGCATATATTACACCTTGCTAAGTAGTGTGCTCCAGTACTATGAAAATATTCTCTGATTTTTTTATTTGCCAAAAATAAATAAATTCAGAGTATTTTCACAGTATCGGAGCACACTTTTAAAAAAAAAATAGAAATGTCCTCTTGGGCAGTCCCTTTGAGTTGTGATATCGATTAAGTATAGCTCTTTCACCCCGTCCAAAATAAGCATAGAACTTTCTTGAATGTCATTGTGCAATGAGATGTCTAACTCTTTCACTACTTGCTACATTTTTGACAGCTAGCGCAGAAGGAGCTTCAAAAGATAAATATGTACAGGGCACCAAGGGACAAACTTGTGTGCATTCTTAATTGCTGCAAGGTTATCAATAACCTCTTGACTTCTGTTTCAGCAAAAGAAAACCCTCCAGGAGCTGATGATTTTCTTCCAGTTCTCATATATGTCACCATAAAGGTAAGCTGGCTCATTTGCATTCATGTGATATATTATTCTTCAGAACTGATTGATCCCTTAGGTTGTGAATTATGGTGTTTGGTATGCTCCCAGATAACTCATCCAGATGAACTTAAGCGAACTATGAAATAAATTTCAAAAGATAGTCTGCCTTTCCATCGCCAATGATCTACAAAAAACATGAATATGTTGCAGTATTTTCTTCTGTCCTTTTGAGAAACAAAATAAATGTTGTTTATTCTTTTCCTGCAATGGGGATATTTCGGGGGAGCATTATCTTCTGTCCTACTCAGAACTGTTAAGGCTTCAATTTAGCACATGTTCAATGTTTTTGCTTAGGCATATTATCATTCATCAGAATCTTCCTTTTATATTCCCTTTATTTCTTCTCATTTTCGGACAAAGTATTGCCTTCTCTATCATGATTATCAGACAGAGGATTTTCCAACTGCATATCATCTTGATATTCAACTCCGTGACTCTTTGCTCATCTTCTGTGACTTCCATGTGGTAGTCTACTGTAATGATTTCCCTATAGGGTAGTTGATTTCAGCATTAGAGGCCTAACGGCACCGAGCTAGGTTTGCCTGGACAATGGTCCAGCTTTGGTACAAAAAAAAAAAATCCAACTTTGGTACATGTATTAGGGTTGATAGGAAAGTCTGGAGGTTTAGTATCGGGTTGTAGGATAGGGGATTCTTGAATTTTTCGCATTTCTTCCCCGGGGCAGGGACAGTGTTTGGTGGGGCTATCCATAGATGATTTGTGTATTGTATTGTGCCCCCTTATGGTAGTTACTGGTCGTTGTTATTGCATGCAATTTTACTTATGGTTTATGGTTACATAATTATTTATGTGATTTCTATTGGAGTTACTAATGCCCTTTGTTTTTGTTTTTGTTTATCTTTTCCTTTTGCATGCCATGTTATTTATGGTTTATGTTTACATAATTATTTATGTGATTTCTGCTGGAGTTAGTAATGCTCTTTTGTTTTTGTTTTTGTTTTTATTTTGTTTTTTTTTTCTTTTTCTTTTTCTGAGCCGAGGGTCGATTGGAAACATCCTGGCCTTTCGGGTAGAGGTAAGGCCTGCGTACGTATTACCCTCCCCAGACCCCACCTTGTGAGACTATACTGGGTAGTTGTTGTTGTTGTTGTTGTACATGTATGAGGGAAAGTATTTGCTGGAATACTGGTACGACTAATTCTCTCTTATGAATCAACAGTAGAAACTTTCTTATTTGCTTATGTTGGAATTCATGGACACAAATGCATCCCAAAGGGAGGCACCTAGATTAGTGGCGAAAGAATCCATTATTGCACCTTTCTCTTTCCTATCATCTGTCACCCGCCTTTCATCCCCCAAATAGCTTGTATGTTATTTTTTAATTGGGCTAACATTACATGAATTGTAACATTATAATTCTCCCGCAGAAATTTGAAGGAAAACAAAGTGAACTTTAATCTCAATAAGGTTCTCGAAAAAATCCTTGAGTTGATGAAAAATGAGTGGGATATTCCCAGATCCTCGTGCACACCGTCCTTCCAAATCCCTGCAGTATAATCTGATTCACAGTCCTCCATTTATTCTTACATTCACAATCTCTTCGATAATCATCTGATGCTATTTTTCTGTTATCCCATCTCTGTACCCATGATTACTAGTGTTGTAAATGAGGTTTTAGTTCCTTGTCTATTTAATATGAAGAATGATCGAAATTCTTTCTGTTCCCCTTATTCTAATTGACTAATTGTACAATTCTTTTTTTGCCCTTGTACTCAGTTTTTGAATTAGCTTTTATTTTTTGTCACAATCAGGCTAACCCCCCTCAACTACACTCAAATTTGTTGTACATACAAAGGTTTAGGCGGCAAACTCGCTTGGTTTCTGAAGCTGCATACTTCTTCACAAACATTCTTTCTGCAGAATCTTTCATTTTGAATATCGATGCAAAGGCTCTTTCTATGGATGACATCGAGTTTGAAACAAATATGGAATCTGCTCGAGCACTTCTTTCTGGTCTCTCAGATGACAATAATGTACTGGGTCAAAGTGATCAGAACGTTGGGCCTGTTCCTGGATCAGACACTTACGAGGCTAAACTAAATTTTAGGTCAAATAGGCCTCAAAGCCCTGCTACACTGCCAAAATTCTCAGTTGCATCAACAGAAACAAAATCCAAGAACGAGGATCCATATGTCAAAAGTCAGTCATCAATGGAAAAGATTCCATCACTCTCGGATCTAGAAAACAGAGGGGCTGGTATGCTTATCAAGGAGGATAGTATCAGCCAAGTGTTTCAAAGTTTCCCCTACCTATATTCCCAGGCTGGTGACCTAACAGTGGGTGATGTCGAAGAACTACTAAGCAATTACAAGCACCTCGTTTTCAAGTATGTTTGCCTTGCTAAAGGATTCGGCATTGGCAATCCATTTCCACCATTGCCCAACCAAGAACAGAGTCAACTCCCTGAATCTGAAATCACCACTGAATCAAAGGCCACCTCAGCAGGAGAGCCAAATGATGAGATGCAAAAGGATGGTCCCGAGGATTCAAGTTCAGTACTTTCTCAGTCTCTTGAGAGTGATGAATCCAAGTTAAAGGAAAATGAAGTTGTTTCAGGTAGCGGGGAAGAAGGAAGCAAAGTTTTGCAAATATGATACAGTGGAAAACTAATGTAGAATCATGTTAAATTTTATGTTGTTTCTGTCTGTTTAGCGACAGAATGAGGATCCACTTGATTCTTTCTGGACAGTATAATAGAAGTCAGAAATCCTGATCTTACCAGTAATTTTTTTATAACCATGTGGACAATGACTACTTGGAATCCCCCGTTATCTCCCCCCCCCCCAACCCCCACTCTCTCTCTCTCTCTCGCTCTCCCTCCGTGTGTGTGTGTGTATGTGAAACTTTTTACAGAAAGAATAACAAACATTGATGGGTGATATTTTGGAGCACAATGAAATATTTCAAACAAAAAAAGTGATTAATTCTAATAACTTTCTGGTCATTATATAATGGTCCAACCAGGGAAAATCTGGAAATTCTGTTATTGTCCTTAAAAATAGATGGTGTGAATATTTAACATGTGAATTAAAATTGATTTGACAAGGGAAATAGTATAAGTTAAAGATAATACTCTAATCTACATACTCAAAAATAAAAAGATTTTTCTTTTTCAAATTCTTATATTGCTTATAGAATAATATTAATATTTGCCGACGAAAGAGGTTTTTCAAAATTAACATTATTGATATTAGGGGTAAGACCTACGTATATATTACCCTTCCCAGACTCCACTTATGGGATTATACTGGGTTGTTGTTGTAGTTATCTTAGCTAAGATCAATAATGTCACAAGAAAGATTAAATAGGTTGCTATATTAGTTGAAAGAAATTATTCTAATTATAAGAATATTATTAACAACTTAGCATCTCAAAAATATAGAAAAATAGACTTCAAATAGAAATATATATCATTACTTTTTTTTAAAAAAAATTTTGGCTTCGCATTAAACTTTGGCTTTATGCCACATATGTGTTTGAGCCGCCCTTGTTTTAACCCCAACCATTACAACTCTATGAAAGGATCCAGCTTAAAGCAAACATTCTGAATTGCTCTATGTAAGCTCCAGTTGATTCCTAATCACAGGTGAATACTTGTGATTACATATGCTCACTCTATATCTTGCGATATACTGATAGGAGAAAAATAGAAGAAGGAAAAAGAAAAAGAAAGAATGCCTCAACCTTCTATGGGAATGGATGCTTATTGACTAGCACCGTGCTTTCTTATCTAGTCATCGATTTAACAATAAAATTATAAAGAAAAGACAACAACCTGGGGTTCTCATAGCTTAGGTGAGGACATTATAATATTTTCGATAATGCTTTATTTCAATTTCGCAAAGACTTGTATGGAAGTGATACATAGCGATCAATTCCGATTTGTAATGGTCCACCTTAATTTCCATTGTAAATTCCATCTCTTCATGCGCAAAGGAATAAAGGGAATTTTTCATAATTGCTTATAAACTCAAAAAATATTCCATAAACAAATGACTACTTTTTTACACTTACACATAAAGACATGCACTATATATTAAAAAATTACTCAAAATAAAAAAATTACGAACGCCATTTCCACCCATAAAAAGGAAATGAAAAAGGAAGTGAAGCGATAACAATTAAATGGGGGGGGGGGCATGGTGAGGCAATGTATATGAGTATGGGTGTTGGTATCCTGGTTTTGGCTTTCCCTTTTGGAATTTTTTGAATCGCCATTTTATTAAAGGTATCACTTAATGATGGTCTAGCTGGACCTTAACTGTCAGTCCATTAAGTAGTTACTGTGGGGTAATTATGTAATTAGCCTATTAGTTAGTTACAATATACTGTAGTCGATTATTGATAGTGTATATATATATACACACAATATTGTACAGTACTCTCTGGCTTAATAAAAGAAGAAGAAAATGAGCTTAGTGCATGTATATTCTCTCTCTCTCTCATCTTAACAATGGAGCTTCTATGGCTGTCACTTAGCATGGTATCAGAGCAGGAGTGATCAATTCTTCACATCGATTGCTCAATTCTTCTTCATTTCTCCGTCACACAGCCTAGTGTTGTTAGAATTGAGAGATTGAAATCTCGATTCAATGATTTCAATGGGGGATCAGAAAATAGATCACACTCATTCGCTTTTTGTACATCCATCTAACACTCTGAGCTCTGTATTGATTCCGGTTCAATTGACAGGATCCGAGAATTACGGACTATGGCGGAGGTCGATGAAAATCGCATTGCAAGCCAAAAGGAAGCTAGGTTTTGTGACTAGTACATACAAGAAGGAATTATTCAAAATAGAGCTACACGAGCACCGGGAAACTTGTAATGCCATTGTTCTATTATGGAATATGAACAAAGTGTCTCCAAACCTTCTTAGTGGCATCATTTATGTTTCAAATGCACATTTGGTTTGGGAGGGCCTTAGGGAACGATTTGACAAGGTAAACAGAATGAGGAGTTTTTCAGTTGCATAGAGAAATAGAAACAAGCTCACAAGGAACAAATTCTGTATCAATGTATTTCATAAAATTGAAGGAGCTTTGGGCAGAGTATGATGTAATAGTACCTTCTCCAAATTCGAAGGATTTTGTGGATCACATTCAGTGACAAAGACTGCTTCAATTTCTAAGTGGACTAAATGATACATATTCACAGGCAAGGAGGCAAATCCTAATGAAGTTAGTAGAACCCACACTCAATCAAGCATATGCTATGATAGTTGAAGATGAGACTCACAAGGCAGCTAACACAAGATTGAATGCAGTTGTGGATGGAAATGACATTACTTCTTTGTGGAGTGCAAAAGCATATAAGCAGAAGCCTAAAAGTAATTACAGCAGTCAGTGTGAGCATTACAAACTTAAAGATCATAGCAAGGAAAATTGTTATCAGATAATAGGATATCCACAAGACTTCAGAGGAAGAAGGAGGTCTGGACCATATGTGCTGCATATGGAATTAATTCCCCAGGTGCACATGCTGACACATATGCCACAGGTGGTGCCCATAGTGCCCATACTGGACAATCAGGGGTTAATACAACCTTTGGAGGTAGAAATGCATGAACCTCAAATGTAATGAATAATATCAGCAACAATGTACAAGATCAAGGATACACAACTAGAGTGGTAGTGACCTTGACACAAAAGCAATATAGCCAGATTCTGAAGCTCGTCAACAAGGATAGCATGCCTGAACCTACAACCAATGTGGCATGTATTATCTATGCTTTTATGGAAAGTAAGCATGACCATAGTTGGATAGTTGATACAGGTGCAACAAATCACATGGTGTCCACCCCTGAGATGTTGTCCACTATCACTAACAATACTAGTTTGGAAATGAAAGTGTACATTTGCCAGATGGAAGTAGGTTTCTAGCAACACATGTTGGTAAATGCAATCTAGCTCAACGATTAATTAGTGTTGTACTATGTATTCCTAATTTTAAATACAATATATTGTCAGTATCCAAATTGTCTAGACAGTTAAGATGTTTCATGGTATTCTATCCTGTTATCTGTATACTGCAAGACCTTCACACTAGGAAGTTGAAGGGGACTGGTAAATTACAAGGAGAACTGTACTACTGAGATCACACTACTAGCACTAGATTTCAACCATCAATAGCTCTAAGCTTTGCATCACAGGAGAACTTGTGGCACAAAATATTAGGGCATGTTCCCTATAAACATCTACAATAAATGCAGCTATGTAAATATGACCTGAGAAATAATGACAAAGACACTACTTGCTCAATCTGACCATTGGCTAAACAAACCAGGTTTCTATTTCCTCGGAGTACTAGTAGAGCAACAAGAGTTTTTGACTTAGTTCATGGTAATGTTTGGGGACCATATAAGGTTCCTACTCATGATGGTAATAGAATTTTTGTCACATTGGTTGATGATTGTAATAGAATAGTTTGGATATTTCTATTGAAGCTAAAGAGTGAAGTACCAGTTATTTTGAAAGAGTTTATGACCATTGTAAATACTCAATTTGACATTCGAATAAAAATGTTCAGAAGTGACAATGGTTCAGAATTTTTCAACTCACATTGTAAGGAATTATTCAATGTTGTAAGAACTGTGCATCAAAGTTTCTGTGTCTACAAACCCCAGCAAAATGGGATGGTAGAAGTAAACATATGCAACTTCTAGAAGTAGCTAGAGCAATTAGGTTTCAAGGGTCCATTCTTTTAATATTTTGGGGAATCTGTGTTCAAAATGCTGCATACTTAATTAACAGGATTGTCACACCTTCCTTTTTACTACCCCAACATGCGTAAGATGTATAAATACACTTGTAGGGTATACCCCGACGCTCAATTACCCGAAGACGGATAAAGTAACGTAAGGGAAGGAGTTTTTCCAATTTAAGGACAATCGGTTCGGGATTTTATTAGAGATTAATCAGGAGTCGCCACTTGGGAATGACAATGGTGTCCCAAGTCACCGGTTAATCCCAAATCCGAGGAATTTTGACTCTTAAAATGTCTGCGAAGCAGAGATCCGGATAAGGAACTCTGTTAACCCGGGAGAAGGTGTTAGGCACTCCCGGATTCCGTGGTTTTAGCACGGTCGCTCCACTGTCGTTCTTGACTTTTGTTTGACTCAGTTATAGATTTTAATAACATAATGTGCTTTTACGTTAAATATTATTTTTTAGGAATTTGCGGTATCGCGAAAACACTCCTCGAGTCATACCGCAACCAGTACGCCTATGACTTTTGGTGTATTTCAGCTTTACCGAGATTTGGATTTGAGTCGCACCAAGTGCACACTCGTTCATAGGAAGGTATATTAAAATCGTGCCCTAAAGTAACATCTACCGGCTTTTAAATCTTTTGGGAGAAGCTATGGAATTTACTATTAGCTTTCCCGGATCTATTTTGTGTTATATCATCACTAAATGGGGGCCCCGGTGTTATTCGGGCGAGGCTCGTCCCAATTTTCATTAAAGGTTTCAATACTTGTATTTGACTACATTTTCTATACTTGTTCTTTCCTCAATCGTATTTACACAAGTGTTCCAGGCCTATTCGAATTTCATTGCTGTTGGGCCTGGTTCTCATTTTTGCACTCACATTACATCAATCCAGGCCTTGAAAGACCAGATATTTACATGAATTTATGGCCGTTAGTCAATTGGCTACTTATCAGCTCGGGCTTGCGCCTAAAATCAAACCCGGAAATAGAATGAAATTATATTGGGAATAAACAAACAAAGATACACGTTTTTGATCAATAAGAAATTCACAAGCATTTTATTTATATCAGATGTACATAAAATAACAATTCTAAATCAGTAGTTTTCTGTACAGGCTTGATGAAACTATAAATCACTATCATTTTTACAGCTAAAAGATCATATCGTTAGTTACTGGTTTAAAGCTAATACCAATTCTAAGAGGTTTGTGTGATTACATAAGAAGACTTAGAAATGATTAAACTAATAAACTATAAATATGAGCTAATTAACTACACACGTGTAATTGCAGTACCAATCTCAATTGCAGCTTATACTTAGTATTATCCCCAGTTCTTCTTTTCTATAGCCTACTGTGATATCGTTTTCTTTGATTCTTAGGATTATGTAGGCGACAAATATGCAATCTAATGATCCTATTATTCCATTTAAGATACTTATGGATAAATGAATCAGATACCTATGTATGCTTACACTAATGATTTTCATGACTTATTACCAGATTATTAACCCATGGCTTGACCTAACACTTTTCTCTTTCAACACTTATTATTACCTAAACGCAAATCAGTGAAAATGTAATTAACTATACGGTCAGGTGTTTGCGAAATTAATGTGAACTTAGTGCTTAACAGTTTTGCAAGTATTATGAATTAACTTATGTTTTAGAGCATTTTCCTAATTAAACTAAGTGATAAGCTATCTACACTACATTACCACTATACTACTACTATTACATTGTATCTGTTTTTTCCTTGATCTCTGTTACGCCATACTACAAATTAAAAATGAATTACAAATAGATAAATGAGTAACTTAAATCTTCATTGCATTCAATGGAATCTCTACAGCTCATACTGGATAGGAGAATACCTGGATCAAATGGAAAAAAGATCCAATGAGTCTAAGGGATGAAGAAGTAAGTAATCAGCAATGGTTCACACAAGGCAATGCAACAGTGAGATGGATAAAGCACAGCAACACAGCAACACAGCAACAACAATATGTGAGAAACCCAGCAGATAATCGGACAGGAACCCAGAAAAACCAGATAATCGATCAAGCCAAAAACCCAAAATCAGAAGCAATAGGCGAATTTTAACTCGAGAAATCTCAGAAAATCCTACTGTTTTTATGCTATTTTCACTTTCAAGCTAATGAATTTCAGATTGCTAATGTTGGAACCTAGATATCTTTCTCCTATTACTCTGCTTGGAATCCCAAATATTAACTCAGATTGCTCTCCAATGGAATCCCCCTTTTCAGCTCTTAGAGGTATATATAGCTAACCTAAGGCTGAAACTTGGGGAGAAAGTTATGGGATTTTATCCCACTTCTCCCCTCCTAAATTTATTAAATCTACACTTAAGTCCATATTTCAGTTACCAGAAACCCTTCCAGCATGTGCTGGAAGGTTCTAAAGATTCTCTTTTATGGCCTTTTACTAGTATGACCTTAGGGGTTTGAGATTTTTACAGATTTCCCATTTTTAGGAGACCATTATACCCCTAAATCTCTGCAAAATTGCAGAAATCAGGAGCATGAATGTCCCTATTACCCTCCTAAGTTCTTACTAGTTACTATTTTACCTTTTCAATACCCAATTATGCCCCTAAGAGCACTGCTGATTTACCAGCTTGCCTAGGGCAGATTTTAGCTAGTTTTGAACCTATTTAACTAATAGCCAACCCTGGCATTAGTATTTAAGGGCTGGCCATTTTTATTTTTAAGAACTATTTCAAATTTAGCCATTTTTAAGTTAATTCCAGTCAATTAATACCCATTTATTCCTAATTAAAGCTAATTGCAGGCATAGCCTGTTTTATTGTTATGTTTAAACTATTTAAAAGTTAGCCAGCCTCAAGTTGAGACTTAGCTTGGGCTATTAAAGCCATATACTGAACAGCTGGGCCCAAAACCTTTACAGGTTTGGCCACTTTGCTGTTCAGGGCTCAATATAGAGCCTGGGCTAGTCTGCATTTGCAGACATAGCCCCTTTTGCACAACCAGCCACTGTGAGTTGTGTGTTAGGGCCTTATAGAATAGGTCAACCCTTTGCAAGGTTGACCATTCTTAGACCAATTATTAACTTATAGCCTAATTATGATCATTTTCAGTGTTTTATCCTATTTAAAAACTAACCACTTCCAAGGAACCTAACACTAACAGCTATAACCAATTCCCCTAGGCATGATAGATATTAACAGTGCTCACATTAACACAAAGCTATTACAAACATAGCCAGTTTCACAAATATTTGCACACATAGCCAATGAAATCAGAGTTGTTTATCAATTAATCAAAATTCAGAGAAAAGGTTTGAATATTGTTGAATCCCAATCAATAGACTTACAAGCTCACATATCACAACACAGTGTCAATTAATCATTAAACAAGCTTAGTTAAAACTTCTTTATGCTAAATGAGCCACTGAAAACCCCAAATCATACTTAGGATGTTCTTGACATACACACACACAAGTAAAAACCCGTAAAGCAGTAAAAGAAGGGAACATGATTTGCCAAGATGAAAGAACAACAAACTTAAACAAAAAGGCTCTGCAGTAGCCCTTAAACAGAGTAGGCATGAAGAGACATAACAAACATAAAAAGTCCCTAATCTAAACATACGAGTGATAAAATGAAAAGATATGAAATGAAGAAAAAGTAAAAATCAGACGAATGAACAAGATTTTCTCAGAATAAACCCTTATATTAAACATGCAGTCTAATAACACAAGAAATAACATACGAAGATCAACAAGATAAAGAAGAATAGATCTTTTAAACAGAAAAACAAACAAATAAACTAAAACTCTTCAAAGACTAATAAAAATCCTAGTTCATGCGACTAACTGATCAAAAGCATGCTGAACACACAGAAATAACAAGAAAATAGCAGGCAAAACAGGTAAACAAAGCAAACAGAAGAGGGGAGGTACTTAGCTTGCGGGGTCTGTCCCCCAAGCTTCCTATTCCCTTCACTCTTCTCACCCTCTCTCGAACTCTCTCTGACTCCTTTTATTCTTTCTTGTTTTCTTTTTCTTTATTCGTTCATGTTTCTCTATTCTTTTTCAGAACTCTTTTCTTCCAATTTTTCTCTGATTTTCATTCAGGCCTAAAGACGAGGCCTTTTTGGATTTCGGCTTGAAGAGGGGTGTTTGGGTGAGGGTAAAGAACGATTCTTGATTGGGGTTTGAATTTGGGGTCGCCGGAGTTAGGGTTCCGACGACCCTTTTTGGGATATTCGAAACGTTCTAAACTTATTCGAGGGTAGTGGTTAACATGGTTGGGTAGATCATGAAGAGACGGTTCGAATGGCATTAGTTTGAAGTGGATCTTCATACTTTGGTGGTCACCGGTGTAACTCCGGTGACCGGGATTTATGAAGACGAGGTGTTTTTTCTGGGTTCTCGGGTGTGCTATGAAATGAAGAAGAAGGAGAAGAAGAGGGGAGTAGTAAGAAGAGCCGGCGACCACCGTAGGAGTGGTGGCCGCCATGGCCGGCTAGGGCTTCCGTGAAGATGGTGATGAAGATGAAGAGAAGGGCGGCTGTCTCTTAGGGTTTAGATTTTGGCAAAATGAGACAGCCGCTTCAGACAAGGCCCTTTTATAGGCCAAATATCCGATGAAATCTCGGCCGTTCGTTGAAGGGAGATCGACGGCTCTGGTGCGCGTTACTTAAACGACACCGTTTTGAACCTTATGAAGCCAAGGCCTCTGATCGTTGGATTAATCCAAATCGACGGCTGGGATCAAATCCTATCAATTAATTAACTAAATAACTTGGCCAATTATTTAAGGCCGTTGGATTAAAGCGATGGATGACTGAGATTGAATCTCACCTTAACAGATCCGGCCTGATCTTTGGGCTAATGGACTGGGCCACCAATTGGACTTCAATTGGCCCAGTTTATTATACCTACATATATATATATATATATCTATTTTTGTATTTTCTGGTTTTAATGATTTTTATGTATTTCCTTTTATACTTTTTTTTTCTTTTTCTTTTATGAAAAATTACAAAACCTAATTTCCTATTTACTCCAATTTTTCTAATATTTTTTGCAATTTTTTCTGCTATTTTTCTTTATTTTCTCCTATTTAAACTATTTTGCTAATTTTCTAATTAACCAAACTAACAAATTAATTACTACTATTTTTTTTTTTGATTTTCTAATTTTTACTTATTCAAACACACAAAAATAATTAATTTCAAACAAAGCAAGTAATTGCACTCAAAAACATATTTATTTTAATTTTGGAATTATTTAACCGGTGCAAAAATCATGTGCTCACAGCTGCCCCTCTTTGCTCGGGAACACGAAGAGTTTCAGTGCAAAGACAAGTGAGCAGTAATGAGAGATTTTTGCACATTGGCATATTCCGTGAAAGCATTTTTGAAAACCTTTTGACCGCACCGTGCTTTAGAGGTTGCCTACATATCCTGGGCTAAACAGGAATCAGGTTTGTGTAGTTCGGGAAGGTCTGGCAGTTTTAAAAACTACCGGACTCACTGTTGCATTGACACTGTTGAGACCTGCTGACTTACTCCTTATTACACCGGGGGGGGGAAATGTAAAATGAAGAAGCTATTCTAAGCTAAGATCCTACGATTACAATTATTCCTAATCTAGCTCTTGCTCTTCTTCCCTTTCCGGTGATGCAGAATCTCCCTCTTTTTTGTTGATTTTCTTTGATGCTGACTCTCTTTTTTTTTTGTTGATTTTCTTGTTTTTCTTGATCTCGAGCTGAACCTGCTCAAAACAAAACAACGAACTACCTCTTTTTTTCTTTTTCTGCCCCAGTGTGGGCTTTTAAATATATAAACCATGATGATGCAGAAAATATTCCCGTATTTGAAGGTGGGCGCCTAACAGAATTTAAACGTGCAATGCGAATGCAGAAAATATTCCCGTATTTGAAGGTGGGCGCCTAACAGAAATTTAAACGTGCAATGCGAATGCAGAAAATATTCCCGTATTTGAAGGTGGGCGCCTAACAGAAATTTAAAGGTGCAATGCGGATGCAGAAAATATTCCCGTATTTGAAGGTGGGCGCCTAACAGAAATTTAAACGTGCAATGTGATGCAGAAAATATTCCCGTATTTGAAGGTGGGCGCCTAACAGAAATTTAAACGTGCAATGTGATGCAGAAAATATATTACCGTATTTGAAGGTGGGCGCCCAATAGAATTTAAACGTGCAATGCGAATGCAGAAAATATTCCCGTATTTGAAGGTGGGCGCCTAACGTGCAATGCGAATGCAGAAAATATTCCCGTATTTGAAGGTGGGCGCCTAACAGAAATTTAAACGTGCAATGTGATGCAGAAAATATTCTCGTATTTGAAGGTAAGCGCCTAACAGAAATTTAAACGTGCAATATGATGCAGAAAATATTCCCGTATTTGAAGGTGGGCGCCTAACAGAAATTAAACGTGCAATGCGAATGCAGAAAATATTCCCGTATTTGAAGGTGGGCGCCTAACAGAAATTTAAACGTGCAATGCGGATGCAGAAAATATTCCCGTATTTGAAGGTGGGCGCCTAACAGAAATTTAAACGTGCAATGCGGATGCAGAAAATATTCCCGTATTTGAAGGTGGGCGCCTAACAAAAATTTAAACGTGCAATGCGAATGCAGAAAATATTCCCGTATTTGAAGGTGGGCGCCTAACAGAAATTTAAACGTGCAATGCGGATGCAGAAAGTATTCCCGTATTTGAAGGTGGGCGCCTAACAGAAATTTAAACATGCAATGTGATGCAGAAAATATTCCCGTATTTGAAGGTGGGCGCCTAACAGAATTTAAACGTGCAATGCGAATACAGAAAATATTCCCGTATTTGAAGGTGGGCGCCTAACAGAAATTTAAACGTGCAATGCGAATGCAGAAAATATTCCCGTATTTGAAGGTGGGCGCCTAACAGAAATTTAAACGTGCAATGCGAATGCAGAAAATATTCCCGTATTTGAAGGTGGGCGCCTAACAGAAATTTAAACGTGCAATGCGGATGCAGAAAATATTCCCGTATTTGAAGGTGGGCGCCTAACAGAAATTAAACGTGCAATGCGAATGCAGAAAATATTCCCTCAGCCTGAGGACTGGGGAGCAGATTTTAAAAGATGTTACCTTTCTATTTTTGGTATTTTCCTTTTTACCAACTTATCTCTTGCCTGTGAATTTCTCCACTTATTCGGCAGACTTTCTCTTTTTGGTATTTTAAATTTCCCACATTGGTCACATTCACTTTAAAGTGATTAGTGACAATTTGTTCCTGCATGAAACAAAATTTATTAGATATAAACTGTTGGCAACTGGCATCTGCCGTCTCCACTTCTTATTGCTTCCTTTGTTTTTGCTTTTTCATGTTGCATGGCTTTCAACTTCTTGTCCCTTGCAGACTCTTTTTGTATTTTCTCATTTTTTCCATTTTTGTTTCGTTTTCTTTTTCTTTGGCCACGTTTGCCAAGCTTCTTTATTCCTTTCCCCAATCTTCTATCCTTTCTGATCCAATGTTGTTTCAACTTCCGTTATCAGGAGCCGGTAGTTAGCTCTCAAAAAAGGTAAACAATGAAATGCAGAAAAAATGAAAGAAAGGTAAGGGTATTTTGGAGAGATGACGGAACTTATCTGGGTATTTGCTGGCTGATTCCGCTGACCATGCCATGTATTTAAACTCTGACCCAGTTCGTTCCAATCGTTATTCAGACTCCAAATTGCCTTTGACCTAAACCGATACTCTTTTTTGTTGCCTTTTCTCTTTTCTGATGATCGCCTTACGGTGCCTCGAAAGGTTTTCACCAATAAGACTCTCTCATTTATTCTATCAACCTCACGATCATCTCACAGTGCCGATTAAGGTTTTCACTGATGAGACTCTCTCATTTTATTTCTCTCAACCTCACAATCGCCTCACAGTGCCGGCTAAGGTTTTCACTGATGAGACTCTCTCATTTTTTATATTTTTTCCATTTTTGCTTTTTGTATTTTGTTTTCTGTTCCACGGGTATTGTCCGATGCTTCGCTCCTTCGTTGTATTTGTTATCATTTCAAAATTGATCAGAAGGTCTTTCTTTGGACTGTAACGTGGCTTTTGGACGGGTTAAGAAAGAAAGATATAAAGGCTCAAAATTTCAACGAGGGTTAAAAATATTTACAACTCTCGGAATTATTAAACATAACTTCTGCCCCAGTTTCAATATGTGGGGAATTTTTGGCTTTTTCTTTATTGTGACTGAACCTCAGAGAGGCTGCCTACGTACCCTTTCGGGATCAAGTCAGACGTAGTTCATCCAACTTCAAAAGTTAGATGGATTTCTTTTTGACTTTTTCCCGATTTTTGTCTTTTTCTTTTTTCTTTTTTTTTTCTTTTTTTTTCATCATTTTTTCATTTTTCATTTTTTTGTCATTTTTCCATCATTTCATTTTTCATTCCGGCAATTTCGATCTTATTATACTAAAGCAGTTCCGAGAGAGGGATATGAAAGAATTCATTCATTAAGGCTCAAAGGGGTTAACAATGGATAAAGTGTTTGGATAGAGAATAAAATGCCTTCGTCATTTCAATTCCAAAATCACAACAAAATACAAAACATACAATTGAAAAGGAATCATACATAGTATCTTTTGACTCTGCATCTGAATTGATAGCAGTCTCTACGCACTTTCCTTCAACATCGGTTAAGTATAATGCTCCATTGGACAACACCCGTGATACCACGAACGGTCCCTGCCAATTCGGTGCAAACTTGCCTTTTGCCTCTGCCCAATGTGGTAAGATACGCCTCAATACCACTTGTCCAACTTCAAACTTTCGAGGTCGTACCTTCTTATTATATGCTCTGGCCATTCTCCGCTGATACAACTGTCCATGGCAGATCGCGGCCAATCTCTTCTCATCAATCAAATTCAACTGTTCTAATCGGGCCTTTACCCATTCATCGTCATCTATCTCATATTCGGCTATAATTCGCAATGACGGTATTTCTATTTCTGCGGGTATAACGGCCTCTGTTCCATACACCAGGGTATAAGGTGTGGTTCCGATAGAAGTACGTACCGTCGTGCGGTAACCCATGAGAGCGAAGGGTAACTTTTCATGCCACTGCCCGGATCCCTCCACCATTTTCCGGAGAATCTTCTTGATGTTTTTATTTGCCGCTTCTACTGCTCCATTCGCCTTTGGCCTGTAGGGTGTGGAATTGCGGTGCGTGATCTTAAACCTTTCACAAACTTCCGCCATGAGATGACTGTTTAAATTGGCTCCATTGTTTGTGATAATCACCTTGGGGATCCCAAATCGGCATATGATATTCTCGTGCACAAAATCCACCACTGCTTTCTTCGTCACCGCCTTGAATGTCTTAGCTTCGACCCACTTGGTGAAATAATCAATTGCAACTAGGATAAATCTGTGCCCATTAGAAGCGGCTGGATCTATTGGGCCGATGACATCCATGCCCCAAGCAACAAAGGGCCAAGGTGCTGACATTGTGTGCAACTCATAAGGCGGAGAATGGATCAGATCCCCATGTACCTGGCATTGATGGCATTTCTTTACATACCTGATACAATCACGCTCCATCGTGAGCCAGTAGTATCCTGCTCTCAAAATCTTCTTTGCCAAAACATATCCGCTCATGTGGGGTCCGCATACTCCAGCATGTACTTCATTCATGATTTCATCTGCTTGTTGTGCATCCACACATCTCAATAAACCCAGATCTGGTGTTCTTTTGTATACCACTCCTCCACTGAAGAAAAATCCATTGGCTAGACGCCTGATGGCTCTCTTCTGTTCTCCAGTGGCTTGCTCTGGGTATTTGCCAGCTTTCAAGTATTCTCTAATATCATGATACCACGGCTCTCCATCCGACTCTTCTTCCACAGCGAAGCAATAAGCATTCTGATCTCGGACTTGGATCTGGAGCGGGTCTATGTATGTCTTGTCCGGATGATGCAACATAGAGGACAATGTGGCCAAAGCATTTGCGATCTCATTGTGCATTCTCAGGATATGCTTGAATTCTATAGACTGGAATCTTTGAGACAACTCGTGCAAACAATACCGATATGGTATAAATTTCAAATCTCGTGTCTCCCATTCCCCTTGAATTTGGTGTACCAAGAGATCCGAGTCACCCATGACCAAAATCTCTTGAACACCCATGTCAATCGCCATCCTTAATCCCAAGATGCACGCCTCATATTCGGCCATATTGTTGGTACAGAAAAATCTAAGCTGAGCTGTGACGGGATAGTGTTGACCCGTACTTGAAATAAGTACCGCTCCGATACCAACGCCTCTGCTGTTGACAGCTCCGTCAAAGTACATTTTCCATCCTGGCCTCTCCTCTTGCTCCATCTCCTCGACAAGCATTGCCTCTTCATCCGGAAAGTATGTCTTCAATGGCTCATATTCATCATCCACCGAATTTTCGGCTAAGTGGTCCGCAATAGCTTGTGCCTTCATTACCGTACGAGTTACATAGATAATGTCGAATTCTGTGAGCAGAATCTGCCATTTGGCCAGTCTTCCCGTAGACATAGGCTTCTGAAATATATATTTGAGAGGATCCAACCGTGATATCAAGTACGTAGTGTATGCTGACAAATAATGCTTTAGCTTCTGAGCCACCCAAATCAATGCACAACAAGTTCTTTCCAGTTGGGTATACTTCACCTCGTAAGATGTAAACTTTTTGCTGAGGTAGTAGATGGCTTGTTCTTTCTTGCCTGTCTCATCATGTTGACCCAGTACACAACCGAAAGAGTTATCCAGCACCGTCAAATACAAAATCAGAGGACGCCCTGGTTCTGGAGGAACTAACACTGGAGGATTGGCCAAATACTCCTTGATCTTGTCAAAGGCTTCCTGACATTCGTTGGTCCATTTCACTGCAGCATCTTTCTTCAACAACTTGAAGATCGGCTCGCATGTTGATGTCAATTGAGCAATGAACCGACTAATGTAATTCAACCTTCCTAATAAGCTCATGACCTCCTTCTTGTTCTTCGGCGGAGGTAGACTTTGAATAGCCTTGATCTTTGACGGATCCAGTTCAATACCTCGCCGACTCACAATAAACCCCAGTAGTTTCCCTGAAGGTACTCCAAAAGCACACTTTGCCGGATTGAGTTTTAGATTGTACCTCCGGAGTCTTTGGAAAAACTTCCTCAAATCTTTCACATGATTAGGTTGTTTTCTGGACTTTATGATGACATCGTCCACATATACTTCAATTTCCGATGCATCATATCATGAAACATTGTGGTCATTGCCCTCATGTAAGTTGCCCCGGCATTCTTCAATCCAAACGGCATTACTCTATAACAATACGTTCCCCAAGGTGTAATGAAGGCAGTTTTCTCAGCATCTTCTTCGTCCATCAGGATCTGGTGATAACCTGCGTAACAATCCACAAACGAACCGATCTCATGCTTGGCGCAATTGTCGATCAATATGTGAATGTTTGGCAATGGGAAGTCATCCTTCGGACTGGCTTTATTGAGGTCTCTATAGTCTACACACACTCTGGTTTTGCCATCTTTCTTTGGGACCGGCACAACATTTTCCAACCAGGTGGGGTATTTGGTAACTCTTATGACCTTTGCCTCAAACTGCTTATTCACCTCTTCCTTTATCTTCACGCTAATGTCCGTTTTGAATTTCCTCAGCTTTTATTTCACTGGCCGGCATTCCGAATAGATAGGCAACTTGTGTACCACCAGATCTGTGCTAAGCTCGGGCATGTCATCATAGGACCAGGCAAAGATGTCCTTAAATTCATGTAACAACCTTATCAATTCATCCCCGAGGGGTGCCTCCAAATGCACACTAATCTTTGTTTCTCGGACATCACCTTCGCTCCCCAAATTTACAGATTCCGTATCACTCAGATTCGGTTTGGGTTTTTCCTCGTATTGTTTCATGTCCTTACTTATTTCCTCCAGGGCTTCCTCCAGGGCTTCCTCATCCTCACATTCTATTTCACTATCTTCCTCGATTTCTTGTATAGTAGCGTGATTGTCAGAACTGGGTCTAGAATCCTTCACGCATGACATGGCATTGGAATCAACACATGCAAAACTGTACAAAAGAAAAATAAAGAAAAATAAGGCAAAAGTGAAGAAAAGGGAAAAACTGCATTTCATTAATAAAAGAAACGAACAATGTTCGGGATACATGGCGATTTTTTTTTTCATGAGGAGAATGGGGAAACTATAAAATAACAACTTTCGGGAAAACAATGATGAAATTTTGAGCTAACTACCAAGACTCCTTCCTGATAAGGAAAGGAGTAGCTTCCCAATTGTTCAATGTGACTCTGGGCCCCACAAATTGCACGTTCATGTTGCTCGTGCCTTCCTCTGCTTCAATCGTATTCACCTCCCAAAACAATTTCTTAAAACCAAGCATTTCTTCATCAAGTTGGGTCTCAATGCACTTTGCTGCAGCAGATGGTTGATATTTTGTACCAGGCCTGATAAAGATGTCGGATAATTTGGGTATGGGTTTGGGCAAGGTCCAGTTTTTCTTGGCTTTAGAGGCTCTTTGGATATCGGCAAAAGTGGGTTTGAACCCTAAGCCGAATGTACCTTTATTCTCCGGAAGCTGAACTGGTTGAGTGACTCCCTGCAGTGTTTTGCCTAATCCTCTCCCCGGTGCAAATCCGTTTCTCAGCATTTCTCTGGCCACCATTACGGCAGTTGGTGCCAACATCGGGGTTGATAACTTTTCTCCTTCAGCAACCCTATTCACCTCAACAGCATCCGTCACTTGGTAGACCCAAGGACCCCTATCCCCATCAGTACCGTCAAAAGGTGCTACCACATTACAAGCATTTTCCTCTCCGTGTACAACAATCTCTTGCTGCTCCCATTCAAACTTGACCATCTGGTGTAGAGAAGATGGTACCGCTTTGGCCGCATGAATCCGGGGTCGACCTAACAGCAAGTTATATGATACGGCAATATCGAGCACCTGGAACTCCATCGTAAAATCAACGGGACCAATGGTCACTTCCAAAATAATATCTCCCAACGTGTTCTTACCTCCGCCGTCAAATCCTCTCACATTGATACTGTTTCTCCGGATTCTGTCCGAGCTAATGTTCAGCTTCCCTAGAGTTGACAGCGGGCAGATGTTCGCGCTCGATCCATTGTCAATCAATACCCTGGTCACGACTGACTCTTCACTCTTTACCGTGAGGTACAATGCTTTATTGTGTTCAGTTCCTTCCACCGGCAGCTCCCTATCGGAGAAGGTGATTCTATTAGACTCGAAAATTTTGCTGGTAATCTTCTCCAAATGACACACTGAAATCTTCTCTGGAACGTGAGCCTCATTTAGAATCTTCATAAGAGCCTTCCGGTGCTCTTCCGAATGTATCAACAAAGATAACAAAGAAATTTGGGCCGGGGTCTTTCTTAACTGCTCAACCACCGAGTACTCTTGTGACTTCATTTTCTTAAGAAATTCTTCTGCTTCCTCCTCCGACACTGGCTTCTTCAGTTGACTTTCTTTTACCGTTTTCATCTTTCTCAGTTCCTCTGGAGCAAAACACCTTCCAGATCGGGTAAGTCCATGCGTTTCATTAATTTCGCCAGAAATCTCTTTTCCCTTGTAAACTACTGTCACCTTGTTATAGTTCCAAGGCACAGTCTTTGTATTCACCACTGGCATTTGCACTACTGGTTTTATGATTACTGGCTCTGCACTTGCTCCTCTCACAGTCACGATCGTCTTTGCACCTGGAACTACCACCTTTAAACCTCCCATCACTACCGGCTTTGGTTTCTCAACAATTTCTTCCTCTTTCACAATTTCTTTCTCTAACTTGTCACTCGACTTTATCATCATGACGGCCTGAGATGGTTTTTGATTGCCATCACCCTGCACCAGTTCTATCATATTCGTTTCGTGGTGATTCGGCAATGGATTCTGGGTAATGTTTGGGGCTTCGGGAGCCTGCACTTCAATTCTCCTCTCATCGATAAGATCTTGAATGGTATTCTTTAATTGCCAACACTTCTCAGTATCGTGGCCCAATGTTCCTGAACAGTATTCACATCTGACAGAAGAATCAAGATTTTTCGGGGGTGGGTTCGGATTTTTTGGTGCGATTGGTCTCAACATCCCCAATTCTTTCAACCTGTGGAAAAGACTGGTATATGACTCTCCGAGAGGAGTGAATGTCTTTCTTGCTTTGTTTCTCCAATCAGCGTCCGGCCTGGGTCTATTCTGGTTTCGGTAAGGTTTAGGGTTTGGGTATGTGTTTTGGGTATGGTACACATTGTGTGGAGCTTGAGCTCTCCACACGTGGGGTGGTGGTGGTGGATAAGCTTGGGTTTGAGGGTGATGGTAATGTGGTACAGTCGGTGGGTATGGTGGTGGTGGTGGGTTATATGGGCTTGGTGCATTGTAGGGATTTGGCGGGTAAGATGGTGGTGGTGGATTATATGGAGTTGGCTGGGCTTGGCGGGTGTTGGCGATAAGGTCTTGGTGGGTTATAATGTGGGTTGCGACTCCAGGACCTACTTTCAATGGTTGCTACTTCTTCTTTCTTCTTCTTTCCCATCACTCCTCTGCTTCCACTCTATATAGCTTGATTGGTGGCTTTGATAGCCGAAAAACTCATAATTTTGTTTGTCTTCAAACCCTCTTCTACAAAACTTCCCATTTTCACAACTTCGTTGAAACTTTTTCCAATTGTTGACACTAGATGGCCGTAGTATGTTGGATCCAAAGCTTGCAGAAAACAATCCACCATCTCACCTTCTTTCATTGGCGGATCCACTCTGGCGGCTTGTTCCCTCCATCTAAAACCGTATTCTCTAAAGCTCTCTCCTGGCTTTTTCTCCAGCTTGGTAAGGGATAACCTGTCGGGTATGATCTCCAGATTGTACTGAAAATGACTAGCGAAAGCTTGTGCTAAATCATCCCAAACGAACCATCTTGTATGGTCTTGTCGGGTATACCATTCCAGCGCTGATCCACTCAAACTTTGGCTGAAATACGCCATCAACAATTCATCTCTACCTCCCGCGCCTCTCATCTTGCTACAATATCCTCTTAGATGAGCTACCGGATCCCCGTGTCCGTTGTACATGTCGAACTTGGGCAACTTAAATCCTGCAGGAAGCTGCACCTCAGGGAACAAACACAGGTCTTTGTAGGCTACACTTACTTGCCCTCCCAGCCCTTGCATATGGCGGAAAGCATTCTCAAGACTCTTCACTTTCCGAGCCATCTCCTCCTGCCCGGCACTTGCTTCTATCATGGGAGCGTGAGACTCGTGTTGTCTGAAAGTAGGCTCCGGGGGTAGTAGTGAGGATCCTGGATATGGAATATTGGTTCACTAGAAGATTTGTGGATAACAGCGGGAGGAGGTGCCACATATACAGGAGCGACTTGTGGTATAGGAGGTGGTGCTTGCTTGGTTGGAGGTGGTGGCATTTGGGAGGTGGAAGCATAGTAGTGAGTGTAGTCGGGGTAGGTGGAGGACGAGTTCATTGTTGGTGGCTCAGGGTTAGGATTGGCTGGAGGGACATATGCAGGGTTAGCAGGATAGGCTGGTAGTGGTTGACCTCTCGACCAAGCCTGGTACATTTCAGCCATCTGTTGTCTTAACTTGTACATTTCTTCTTTCATCCCTGCCACATCCACGATCTCTTCTTCGTGAGCAGGGTCTACAATGGTTGCCTCGATCTCCCGGGACACAGCCTTTGTCATCTTTTTGTACCTGGTGTTGTATGGGTGGGTAGCCAGTATGCCAGTTGCCTAGAAAATCTGGACTCACAAACATCAACACTTGTTAGTTGTTAGCGCATGAATAAGATGTAACGACTTTAAAAACAAACACATTTGCTCGAGTCGTTATGCATCATCCCGGCCGTTGCTCACTTCAATCATCTTTTTCTTTTTCCGCTCTTTTGTTTTCTTTCTTTCTTTTCTTCTTTTCTTTTCTTTTCTTTTTTGCTTTTTCTTTTTTTCTTTTCTTGCTTTTTCTTCTCTCTCTTTTTCCTTGCCGTTTTCATAATCACGCTCCTATTTATTTGCCTAGCGGATATGACATAAAGTAAAAGAATTGGTAACAACACTTTGTTTTCTCATTGATAATTCAAAACCTTGATTACAAAGCGATGTTTAAGAAAAAATAAAGATGATGCATGACCTAAGAGTACATTAATGCACCTAATGCCCGCGAGGCATCGTTCGGCCTTGCCGCGGGCCTATATGCTAAACCCCTTTGAAGCCTATCCAGGTCGACCATGACTTGCTGTACAAAAAATTTCACTGCAGATACAAAAGTCCTCTGAGACATATCTTCACAAAGCTGAGTCTTTCGGGTGATGTACTGGGCGATGCGAACAATCTTTTCTCTGATGACCCCTTTTTCTTGCAATAGCCGACTTATTTGTTGAGCGCGAGCATCCAAGGTATGTTGGTTGTCCTTTCGCACTTGTTGCAACTCCAACTCCAATCTAGCCATAGTCGTGTAGCAGTGCTCTCTTTCTTCTTCAAGATCTTTGATAATCTTGTCACTTTTGACTGTCGCTGAGATCATTTTCTTTCTAAGCCGAGCTATTTCAACATCATGCTTGCCTTGTAGCTGCCGGACCAACTTGGCTCTTTCCTCGGCGTCTTTGTCCATTTGCTTCCGAGCCTTGACTAACTCTTTTTCAGCTACGTCCAAATCAAAGCTATAGTCGTTCACTTTCCGCCGGAGAATCTCAATTAACTTTTCATCGCGGGCTGAACGAGCTGGGGTCTCGGATGCAATTTTCATTTGAGCTATTTGAGCCTTCAACACATCATTTTCTTTCTTCAGCTGTTTCTTTTCTCCTTCATCGGATGCTGCTTGTAAGCCACTTTCTAAATGAAGATTTCTCAGCTTATCTTCCAACAAACTGATTTTGGCCTTATATTCTTTCTCCTTGGCCGCCCATTTCAGATTTTCCTCGGATTGCTCTATCAAGTCTTGCAAGTGAGGTCTCTTTGAAAGACGTTCGTGTTCAACCCCTCGTCGGTACCATGTGGAGTACCCAGGTGATATCTCCCCCTTTGCTCTATTCGGCACACAAGTATCAATCTTCAAATTTTGGCACTCATTCCAGATTTGCCGGATTTTTGCTTCCGGGAATTGCCCGTCCGGACCAATCTCCACAGCTTGCACACTGAGATCCCCATCTCTCGGAATAATCTGACACCGACCCAACTGTCGCAGGGCTCTGTATGGGGCATAGGGTTGTATACTCTTCAAACCCATGATCAAAAACGGCGATCCCTCCGTTGGCATGTATATCACCTCGTCAAGAGGTAACCAGTCATACGTCCAATCGATTTGACCGTCAGTTAGTGATCGAAGATACACAATCCAACCTTGGACTCCTTCTGGCAACTTTACTTCCTTTGTCCTCGCATTGAACTCTTCCAAACATGTCCGATCGGCCGAACCATAGCTCGAGAATGAAGGGTGGTGGCACAGGATGCTCAATTAGCCAGATTTGCAAGATCAAGTTACACCCTTCGAAGAAAGTAGCCCCCGCTTTGCACACAGTCCGAGCACGATAGATATCCGCAACAATCATCGGGGCCAGAGTACAGTTTTCTTGTACTATCAGTGTGGAAGCTAACCCGGCGACTTTTATATTGATATGTCCATCTTTCCTCGGGAATACAACAACTCCAAGAAATGCCACCAAAAATGCGAACCTCCGGTGTTCTTCCCATTTCGCCCGGTTGGACTTGCAACATAGCTTGTTGGTAAGATCATTGAAACCCCCAACGTGTCCAAACCTATTGTAGATGAAGCTTAAAGAACAAAACCCGTTGGCCAGATCTTCATTATGAACATTCCGGGCAATTTTCAAAGAGTCGAGGAAGCGATGTACCGTCACCGTCCTCGGAGATACCGGGTATTTTCCTTTCAGCGGAACCTCGGTCTTCCCAATGTAAAAGGCAATCTCCTCCAAAGTTGGGGTAAGTTCAAAATCTGGGAAATGAAATACGTTGTGTGCCGAATCCCAAAACGTGACCAACGCTCTAACCACATCACCTCGAGGAACTATTTCGAGTAACCCCGTAAGGCCTTTCAAGTACCTTTTGACCCAGTCTTGACCATCGGATCCCATGTCCTGCCACCATAATCTCAGCTCCAACGGGATTTTATTTAGGGAAAATTGTTCATTCATCATCGTGCTCGTCCTGCACATTTATTAAGGTGATTTTATTTAGAAAAGGAAAAATCTTTTTCAATGCAAGTTTTCAATTTTTGAATGAAAGAAAAGGAAAATAATTTTCGAAGTGGCCATTTTTTGCAAAAACAGCCTTCCGTCGTCCTTTCGGAACATTCGGCCATTTCCAAAAATAGCAATCACCTCGATTATTTGAAACGAAAATCTTTTGGTCTTTTTCTAAAAGTGTGGTTGGACCCGTTTAAGGGTTGCCTACGTATCCCACCTAATGGCGAGAATCAAACCTGCGTAGTTCGGTCAGATTATTTGACCAATTATTTCAAAAAATGTTCCACCTATTTTTTCAAATTTTCAATTCTTCCAAGTACCTATTTTCTACAAATCATTATTTTCCTCTCTCTCTTTTTCAACAATTTTTCCAATCTCGGGATTTTCGCCGGTCCGCATAACGATCAAGGACAATAAAATGCAACACATAGCATGCTCGTTCTTCTCAATACCGGGTCACCTGTCCTAGACGGACCCAACCCCTGTGTTGAGTCCCCTAAGTCGAATATGATGCAAATAATCGTCCTAGACCTATGTTCAAAATCTTATGGTTTCATGGATTGCTAGACCGTGTACCCGAGCGGACAACTCGAATCGAGGAGGGGCTACGTACCGGTGACCCGCGGAGTCAATCGGCTTTGTAACTTATCCGGCCTCTGTTTTCTTAATTTAAGGTGACTTTAATTGAAACGGGAGTCTCAACCAGTAAGCACATCCCCGGGGGAGAAGAGAGAAGGGTTTTCGGCACAATTTTATATACAGTCCACATAATATCAAAGCGATAAAACACATAGCATGTTGTTTAAATCATATAATGAAATCAAACAAAAACGCGAACGGCAGTTCTAAGGAGCTCGAGTTCTTAAACCCTGAAATCGAAATTCAGGGTTGGATCCCCAGCAGAGTCGCCAGAGCTGTCACACCTCCCTTTTTACTACCCCAACATGCATAAGATGTATAAATACACTTGTAGGGTATACCCCGACGCTCAATTACCCGAAGACGGATAAAGTAACGTAAGGGAAGGAGTTTTTCCAATTTAAGGACAATCGGTTCGGGATTTTATTAGAGATTAATCAGAGTCGCCACTTGGGAATGACAATGGTGTCCCAAGTCACCGGTTAATCCCGAATCCGAGGAATTTTGACTCTTAAATGTCTGCGAAGCAGAGGTCCGGATAAGGAACCCTGTTAACCCGGGAGAAGGTGTTAGGCACTCCCGGATTCCGTGGTTTTAGCACGGTCGCTCCACTGTCGTTCTTGACTTTTGTTTGACTCAGTTATAGATTTTAATAACATAATGTGCTTTTACGTTAAATATTATTTTTAGGAATTTGCGGTATCGCGAAAACACGCCTCGAGTCATACCGCAACCAGTACGCCTATGACTTTTGGTGTATTTCAGCTTTACCGAGATTTGGATTTGAGTCGCACCAAGTGCACACTCGTTCATAGGAAGGTATATTAAAATCGTGCCCTAAAGTAACATCTACCGGCTTTTAAATCTTTTGGGAGAAGCTATGGAATTTACTATTAGCTTTCCCGGATCTATTTTGTGTTATATCATCATTAAATGGGGGCCCCGGTGTTATTCGAGCGAGGCTCGTCCCAATTTTCATTAAAGGTTTCAATACTTGTATTTGACTACATTTTCTATACTTGTTCTTTCCTCAATCGTATTTACACAAGTGCTCCAGGCCTATTCGAATTTCATTGCTGTTGGGCCTGGTTCTCATTTTTGAACTCACATTACATCAATCCAGGCCTTGAAAGACCAGATATTTACATGAATTTATGGCCGTTAGTCAATTGGCTACTTATCAGCTCGGGCTTGCGCCTAAAATCAAACCCGGAAATAGAATGAAATTATATTGGGAATAAACAAACAAAGATACACGTTTTTGATCAATAAGAAATTCACAAGCATTTTATTTATATCAGATGTACATAAAATAACAATTCTAAATCAGTAGTTTTCTGTACAGGCTTGATGAAACTATAAATCACTATCATTTTTACAGCTAAAAGATCATATCGTTAGTTACTGGTTTAAAGCTAATACCAATTCTAAGAGGTCTGTGTGATTACATAAGAAGACTTAGAAATGATTAAACTAATAAACTATAAATATGAGCTAATTAACTACACACGTGTAATTGCAGTACCAATCTCAATTGCAACTTATACTTAGTATTATCCCCAGTTCTTCTTTTCTATAGCCTACTGTGATATCGTTTTCTTTGATTCTTAGGATTATGTAGGCGACAAGTATGCAATCTAATGATCCTATTATTCCATTTAAGATACTTATGGATGAATGAATCAGATACCTATGTATGCTTACACTAATGATTTTCATGACTTATTACCAGATTATTAACCCATGGCTTGACCTAACACTTTTCTCTTTCAACACTTATTATTACCTAAACGCAAATCAGTGAAAATGTAATTAACTATACGGTCAGGTGTTTGCGAAATTAATGTGAACTTAGTGCTTAACAGTTTTGCAAGTATTATGAATTAACTTATGTTTTAGAGCATTTTCCTAATTAAACTAAGTGATAAGCTATCTACACTACATTACCACTATACTACTACTATTACATTGTATCTGTTTTTTCCTTGATCTCTGTTACGCCATACTACAAATTAAAAATGAATTACAAACAGATAAATGAGTAACTTAAATCTTCATTGCATTCAATGGAATCTCTACAGCTCATACTGGATAGGAGAATACCTGGATCAAATGGAAAAAAGATCCAATGAGTCTAAGGGATGAAGAAGTAAGTAATCAGCAATGGTTCACACAAGGCAATGCAACAGTGAGATGGATAAAGCACAGCAACACAGCAACACAGCAACAGCAATATGTGAGAAACCCAGCAGATAATCGGACAGGAACCCAGAAAAACCAGATAATCGATCAAGCCAAAAACCCAAAATCAGAAGCAATAGGCGAATTTTAACTCGAGAAATCTCAGAAAATCCTACTGTTTTTATGCTATTTTCACTTTCAAGCTAATGAATTTCAGATTGCTAATGTTGGAACCTAGATATCTTTCTCCTATTACTCTGCTTGGAATCCCAAATATTAACTCAGATTGCTCTCCAATGGAATCCCCCTTTTCAGCTCTTTTGAAGGTGTATTTATAGTTAACCTAAGGCTGAAACTTGGGGAGAAAGTTATGGGATTTTATCCCACTTCTCCCCTCCTAAAATTATCAAATCTACACTTAAGTCCCTATTTTCAGTTATCAAAACCCTTCCAGCATGTGCTGGAAGGTTCCAAAAGATTCCTTTTAGGGCCTTTTACTAGTATGACCTTAGGGGTTTGAGATTTTTACAGATTTCCCATTTTTAGGAGACCATTATACCCCTAAATCTCTCCAAAATTGCAGAAATCAGGAGCATGAATGTCCCTATTACCCTCCTAAGTTCTTACTAGTTACTACTTTACCTTTTTAATACCCAATTATGCCCCTAAGAGCACTGCTGATTTACCAGCTATGCCTAGGGCAGATTCTATCTAGTTTTGAACCTATTTAACTAATAGCCAGCCCTGGCATTAGTATTTAAGGGCTGGCCATTTTTATTTTTAAGAACTATTTCAAATTTAGCCATTTTTAAGTTAATTCCAGTCAATTAAGACCCATTTATTCCTAATTAAAGCTAATTGCAGGCATAGCCTGTTTTATTGTTATGTTTAAACTATTTAAAAGTTAGCCAGGTCTCAAGTTGAGACTTGGCTTTGGCTATTAAGGCCAATTACTGAACATTTGGGCCCAAAACCTTTACAGGTTTGGCCACTTTGCTGTTCAGGGCTCAATATAGAGCCTGGGTTAGTCTGCATTTGCAGACATAGCCCCTTTTGCACAACCAGCCACTGTGAGTTGTGTGTTAGGGCCTTATAGAATAGGTCAACCCTTTGCAAGGTTGACCATTCTTAGACCAATTATTAACTTATAGCCTAATTATGATCATTTTCAGTGTTTTATCCTATTTAAAAACTAACCACTTCCAAGGAACCTAACACTAACAGCTATAACCAATTCCCCTAGGCATGATAGATATTAACAATGCTCACATTAACACAAAGCTATTACAAACATAGCCAGTTTCACGAATATTTGCACACATAGCCAATGAAATCAGAGTTGTTTATCAATTAATCAAAATTCAGAGAAAAGGTTTGAATATTGTTGAATCCCAATCAATAGACTTACAAGCTCAAATATCACAGCACAGTGTCAATTAATCATTAAACAAGCTTAGTTAAAACTTCTTTATGCTAAATGAGCCACTGAAAACCCCAAATCATACTTAGGATGTTCTTGACATACACACACACAAGTAAAAACCCGTAAAGCAGTAAAAGAAGGGAACATGATTTGCCAAGATGAAAGAACAACAAACTTAAACAAAAAGGCTCTGCAGTAGCCCTTAAACAGAGTAGGCATGAAGAGACATAACAAACATAAAAAGTCCCTAATCTAAACATACGAGTGATAAAATGAAAAGATATGAAATGAAGAAAAAGTAAAAATCAGACGAATGAACAAGATTTTCTCAGAATAAACCCTTATATTAAACATGCAGTCTAATAACACAAGAAATAACATACGAAGATCAACAAGATAAAGAAGAATAGATCTTTTAAACAGAAAAACAAACAAATAAACTAAAACTCTTCAAAGACTAATAAAAATCCTAGTTCATGCGACTAACTGATCAAAAGCATGCTCAACACACAGAAATAACAAGAAAATAGCAGGCAAAACAGGTAAACAAAGCAAACAGAAGAGGGGAGGTACTTAGCTTGCGGGGTCTGTCCCCCAAGCTTCCTATTCCC
Source organism: Nicotiana noctiflora (assembly GCA_032618575.1). NCBI lineage: Eukaryota > Viridiplantae > Streptophyta > Magnoliopsida > Solanales > Solanaceae > Nicotiana > Nicotiana noctiflora. The sequence continues at coordinate 275,900 of JASVEL010002687.1, read as the reverse complement.
TTCACTCTTCTCACCCTCTCTCGAACTCTCTCTAACTCCTTTTATTCTTTCTTGTTTTCTTTTTCTTTATTCGTTCATGTTTCTCTATTCTTTTTCAGAACTCTTTTCTTCCAATTTTTCTCTGATTTTCATTCAGGCCTAAAGACGAGGCCTTTTTGGATTTCGGCTTGAAGAGGGGTGTTTGGGTGAGGGTAAAGAACGATTCTTGATTGGGGTTTGAATTTTGGGTCGCCGGAGTTAGGGTTCCGACGACCCTTTTTGGGATATTCGAAACGTTCTAGACTTATTCGAGGGTAGTGGTTAACATGGTTGGGTAGATCATGAAGAGACGGTTCGAATGGCATTAGTTTGAAGTGGATCTTCATACTTTGGTGGTCACCGGTGTAACTCCGGTGACCGGGATTTATGAAGACGAGGTGCTTTTTCTGGGTTCTCGGGTGTGCTATGAAATGAAGAAGAAGGAGAAGAAGAGGGGAGTAGTAAGAGGAGCCGGCGACCACCGTAGGAGTGGTGGCCGCCATGGCCGGCTAGGGCTTCCGTGAAGATGGTGATGAAGATGAAGAGAAGGGCGGCTGTCTCTTAGGGTTTAGATTTTGGCAAAATGAGACAGCCGCTTCAGACAAGGCCCTTTTATAGGCCAAATATCCGATGAAATCTCGGCCGTTCGTTGAAGGGAGATCGACGGCTCTGGTGCACGTTACTTAAACGACACCGTTTTGAACCTTATGAAGCCAAGGCCTCTGATCGTTGGATTAATCCAAATCGACGGCTGGGATCAAATCCTATCAATTAATTAACTAAATAGCTTGGCCAATTATTTAAGGCCGTTGGATTAAAGCGATGGATGGCTGAGATTGAATCTCACCTTAACAGATCCGGCCTGATCTTTGGGCTAATGGACTCGGCCACCAATTGGACTTCAATTGGCCCAGTTTATTATACCTACATATATATATATATATATCTATTTTTGTATTTTCTGGTTTTAATGATTTTTATGTATTTCCTTTTATACTTTTTTTTTATTTTTCTTTTATGAAAAATTACAAAACCTAATTTCCTATTTACTCTAATTTTTCTAATATTTTTTGCAATTTTTTCTGCTATTTTTCTTTATTTTCTCCTATTTAAACTATTTTGCTAATTTTCTAATTAACCAAACTAACAAATTAATTACTACTATTTTTTTTTTGATTTTCTAATTTTTACTTATGCAAACACACAAAAATAATTAATTTCAAACAAAGCAAGTAATTGCACTCAAAAACATATTTATTTTAATTTTGGAATTATTTAACCGGTGCAAAAATCACGTGCTCACAAGGATATCTTCTAATGCATTAGCAGGGAAGTCACCTTTTGAGAAGTTTTATGGGAGGAGTCCAAACCTTCAGCATCTTAGAGTGCTTTATAGTTTATGCTATGAAACTAATATTGTAGATAGGAATGATAAGTTTGGTGCAAAGGAAATAGTTGTTGTGCATATGGATATTTTACCACAAAGAAGGGATGTTTCCTTTAAAGAGAACAGTTTTCCATTCAAGTCTGCAGAGTCTCAAGTCCACACACAATGTCATACTCTAGGTGATATTGCATTACATGCTCCTTTTATCCTGGCTGATATAAAAGGTAGTGAGTCCATAGACCAAGATGCTCTAGCAAGTCCTACACCAGTTCCAGTAATACCAACTTCTGCAAATACAGGGGTTGTTGATCCTGTGGCAAGCTCACATGATACAACTTGTGATGCTCTAGTCACATCTATGCACATACCTACTATTGAAACACTAACACCACCCGTTCACAAAGAGTCCACCAACACTCAGACTCTATCTTTTGAAGGCCTTGATCATACCTTAGAAGTACTAACTCTACCTAGGAAGTCAGCTAGAACTGCAAAGACTCGAGGCTGTTTGAATGACTTTGTTCACAAGGTACCTTAACATCCTACTAATGTAATTATTTCTTCTGCATATCCCATATTAGCATATATGTCTTACAACTCACTTTCAGAGTCTTGTTTTATGGATTTTTGTAACCTATAAATTGTGAAGGAAACCGAGTCCTATGAGGAGGCAATTCATGATCCCAAATGGCTTGAAGCCATGCAACAAGAATTACAGGCTCTCAATGACAATCAGACATGGCAGTTGGTGGATCTACCATCCAACAAGAAGGCCATTGGTTGCAAGTAGGTCCTCAAGGTGAAGTATAATGCTAAAGGAGAAGTGGGGAGGTACAAGGCTTGATTGGTAGCCAAGGGCTACACACAACAGGAATGCCTTGATTAACGAGAGACCTTTTCTCCAGTTGTGAAAATGGTGATAGTGAGGGTTGCTTTAGCACTGGCAGCTATGCAAAGGTGGAAACTACACCAAATAGATGTGTTCAATGCCTTCCTGCAGGTGATATTGAGGAGTATGTATATATGATTCTACTTCCTGGACTTCTAAGCCAGTGGGAGCATCCACATATGTGCAAACTGCAAAAGTTCCTATACGGCCTCAAGCGGGCCTCAAGGCAATGGAATCTGAAGCTTAGTGAGGCTCTTATCTCATCTGGTTTTGTCCAAAGTCACCATGACTATTCCCTTTTCACAAGGAGATTAGGCAGTGATTTAGTGATCATTTTGGTATATGTTGATGACCTTTTGATCACATGCTCTTCCTCTTCCCTGGTTCAACAGGCTACAGTTATGCTATAACAACATTTCAAGATCAAGGACTTAGAGGAGATAAGATACTTCCTTGATCTTGAAATTGCTCGCAGTCAGCAAGGAATACTGGTATGTCAAAGGAAGTTCACATTGGACCTCATTGCACACTTAGGCCTTGGTGGATCAAAGCCTGCCAATACACCTTTAGAGGTTAATCAAAGACTTACCAGTGTAGAGTTTGACCAAGTGTGTCCTAGTGGAGGCAGTGATGATGAGCTTTTGTCTAATCCTACATGCTATCAAACACTAGTGGTTGTCTAATCCTACATGCTATCAAACACTAGTGGGGAAGCTGCTTTACCTTACCATGACTAGTCCCGACTCTGAGCCAGTTCATGCATAGGCCAAAATGATCACACATAGAAGGTGCATTGAGAGTAGTGAGGTACTTGAAGAATGCACTAGGTATGGGCATATTGATGTCTTTTAAGGCTTCCAAGCAGCTAACAGTGTACTATGATGCAGACTGGGCCACATGTCCTATGACAAGAAGAATAATGAATGGTTTTGTGGTGAAGTGTGGAGAATCCCTGATCTCCTGGAAGTCAAAGAAGCAGAGCAAAATATTGAGAAGTTCAATTGAAGCTACAAGCATGGCAAATGCGATTGAAGAAGTGGTCTAGCTAGCTGGTCTTTTTGCAGAATTGAAGATCAAGCTCGAACTACCAGTAAAGCTGTATTGTGATAGCAAAACAGCACTTCAGATAGTTGCAAATCCCATGTATCACAAGAGAACCAAACACATAGAAAAATCGACTTCCATTTCATTAGAGAGAAGATTTAAGGAGGTCTCATACACACTGAGCATGTCTGTTCTACAATGCAATTGGCTGACATACTGACCAAAGGCCTAGGAAGAACACGGCATGAGTTCTTATTGTCTAAGCTGGAAATGTTTAACTTGTTCACATTACACATCTTGAGGGGGAGTGTTAAAAGTGTCACTTGATGATGGTCCACCTGGACCTTAGCTGTCATTCCATTAAGTAGTTAGTGTGGGAGTAATTATGTAATTAGCCTATTAATTAGTTACAATATACTATAGGTCGGTTATTGATAATGTATATATATATATATATATATATATACACACACACACACACATAATAATGTACAATACTCTGCTTAATAAAAAAGGAAGAAAAGGAGCTTAGTCTCTACATATCGTCTCTCTCTCTTAGCTTAACAGTGAAGCTTCCATGGCCGTCACTTAACACATTTCTGATTCTTGATGAATTAACATATGAACAAAATAAATAGTATAATTGTATAAAGATCATGCCACTTTGATTCCTCAAGTGTTTAAGTGTTTCAGTTTAGTTCTTATATCACTTTGAGAAAAAGGATCAAAATTGTCCTTCTACTATTATTTATTGGTTGCTTGTGCCACCTGTTATACTTTTGGGTCATTCTTTACCCCAAAGGACCCGTATTATGTTTTTGTTCTGGTCATCCAGTATACCCATGATCCTGTGTACAAACACTCAAAATAAAGGAAAAATGGCTTCGTGAGGGGCTCCAAGTGAAAGCTAACGAGATCCCTGCAAAGGTTTTTGTCTGCACATAATTCTTTTATTCATCTGCAATATGATTTTTGATTGTCCACAACTCTGCAAGTGCCTTAATCAGCTTTGCTTTTACAGTCATGTTCTGAAGCATTCTGGAAAGCAGAACAAAGAATATGATGTTAAGGATGATGATTATGGCGAGGAGGATTATGGAGGAAATGTCGCCCTCTATGGAAAGTGGCAAACTGAACCACTATTTCTTCCTCCTGCAGTAAATGGATTGTGTTACTTCTGTTCATCCCAAATTGTTATTGGGGTTCTTCAATGTCCCAATTTTTCTTCATGGGGTCGTCTGAGCCCTAATTGTTGGTAAGAAACGGATACTAAATGGGTGTTGTGGGGTTTTAAATTGGTGGGCCCGCTGATGTGGAAGCTGACATAGCAGTTGACTTGGATAAAATTCTTGGGTCAGCTGCCACAATGTATAGGCGTTATGGTTAGGAGTATTTATTTAAAGTTTATTAACGGACAAGAATGACTCAAAATTATAACGGTGCACAAACAACTAATAAACAATAGTAAAGGTCTAATTTCGACCTTTTTCCCTATCACTTTCGATATAAGTTGCAGTTACCAACTGCAAACTATTTCTCATGATTTTCCTCTTTTTCTTTTTTTCCTCACTTTCCATTTCCATTTTGGACAATTTTATTAGTTAAATACTATAATTTTTCTTTTCATTTTTTAAATAATTCAATAATTGAGAATTAATTGAAAAAAAGCTTCTCCTCTAATTATATAATGCTATATAATAAATTAGTTTCTTGACACGAGCTATTATTTTTCTTTTATTTTTGTGATTTATGCGTAATCTCTTGATTTTCTTGCAAGATTATGAATATTTTGACAATTTGTAATCTCTATGCTACGTGACTATTTGTAACTTAATCTTGTTCTACCTTATGTCACTTTTTTCCTTTGTCTGGCAACATTTTGCTTTAACGAAGAACATGCATTTGGTTCAAATCTCAATGAGCTACCATAGGCTATCTCGTGTAAAGGGTTTAGTTCCCGCATGAAACTGTCTTTCTCGAAAATCTCACATCTTTATTTAGAAAAGGAATGTGAGAATTAAACACCCCCCCCCCCCAACCCCAAAAAAAGCTAAAGAATAATTTAGGGGTTACTTGTAGTCTGTTTCGCCAATATTTTTATTTTTTATTTTTTATCGAAAATGCTTTTTTTTCTCTAAAATTAAGGTGTTTGACCAAGCTTTTGAAAAAAAAAAGTATTTTTGAAGAGAATCAGAAGTAATTTTGGATAAATAGAAAAAATTAGTTTCTCTCCAAAAGAACTTTTGAGAAAAATAAACGTCGAAATAATTTTAAAGTTTGGCCAAACGCTAATTGTTGCTCAGAAGTATTTTTCAAATTAATTAGCTAAATACAAACTGTTTCTCACCAAAATTACTTTTAAGAAAAACACAACTCAAAATAAGCTTATTTTTATAGTTTGGCCAAACAGGCTATTGGTCAATTCCATTGAAATAATACTCGACATAAAGTTATACAATAATTTATTACGTATTTTTTATACGAAATAGAATATAAATTCATACTTCATCACAATAAAACCATTCTATTACAAATTAATTTATCCCTTAAATAATTGATGTATTAAATTTTTACATAATTAACTTCAAACTAATAATAAAGGAGATTTAAACGAGCGAAGTGCAAGAGTAGCAAAATATTTGGAGTATATAACAAGACCGTATATAACAGCGTAACTTCTCAAAGAATATCTCAAGTTTCAGCTTACATATCAGACCCATATTTTCCACAAAATGAGCACTACCTCTCTGCTACTTCCCCACCTATAATTTCCACTCCAACCTTCAAATTCTACATTTTCTTGCACCCTTTACCTTACATTTTTCTGCGTATTCAATCAAAATCCAAGCTTTATCTTACTAAGATCACATTCCTCTGTATGTTATTGCAGTGCTGAGGAGGTTAAAAATGGGTAAGAAAAGCTGGATTTTGTGGGTTGTGACTCTGCTGCTATGTTGGAGCAAGATTTCAATGGCTAAAAAGCACATGAAGTATAAGGACGCAAAACAACCAGTTGAGGTTAGAGTTAAAGATCTTCTTGGTAGAATGACCCTTGCAGAAAAGATTGGTCAGATGACTCAGATTGATAGGTCTAGTGCTACAATCCAAGTCATGAAAGATTACTACATTGGTAACTTTTCAAATCTCTGTACTATTACTACCTCCGTTCCAATTTATGTGACGTAGTTTGAATTGACACAAAGTTTATAACTTCTGAAACTTGTGCTTTTAAATATGATTTAACATTTGGGTTGTTATATAACTTGTGCCTTAAACATGTCGTAATATTTGTGTCGCTATAAAAGATTGTTAAGGGAATAGGAAGTGCAAAGTTAATTGTTTCCAAATTTAAATGTGTCTTTTTGGAGCAGACTAGAAAGGAATATGTATCACCTAAATTGAATGAGGAAGTATCATTTCCATGTTTGTTTTTTTTCTTTCTTCTATACATTTGTTTCTTTTGCGTCTATTTTTTGTTTTTCTAGTTGGTTTGTACTGTTAGTTTCTGGAGATTTGAAATATTGTCAAAGATTGTTTTGAAAGCTTGAAGTATATAGTAGTAGTAGTAGTAGTATCATTTGCATATTTGTTTTTTGTTAGTTGCTGTGTCTTACTTTTCTTATAGATGTGATAATGTCAAGTTGAAGTAGATTGTTATGAGAAATTGAGTTTTAACTCCCTGTGAATTACATTAGTATAATTTCACATCCGTATTTTTGATAAGGAACATTTCACATCCATATAGTTGTATACTTTACATTATTTTTTTCTTTGCATCTCTTGATGATGATTTGTTACTAGCAGTTACTTTCTTTGAGATTCAGTTTAATAGTTGGAGATCTGATAATTCCAGCTTAATAGTTGTGAGCATACGTTTACTCCAGATTTGGCAATTCAACTACAAGATCAGGAACCGCAAAATTGAATGGAATAAGAAATAAGTTGAAAGAGTATGCGAAAGAGCTGAAATGAATAGAGCAATAAGGGAAATTGAGCTAAAGTGAGATCCTTTTCAGTTTTCACTTATTTAGTTTCTTCACTGAAATTTGAATTAGTTAGAGAACACTACGGAGAAAAGGCTGAAAACAGATTCCGGACGCATGTTCACAACTTTGTTATACCTCATTCTTGGCTTTCATTGATTAATGATTAGGACCTTTTGATAATGAAACTATGTAATTGGAAGAAATGATTATTAAGTGCTAAACCAGTGATTGGAGAAACGATTATTTATGTGCAAATCAACTGCAAACAACATGTATCTTACAATTGTTCTTATATTCAGAGTCTGATATGGTAGTTGTGATGAAGCAGTAACTAACAACAAAACATGAACTCCGGGAATATCTTTTAAGAACCAAGTAACTACTAACATTTTCTGAATACCCCATTGTCCAAATAAACTAGGAAATAGACTGGATTATATTTACCTTTTTTGAGATGAAGGATGGATTATATTTACCTGTGTTTAAAAATTTAGATGTAGGGGGTCAAATCTCAATCGAAGGCTCTCCCCCTTTTGCTTGACGTATCTTGTGGGCACAACATACAGAAAATTGAAGTTTTTGTTCGGTTATTCTAATTTAGGGAGTGTATTAAGTGGTGGGGGAAGTGAGCCACTTCCGAAAGCTACTGCTGCAGATTGGGGTAATATGGTGAATGACTACCAAAATGGTTCTATGTCAACTCGCCTTGGGATTCCAATGATATATGGGATTGATGCCATTCATGGACACAACAATGTTTTCAATGCCACCATATTTCCACATAACATTGGGCTTGGAGCTGCTAGGTAATGAAATTTTAGCAGTATGTTTTCTTAAAGTACAACATTCTTTGTTGAGTGTTGACAGATGCAAGTTATAATTTCTAGCTTCATTTTTCTTTTCTTGAAAAAGTTTAATAATTTCATTCAGGAAAATAACATTGGGATCAGCCATTTATTGGCTGTTAATAGACAGTTCTGCTAAATGACATCAGTTTTCAAGATATATCGCAATTCATATAACTTAAGCCTAGTAATTGTGTCTCATATGTAAGTTGTAGCTTGGAAATATGAATGTATTGTATGTTCAAAAGCTTTTTCTGGTATCATCTACGATCATTTTTGCATTTTTGGAAATGTTTCCCAGTTCAAGGTGACATGATGTTGGCCTTATCCTTTTGCTTTCTAAAAAAAGATGTTGGTCTTATCTGAACATTCTGCCGAATATCTATTCTTCAGGGACCCTGAACTCATGCGAAGGATTGGTGCTGCTACTGCTCTTGAAGTCAGAGCTACAGGGATTCCTTATGCATTTGCTCCTTGCATCGCTGTAGGAGATACCATCAGATTTCTAATTTATCTTGTCGACATTAGTGGCATTCTTTTTACTTCATATTGTAAACTTTCAAGTTTTTCTTTAAATCTCTGTGGGCAGGTTTGCAGAGATCCTAGGTGGGGTCGCTGTTATGAAAGTTATAGTGAAGATCCCAAAATTGTTCAAGAAATGACAGATATTATAATTGGGTTACAAGGCGAAATTCCTTATGAATCGAGGAAGGGCATACCTTATGTTGGTGGAAAGTATGGAAACTTTGAAGGCAATGCCATACGTATTGTTTTATTTATATGCTGCTCTTTGAAAGTTAGAACTTATATATACGGTCAATTTCCTCATCATTCTGCAAAGAATTGTCCAACCTAAGTTAATGACTACCTTGACTGCTATTTAGTTTGCTTGTTCTCACTAGTGTGCAATGGGGTCCAATATGAGATGCTTTATACTAATGTTGTTTTCCATTTTTTTTAGCCTATTTTTGTAGTTATTATCAATTATTTGATGAGCCTTTTATGAATCAGTTAAGATATTATATTTACATTTTGATATTGGTTCTTGGGTAATTAAATTCTAAGTTTCTATGAATTTATCAGCCTGTGAAAGGATTGCTCTCGAGTAATAACCCACCAACTCTCCTGATTTTCAGGAATAAGGTTGCTGCTTGTGCAAAGCACTTTGTTGGCGATGGGGGCACAACTAAGGGTATTAATGAGAATAACACCGTGACTAACATGCATGAGTTACTAAGTATCCACATGCCCGCCTACGACGCCTCAATTATCAAAGGTGTTGCTACAGTTATGGCTTCTTATTCTAGCTGGAATGGCCAAAAGATGCATGCAAACCATGATCTAGTTACTGGTTTTCTCAAGGGCACCCTCAAGTTCAAGGTAGTGTTCTAAAAATGGCATGAAATTAAATAAACGTCAGTGGCCAATTTGGAAGCTTGCAGACCCTTCGTCTGAAAAATATGGAATGGAGGCAGCTAGTTATAATTCACATTGGAAGTACAGAAATGTGGAACTAACATCCTCCGAAATATAGTTTTGATATTTAATGTGTTTGCTCATGCCTACTATGTTGTATCACTTATAGTTGCATCATTTGAAGGTGATATTACTGATTGGTGTTGATAATCTACCAGGGTTTTGTCATTTCAGATTGGGAAGGTATTGACAGGATTACCTCTCCACCTCATGCCAACTACACTTATTCAGTTGAGAGTAGCATTCTAGCTGGAATAGACATGGTAAGATCTTTTTAATGTCAACATTCAGCTAAATTCTGAAAACTGCTATTAGTACTTTGAGAGCTGGAGCAAATTAATATTCATCTGCATTGTGTTTTGAGAGATTTTAAGGGTTCAATCTAAATCAGGAATATTTTCAAATTGGTCATTTGCAGGTTATGGTCCCATATAATTTCACCGAGTTTATCAATGATCTCACTTACCTTGTCAAGAACAATTTTATCCCAATGGCTCGTATTGATGATGCAGTAGAGAGGATTTTGTTAGTTAAATTTACCATGGGACTTTTTGAAAACCCCTACACTGATTTCAGCCTCATCAAAGAGGTCGGGAGCCAGGTAGGTCACTAACACGTGATACTTTACATTTCAGACCCCATTTACTCAGTGCATGTGTCCATAGTTTGAGGTATACCCTTTAAATGTTTGAATTGTGAAATTCAGCTCTTGTGGTTGTAGTAACCCCTGGTTTGCGATCAGGAACACAGGAACTTAGCAAGGGAAGCTGTGCGGAAATCTCTCGTACTGCTGAAGAATGGGAAAACTGCTAATGACCCATTGCTACCTCTTCCTAAGAAAGCATCTAAAATTTTGGTTGCTGGTAGCCACGCTGATAACTTAGGTTTTCAATGTGGTGGATGGACTATTGCGTGGCAGGGGTTTAGTGGTAATGACGATACAGGAGGTATTGTCAATCTATATCTTCTGATGCATTTCAAAAGACCACTAATAATACATTTAATGACTTCCTATTAATAGAAAATTCAAAAAATACTTGACCTTATAGTTTCTTGAATAAGTTCCCCACCCCCACCATGACAAGGAAAAGAAAAAGCAGACTGAGTATAGAATTTGCTCTCATAATATAATTGAATTGTGCAAAAAATCTTTTGGAAAAATGTTATAGACTCTGAAGTTTGATGGTTATTGGAAACTGCAGCAGACTAAGTAAGTAATGTCGGTAATGCACAGATAGCCATTCGCTATTGTCAGTCGACTAGTGTTGAGAGATGGCTGAACAGAATTAACTTCATTAACAGGGACTACCATCGTTGGTGCAATAAAGTCTGCAGTAGATCCAGGAACAGAAGTTACCTATGTTGAGAATCCTGACAGCAAGTATGCAAGTTCTGGTGGCTTTGACTATGCTATTGTGGTTGTTGGCGAGCGTCCTTATGCTGAGACGGCAGGAGACAGTCCTAATCTCACAATAGCAGATTCTGGGCCTGATGTCATTAAGCATGTTTGCCCGTCCGTGAAGTGTGTTGTAATCATCATATCTGGTCGACCGCTCGTGATTGAACCATATCTACCTTCAATTGATGCACTTGTAGCAGCCTGGTTACCCGGTAGTGAAGGACAAGGTATCACTGATCTTCTCTTTGGGGACTATGGATTTACTGGAAAACTTCCAAGAACATGGTTCAAAACGGTAGATCAACTTCCAATGAACGTCGGTGACCCCCACTATGATCCACTGTTTCCTTTTGGATTTGGGCTCAACACATCTAAGTCAGCAGTGACAAGGTAAATACAGGCCAGGTGCTTAAGCTTACCGGTTTTAATAAAAATTTCTGTCCTTCCAATAGTTTTACTCAGTATGTACATTGCGGCTTCCTTCATCCTTCATTTTTTTCTGTTTCACACCAGTGCCGCTCAAATATGTTTCCAGAGTATAGTGTACACATTGTCTGTCACTTCCTTGTTTAAGCATAATGTTTACCTGCACATGTAAGTAACTTATCCTAGTCGACACCAAACATGTTTACTTTTTGCTTCTTCTAAATTATCAACATGATTCAGAAGTATTTCTAGATATTGATTCCTAAAGTAATGTCTTTAATCATGACGGCTAGATTTATTTTCAAGCTGCTAAAGTTTATTCGACATGATAGCAATCAGTATTATTTTTCTATGAATGTCTTTGTTGATAGTAATTCTGATTGGTGCCATCTTGCACAGGTCCGTATCGTCAGGTGCTGCTGGAAAGCCATATGTCTTTGGGTTTATGGTTTCTGCATTTATTGGTTTGTGGAGTATGTCCAGAGCATTCTATTGACTTGAAACAATAAATTTATTGGATTTAGAAGGATTAGAAAGACTAGCATTTCTTCAGTAGCTCTGTAGTCTTCTATTTCTCTTCAAGTATGCAGAATTATATCTCCGGAGAAGAATAGCCTCTCTACCTCCACAATGTAGGGGTAACGTTTGCGTACACACTACCCTCTCCAGACTCAACTGTGTGGGATTATATTGGGTATGTTGTTGTTGTCGTTGAAAAAGAGAAGAATAACTAGTTATGATTAAATAGAGATCCATGTAGCAGCATGAGCAACTCATTTGTAGATGGTTTCACTGTCTTTGTATTCCATGAGGTGGACATAGTTGTCCTAATCCTACATGTATTTATCATTTGGTTATTAAATATACAGGTTGATGTCTGTCAAACCTCTCACCACAACGGTGACATTAGTTTAAAAGAAAAGAAAAAACTATTGTTGAGTGTTACACTTTTTGTTATGTGATCTTACAAACTTGAATGTTAACACTTTCTGGATTACAAATTGGTTATGGATGAATTCTTATGTGAATAACAGTGTTGTACAATGTAGATCTTGTTATGCCATGATTACAACTTAAAATTGTTTTTATTTAAATATTAGGCAAAATACATAAACACATTGATAGTAAATTTGTTTCACCTTCCATGACCCCAGACCATTAAAGACTAACGAGTGTGAGTTTTCTGAAGACGTCAGGTCATTAGTGAACTCAAACCCTTTTAACGATCTGGTCCATTAGCTAAAAACCCACCCGATTGAAATAGAAATAATTACAAGAAAATACACATGACTTCATATCATAACAAAAAATAGCCCATATTTTTAAGTTTTATCCGGCCTAGCCTATATTGCATATATTTTAAAAATAGGGAGTCTTTTCAAATTTAAAATTTGTGTTCTTACAACCATTGCTTTTAAAAGGTATGAGGCTAAATATGTGTTCTCACAGTTATTGCCTTCACTCTCTCTTCTTCTCACAAGGGACCGACCGCCGTTACCGCTTCTCCCCCTATGTCACCTGGTTGCAATAATAATATTGAAGAGTAGAAGTCCTCCATTGAAGGCCATCAAAGCTTTGCTTTCGAAAATAGGACTTTTTCACTTTGTTAGTTGTTTGAATTTGATCTTGTTCCAATTGATTGAAAATATCAAAAGGAGTTCAAAATTTAAATTTGAAGTGATTTGGAGTAGATTTGAGCAAGATTTGAGTTAAATTTCAGAACATGCAAGGAAGAAAACGAAGTCGGTTTTTTGTATAATTATGTATAATAGTGTATATGCATGTATAAACACATCTTATATACTATTATACACCTTTATGCTGGCGTCTGTAGACGAACTTCTTCCACTCCACTCTTCATCTTCTCCACTCCACTCTTCATCTTCTTCTTCAGTAATTTTCACTTGTTTTCCCTTTGATGCAGACCTAGTTCTTTTTGCCAAAGAAGGTTCAACAGGTACAGATTTTGAAGACTTCTTTGCATGAGTTTGGTTCTTTTTGGTTTGACAATGGGAACCTTCTCAGTTGTACCTCTCTCTTGATGGACCAGGTCCATCTCTTCCCCCTCTTCTACAGCAGCTTCAGAACTTTCTACTACCTTCCTTTCCTTTTTCCTTTTTCTTATTCTTACTCTTCTCTAGTGCTTTCAGTAGTTCTGTTTCACTTCGCCTTACCTTACTCCTTGTAGTTTTTCCCCAAGGTACAGAAGTAGCAACAGTCTTGGGAGATGATACTTTGCTTTTCTTTGAGAGCTTTTCAGCAACTGGGGTCTTTTGTGAAGATGTCTTACGTTTCTTTGGGTCATAACTGGCCCCCACTTTCTTTAAAATATCTGCTAAAGTCTCCTCCACATAAGAACCAAGTTCTTCTTGTTGCTCACTCATCTGAACAAGTCCCTCAGTAGCTTCTCCTGATCCGCTTCCCACTGACTTCAAGCCACCTTCTTCTTCACCACCACATATAGCAAGAACCTCCTCTTTCTTTTTCTTTCTCCTCCTACTAGTCTCCGCCCTTTCAACATTTTTCACAGCACCCACAAGCACAAAAATACTATCTACCTTCTCAGCTATATCAGAAAATATATACAGGTGTTTACCTCTCCTGGATTTTCTTGACTCTTGTTATTGCGAGATGACCCAGGTTCTTCTCCTTAACTAGCAGAGATGAACTTTTCAGATTCAGAGCTTGAGTGAGATTGTTCAGATGAAGCTTCTTTTCTTTGACTAGCCTTTAATTTCTCATTCAAGGCTTTTCTGAGAGGGTCGGATGCTACAGTTTTTCTTGCTAACATCTGCCTGCGAAATCTGGGTTTTGGACTTCCAACTTGAGGTGTTGATGATGAGGTATTAAAGGAAGTAGGTGGGGGAGTTCCAGGATTGTCTTGAGGATTAGTCATGGCGGATAATTTCTGGAAATATTTTGGGGATATTTGGAGAAGAAAAGAGTTTATCAGAAGTATTGGAGAAGTGAATGACAATTTTGAGTGACGAGAGAGGGTTTGAAGTGTATTTAAAGAGGGATCAAGATTAAGCCTGTAACGACAGCTTTTTCAGAGGTCAACAACAAGTCTAATCAAATTAGAGTTCCGGTCTCCTTAGAGATAAATGAATAATGCTAGTTTTTAGGAAAAAATCTTGTTTTAGTTAGACTCCTAGGATAATGAAACCGGTTCAATGCTCAATGAATAAAATTTATGAAAGTTTGGTGTAATTAGGAATTCTGCTCATCGTTGATAATTTTATCTATATAATTGTGCAAAGTATAGAAAAATACCTGAACTTTCTTATCAGCATATACTGATGAACCAGGTTCTTCAAGTAAAACTTCCATTGATCATGCCTCAAATGTCAGAATAGAAAAACTTTATAAGAGATTAAGAATTCATATAAACACATGTCACAGAAGTATACTAATGAGATTGGGTAAGAATTAGTCTAGATATTTACAATGAATTAAGAACTCCTAACCAATTTTTTTTTTCATCCTGTTCATTTTTTTTATTGTGCATTCTGAATTGGAACTTTTAGGTGATCTTAGTCATCCCTAATTCCAACATGTTCCTTTCAAAGTTTTCTCTACTTAGTGCTTTAGTGAAGATGTCAGCTATTTGTTTATCAGTAGCATAATTCTATGGAGATTAATCATTTCTCATAGTTATCTCTTAAGAAGTGGTGTCTAACATCTATGTGCTTGGTCCTTTTATGATGAACAAGGTTCTTTGTCATACTTATAGCACTAGTGTTATCACATAATATTGGTATACATCCCACTTTTATACCAAAGTCTACTAATTATTATTTGATCCATAGTAGTTGAGCACAACAAGAAGCTACAGCCACATACTCAGCTTCAGCAGTAGATAGAGCTACTAAATTTAATTTCTTGGTAGCCCATGATACAAGACATGAACCAATAAAGTGAGCCATACATGATGTGCTTTTTTTATCCACTAGGAAACCTACATAGTCAGCATAACCTACTAGATAAAAATTACTACCTTTAGGGTACCATAAGTACAATTCAGTAGTCCCCTTCAGATACCTCAATATCCTCTTGACAGCAGTCAAGTGAGACTCTTTAGAATTAGCTTGAAAATGAGCACAAAATCCTACACTAAAAATAATGTTAGGTCTGCTAGCAGTAAAATACAAGAGTGAACCAATCATACCCATATATAACTTTTGATCAACTGATGAACCAGGTTCATCAACATCTAATTTAGTGGCCGTTGCAATAGGTATATCTATTTCTTTAGAGTATTCCATTTTAAACTTCTTGATTAGTTCTTTTGTATATTTCTGCTGATGAATCATGGTTCCATTTGGACTTTGTTTGATCTGCAAGCTTGGAAAGAAATTTAGTTCACCCATCATATTCATTTCAAACTCACTTCCCATTAATATTGCAAAGTCCTTACTCAACCTTTCAGTAGTGGCCCCAAAAATTATGTCATCAACATATATCTGTACAACAAGAAGGTCTTTACTTTTTTTCCTTAGTAACAAAGTGCAGTCAATTTTACCTCTTTTGTACCCATGCTCCAGTAGGAATTTTGATAGTCGTTCATACCAAGCTCTTGGGCCTGTTTGAGCCCATATAGAGCTTTGTCCAGCTTGTAAACATGCTCAGGACATTCTTTGCTTTCAAATCCTGTAGGTTATTTCACAAACACTTCCTCCTCCAGATAGCCATTTAAGAAGGCACTTTGACATCCATCTGATGGAGAGTGAATTTCATATGTGCTGCAAAGGCAATGGGGAGTTTGATTGCCTCTAGTCTTGCAACTGGGGTAAAGATCTCATCATAGTCTATCCCTTCATCTTGGCTATAGCCTTGGACTACCAATCTTGCCCTGTTCCTTGTGATAGTTCCATCTCCATCAAGTTTGTTCCTAAAGACCCATTTGGTACCAATAACTAATATGTCCTTGGGTCTAGGAACTAGGTGCCAAACTTGACTTCTTTCAAACTGTTTTAGCTTATCCTGCATTGCATTTACCCAATCTGCATCTTGCAAAGCTTCAGAAATATTTTTAGGTTCAAGAATAGATAAGAAAGCATCAAAAGCACACAAATTCTTTAATTGTGATCTGGTTTTGACTCTAGAAGTTGGATCAGTGAGAATGTTCTCAATAGGATGAGAACTTTGATACTTGTGAGGTTTTACAACCATCTGGCTTATGCTGGATGTTTCAGCAATTTGATGAGGAACGGGTTCATGACCAAGTTCTTTTAAGAGGTTTATTTCAATTCCCTTTTGATTTCTTCCCCATATCAGGTTGCCCTATAAGGATGAACCTGTTCCATTACATGTTCCTTCTGCAGGTACCATTTTGACATGAGCTGCTGATTCAGACAAATCTTTGACTAGTCCAATGGCTTCATCTTCTTGTTCCTGTCTCTTAGAAAGAATGTTAGTTTCATCAAATACTACATGCACACTTTCTTCTACACATTGTGTTCTTTTATTATCAACTTTATAACTTTACTATGTGAAGAATATCCCAAGAATACTCCCTCATCACTTCTGGGATCAAACTTTCCTAGAGAGTCTTTTCCATTATTATGCACATAGCACTTGCAACCAAAAGCCCTAAGATGGGATATGTTTGATTTTCTCCCTTTAAATAACTCATAGGGAGTCTTCTCTACTAGTGGTCTGGTCATGCATCTATTTATGATGTATCATGCAGTGTTTACAACCTCTGCCCAGAAACTGTGAGGTAATTTACTAGATAATAACATTGTTCTGGCCATATCCTCAAGAGTTCTATTTTTCCTTTCAACTACACCATTTTGTTGTGGAGTCCTACGGGCAGAGAAATTATGACCTATGCCATTTTCATCACAAAATTCAGCAAACTTAGAGTTTTCAAACTCAGTTCCATGATCAGACCTAATGGAAGCAAGTTGATTTCCTAATTGTTTCTGAGTTTTTCTAACAAATGCAGAGAACATGTCAAATACTTCATCCTTAGAGGTTAGAAATAAAACCCGGGTGAATCTGGAATAGTCATCAACTAGCACCATTACATATTTCTTTCCACCTCTGCTCATGGTTCTCATTGGACCACATAGATCCATATGAACCAGTTCTAACATCTTGGACGTACTCACCATACTTTGGTTTTAAAGGATGACCTTACCTGTTTCGCCCTTGCACATGCCTCACAAACTTGGTCTTCCTTGAACTTGATGTTAGGTAAACCTACAACCAAGTCTTTTGAGACTAATTTGTTTAGCTGATTCAGACTAGCATGACCAAGTCTTTTGTTCCAAGGAGGGGATCATGAACCAACACAGTTAAACATGTGAGTTCATTTTCTGAAAGAGTTGACAAATCTACAATATAAATATGGTTAAATCTTTTTCCCTGCAAAACAATTTTATCAGTGATAAGATTAATCACAAAGCACTTGGTGGAGGTAAAAGCCACAAGGTTGCCTCTGTCACATAGTTGTGACACACTTATTAGGTTATATTTCAAGCCATCTATCAGGTAGACATTCTCTATGGAATGAGAATCAGTCTTGCCTACCTTACCAACCCCAATGATCTCACCTTTCTTTCCATTGCCAAAGGAGACATTACAACCTTTTAGGTTCTCAAGTGAAAGGAACTGGTCTTTGTCCCCAGTCATATATTTTGAGCAGCCACTGTCCATATACCATATTTGGATCCTCCCTTTCACTTGAACCTATAAAATGAAATCAGGGGTTAGTCTTAGGAACCCAAACTAGTTTGGGTCCTTTCTATAGATAAAAGGATGGATTAAATTCCTTTTTGCCCATTCAGGCAATTTATTCTTTTCTTTAATAAAAGACTTGTTCCTTTGACTGTTCTTTTTTTTTTTTTGCATTCATATTTGTAATGGCCGGTCTTGCCACAGTGTGTGCAGATTTTATTTTTAGGAAGAGTGAGGGACTTGCTTTTTGGATCCCATTTAGGAGCTTGAGTTCCATAGCCAAGTCCTCTTTTGTAACTGTTATGATACTCTTGCAACCAAGAGGGAGCATCAGATGCTTTGTTCCACTTGCAAGTTCTGTCTAGTTCATGTTTTACCTTTCCTAGATCTTCTTTTAGGATTTTGGTGAATTCATATTTCTTATATAATTCATCCTAAATTTTTCCTAAATTTTCTTCTAGGGTAAGATATGTGTGATCAGCTATCTTCTTTCCTGTTCCTAATTTCAGTTTCAGATTTTATATCTAAGTTCTAGGACACTGTTGTCAAGTTCAAGAACCTGATTCTTCAACTCAACATTTTTATTATCACTCGTATTGGCCCTAGACTCTAGACTTTTACATTTAACTTTTAAAATCACACATTCCCTAGACATAACTTCCTTTTCATTATTAATTATCTCAGACTCATCAATGAAGTATGTTAAGAGTTCAGCTAGCCATTGTTTAGACAAGAATTTGATCTTGTATTTGAGATTAAGAATACTTACCTCTTATTCATCCTCTGATTCTCCAATGGCCATTAGAGCTTGATCCTCCTCAGATTCATCTTTATAGTCCTCGTCAGATATTTCTACCCAAGCAACAACCATAGCCTTCGTTGAACCTTTGTTTCTTTTTGGTTGAACATGTTCATTCTTCCTGTTTCTTCTTTAATCTCTTTCTTTTTTCCACTCAATCTCCCATTGAGGACAGTTTTTGATCATGTGATCAGTCTTACGACACTTGTAGTAGCCTTCATTTGTCTATTTCTTTGGAGCTCTTGCTTTGTTGAAGTTTGTACTTTTTGAAGCTCCCTTTCCTCTCATCAGATACTTCTTGAATTCATCATCTTCCAAATTTGCACCTTTAGTGATTCTGAGAGCTAAACGTCTCTCCTTTTTGGGGGTATCCATATTCATTGTTTGTCTCTATCACGACCCGGATTTTCCCCCAACATCGGGATCGTGATGGCGCCTACTCGTGGTAGCTAGGCAAGCCACTTTATTCACACTATCCTGTTTTTAGCAATATTTCATATTCAATTTAACAACCAAAACCATAACCTTAATTAAACAAGTGCGGAAGACTTTATAAAAATAGCAATAAGCAGTTTCAAGGTAAAATAATACTAAAATCCTCTACCCAAGACGTGGAGTCACCAACTCACGAACTACTACATGAATACTACACATAATGGTCTGAAAGAAATATAACATAATATGTTTGTCTCGGAACGAGGAGACTACAGCTAATAACATAAATAAAAGGAAGAGACGCCGGTCCTGCGGATGCCTGCAAGCTAACTCGGTCTCAAATATGATCAACTCCCACGCAAAAGATCTACTGCTGCTGCTCCTGATCGAAACCTGGACCTGTGCAAAAACGCACAGAAGTGCAGTATCAGCACAACCGACCACATGTGCTGGTAAGTGCCTGGCCTATCCCGGCGAAGTAGTGACAAGCGTAGGACCAGACACCCACATAAACCTATGCAGTTCTACATATATATATATACACCACAAGATAACGAGAAATAATCAAGTAACAACTCAACAAGGAATATCACAGAAGAACTATACAGTTAACAACAGTTATTAAGTCAACCAGGAAAACAAAGTATAATGGGAAACAGGTAATATCAAGTCAAGGAATAGCAATTAGTTGCACGGCATCACCCTTCGTGCTTTTACTCTCATCCTCACCAAATAAGCAAATAAAGTGCACGACATCACCCTTCGTGCTTTTACTCTCATCCTCACATCCATGGTACGACATGATCCTTCGTACATGGTTCAATAACAAGGCACGGCATGATCCTTCATGCATAATCAATAACATGGCACGACATTAACCTTCGTGCATAATCAATAACAAGGCATGACTTTAACCTTCGTGCATAAACGATAAATCAAGGCACGGCATCACCCTTCGTGCATTATCACTCTTCCTCACCCAAATAACATTCACAGTTAAGGGCAGAGAATGAAAACAATAAATTATGAACCGCCCCGGCAAGGGACACCATAACCATCACAACAAGGTCCCGGCAAGGGCAATCAATATCTTACTTCACAACAAGTCCCGGCAAGGGAGAACAATAACAATTCTACAACCCGACAAGGGTTCAACAATTTATCTTTAATTATGTCTCACAAGTATTATCAACGACTCACGGTCATGCAAACGCCAGTGTATGGATGCTCATCACCACAGCCCATACACCGCACTCGATCACATACCACATAGCACATAATCCTATTCCCTCAATCTAGGATAGAACAAACACTTACCTCTAGCCTTGAAGTCCAAATTACTCTTCAATTATAGCTTTTTCCCCGAATTTCCGCTTTCAACTAGCTCGAATCTAATCACAATAGATTTCATTATATTAATAAATGCTAATTAACTTGGTTTGAATGCTTAAAGATGGTTTTCGCAAAGTTTACCCCAAAATTTCCCAAAATGCCCCTGGCCCCACGTGGTCGGAACTCGGGGTTCGGACCAAAATTCGGTTACCCATCCCCCACGAGTTCAATTATATGATTTGTTTCAAAATCGGACCTCAATTCGAGGTCCAATTGCCCAATTCATGAAAAACCTAGGTTCTACCCAAAAACATGAATTTCTACCATGAAAACCTTTGATTCTTATTGAAAAACATGTTTAATGTTGTTAGGAATTGAAAGAATTAAGTAAAATGTGACTTACAATTGCTTTGGAGTGAAATTGCTCTTGAGAGGCCGTGTATGGTGTGTGGGTTTTTGAAAGAACGAAGAATGAGCTTTAAAATTCGTTTAAGTATAAAATTGCACAGCTGCGGATATCGCAAATGCGAACTTTTGTTCGCATTTGCGAACATAGCAGGCTTGGGGACTATCAGTATCGCATTTGCGACATTATGTTCGCATTTGTGAACTAAGCTGAATTACTGGGGCCTTCGCATTTGCGACATTTTAGTCGCATTTGCGAAGCTGGACCATTCACTGAAGGCCTCGCATTTGCGAGGTATTGTTCGCATTTGCGAACCCCTTCACGCCCCTGCGTCTTCGCATTTGCGAAGATTGGTTCGCATTTGCGAAGATTGGTTCGCATTTGCGAACCAAGGCCAGCCTGGGACTTCTCGTAATTGCGAGAAAATCTTCGCATTTGCGAAGCCAACAGCTAGGTGAAAAACCAGCAATGTAAAAATTCAGAATTTGAACCAACGGCCTACCAAATCTTTACCCGAGCCCCCCCGGGCTCCCAACCAAACATGTACAAAACATCAAAAACACATTACAAACTTGCTCGCGCGATCACATCGCCAATATAACATCGAATTAGTCAAATCAAGCCTCAAGTTATTGATTTTCATACTTTTGATTTTCAAAACTTTCAAACTTGGAACTCAAGGTCCAAAACATATCAAACGACATCCAAATGTCACCAAATTTTGCAGAAAGCACATATATAATATTTAAGACTTGTACCGGGCATCGGAACCAAAATAAAAGCCCGATATCAAGGTCATTTAACTCATTTTCCTTTAATAATTACAGCAATAACAATTTCACAGAAAAATTCATAACTTGGGCTCTAGGCTTCAGAATTCGAATCCGGACGCATGTCCAAGTCTCATATTTTCCTACGGACCTTCCGGAGCTGTCCGATCTCGGTTCCAGGTCCGTTTACCAAAAATGTTGACTGAAGTCAACCATATCAACATTAATATCATTTTTCTTCAAATTTCTCATAGAATTCACATTTTCTATCACAAAATATTTCCGGCTACATGCCCGGATCATGCACGTAAATCGAGGCAACATAGAATGAGGTTTTCAAGGCCTCGGAAGTGCAGAACAAGTGAGGAAGACAAGTGATGACCCTTTGGGTCGTCACAGTCTCCTCATTGCATAGGCAGTTAAGTTCTCAATTAGCTCATCCAGCCTAAAGGTAGCAAGATTATTGGATTCCTGAATGACAGTGATCTTGCTTTCCTAAGTGATTGGCAGAACTCTTGTCAAAATATTTTCAACCTTGTCTTCTTCAAGGATGGTCCTTCCAAGAGATTCAAGCTCATTAGTCAGAGTAGTGAATCTAATATATAGCTCATGGATAGTTTTTCCTTCCTTCATAGTGAAATTCTCATATTGAGAATACAGAAGAGTTCCTCTTGACCTTTTCACTTGAGGTGTTCCTTCATGAGCCACTTGTAGAGTGTCCCTTATTTTCTTAGCAGTTGTACAGCTTTGAATCCTGCTATACTCATCTAGTCCTAGACCACTCACTAGCCACTTCTTAGATTTAGCATTTTTCTCCTATTTCTTCATATCCTCAGCAATACAATCAGCCCTTATTTTTGGCACATCAATTCCTTCTGCATTGTTCTTAGTGGTATCTAGGGGACCATCAGTAATTACATCCCAAAGTTCATAGTCTTCCCCTATAATATGATCTCTTATTATGTTCGTCCACCAAGAGTAATACAAACTATTGAAAAGTGGAGGTCTGGCAGTGGATTGTTCTTCCCAGTTCCCAGGTGGTGCACTCATTTTTTATTTTCTCCTAAGGTGTTAGCCTCTTCAAGGATAACCTGCTCTGATACCAATTGATGTTTTAGACATCAATACCATACAAGAGGGGGGTGATTTGTGTGGTACCTAATTTTTGCACTAGAAAACCTTGTTCTTCTATGTGTTCTAATTCTACTGTTTGGTGAATTAAAATACAATAATAAAGAACACAGAGATTTTTACGTGGAAAACACCTGGCTCAAAAGGTGAAAAAACTACGACCTACTACTTAGTAGGATTTCCCAAACTTCCACTAAACTTCAATGAGCCAAAAATAACATTTACAAAACTCTTTATAAACCTAAGGATTAACTCTAATCCTAGTGTAGCACACAATCAACTGTTGCGATACTTTCAAGTTAACTCTAACTTGAATGCTCATTGCACCTACTACAATTGCTTCTAAGAAAGGTGGAAAGGTACAATGTTATAACACCTACTACAATTTAACTAAAAATAAAGAAAGATACAATGGAATTGGTTCTCACACTTAGTTTTTGTAGCTTCAGATTTGCACACTTGTATCACACACAAATTCCTTGCAAAAATCGCCTAGCTCTTTTGCTCTCAATTTGGTTTAACTTCATATTATACTGTAAAAGAGAACAATCATTATGGATACTTTGTCAATTCGAGTTAGTAATCATTATATTTATAGAGTTAGTAATCAGAATTTGATAAGAACTCGAATTGTGGATACTTTGTCAATTCGAGTCCAAGAAAAACTCTAACTCCTAATCCAACTTCTTGATCCGGATGTAATTCTCTTTTCATAAGGAGACTTCTATTTGTAAACTTTCCGATCAGTTCAGAAGATATTCATCAAGATATTGCTGCTTGATCCCAAGGACTTATCTTCTTCACGTGCATCTCATATGTATGGGCCATAACAACTGTGTCTCCTAAGATGAACATGGTCCTTCAATGAGTTTGTTTGTCATTCTTCAAAACTTCAACTGATCTTGGGCCAACAAAAAGGTTGAACGACTCTAAGGGAAAATGGAGAAAAATTTTGCCCAAAGTCCTTTGGGCATATTGGACGACGACAAAATCTAGTACGGGGGCAACACCATTCTCCTTAGTATTTGGCGTTGATGATTCCGATCGAAGTCGTGGAACCAAGTGTCAGGTTTTGATATACAGTGGAAGAATCAAATCATGAGGCTATAAACACAAGCCTCGAATTGCTAGATGAAAAACGGGAAGCCGTCCTCATTTGAATGACCGCTCAGAAATAGAAAATCAAAAGATACTATAATCGAAGAGCCAATATTTGAACTTCAAAATAGGGGACTTAGTTCTAGTAAAAGCCATCCTCAACACTTGACATCTAAACAAGGGGAAACTCGGCCCAAATTGGGAAGGACCATATTAGGTCGCCGATGTCATCAGAAAGGGATCTTATGAGCTTGGCTGTAACGACCCGACGGGTCGTTTTTAGAATTTACGCCCCAATCCCCCGTTAACTGCTTCCCATAAGTTCATTTCTGCTATTTTGGTTTGCCGAGATGTTCGGTGTTAGGATTTAGAGTGTTTTGGGACACTTAGTCCCTAGATGGGAGCTTAAGAGTTGAAAGATGGTCCGTCTTTGGAACGGTGTGAAAATGACCTCGGAATGGAAATCTGATGGTTCCGTTAGCTCCGTTAGGTGATTTTGGGGTTGGGAGCGTGTTGGGAATGAATTTTGGGGGTTCGTAGCTTATTTAGGCTTGAAATGCCGAAGTTTGAATTTTTGAAGTTTCTGGTCCGATAGTGAGATTTTGATTCCGAGGGTTGGAATTTAATTCTGAAAGTTTCTGTAGCTCCTTTATGTCATTTTGGACTTGTCTACAAAATTTGGCGTCATTCCGAGTTGAAATGATAAGGTTTCGGCATGCGGTTAATTATTTGAAGATTTGGAAGTTCATAAGCTTGATTTTGATTCAATTCGTTGTTTCGATATTGTGTTGTATGATTTGAAGCTTTGAGCGAGTCCGTTTTAGGTTATATGACTTGTGTGTGTGATTAGACGGGGTCCCGGGAGTCTCGGGTGAGTTTCGGATAGGTTTAGGCTATGTTGCGCTTATTTTGGATACTTTGTCATCGTTTCTTCAAGCAAAAATGATATCATATTAAGCAAATCATATCCAAATTTAGTTTTGTTTGAACCATTAAATCCATATCGAAATTTTGGAGCCATAGGAAAAAGAATCATCGAATTTGGACATCGTATGGGGAAGTTATGCTCATTTTCGTGTCAGGAAAAAATTGTTGGTTTCTGCTATGTTCGCAAATGCGAACTTTTTGTCGCATTTGCGATGCCCGGTTCGCAAATGCGAACTTTTTGTCGCAAATGCGACCTCTGCCAGCCTTTTTTTGTTCGCAATATCTAAGGGTTCGCAATTGCGAACCCTGGGTCGCAAATGCGACATCTGAGGCCTGTTAAGTAAGGTTTTTGACGGGATTTTCACCCATTTTTCAATTTTCTCAAAACCTAAACCTCCATAGGCGATTTTCCAAATACCCAAACTTCTGCAAATCATTGGGTAAGTGTCTCTAATCCTTTTCCAACTATATTTTGTGATTATATCTTAGATTTAACATCAAATTCATGAGAATCTAAAGGAAAATTTGGGGAAAATTGTGAAATCTTTCAAAAATGCAAAATGATGATTTGAATGACCAAATGGTATCATAATCAGATAATTTTTGTATGGGTGAACTCGTAGCAGAATGGGTGTTCAGTTTTTGTAATTTATTTTGGGTTCCGAGGTGTGGGCCCGAGGAGTTGACTTTTGTTGACTTTTTGCAAATTGTGTAAGAATCATAGTTTTGTTAATTGAAATTGTTTTCTCTTGCATTGTTTGATGTATTCAAGTTATTTTTGGCTAGATTGAGCCAAGCATTGATGAATTGGTAAAGGAAAAGCTAAATTGAGTATTGAATTGACCGGATTGAGGTAAGTATCTTGCCTAACCTTGTGTGGGTGACCTCCCCTTAGGATTTGAGTCTTCTCTATTGATTGTAGTCAGTGTACACGAGGTGACGAGTGCGTGCTCGGATTTAATTGTGGTAAATTGTCTCTTTTAGTTCTTAGACTTGTGAAATTCACCGAGTAGGAAGATAATATTGATACGATTAAGTCCCATGTTATTAGTTTCACCTCTACATGTCTTGATTGATATTTGTTGCTCTTCTTGATTTATTTCTGCTGTTAAATGGGATTTTACGTGTTTAAACTAAAGACAAGTACCCTTCTATATTCATAATGCCCGCCCTAACTACTCGCCTTTAAATTGAAAATTCATAAATGTTATATCTCATATAATTAATCGGTTTTAATTGGAAGAAAGATAGGTATCTCATAATTAATTGATATTTCTTAAATGGTAATTATTTGATTCATGTTAACTTCCTTACTATTGAATACTCCTTGATTGTAAGTTTACCCGTAACCTTATGCAATTATATTATATGTCCAACTGTTGTGGTATCAGTGTAGTTGTTATGTGTTTGTTACGCCTCGATTGTCATTGAGGTTATTGTGTTTTTCCTTGGTGTTCCGCGACTTTATTAGTTATTGTTGAATCCCTTGTCGGGACGTTATTATTTCTGCTGTTGATTTTCCCTTGCTCGGATACTATTGTTACTTGTGTGGTTGTTGGTACCATGATGCACGACGTCTCTGCCGTGCGGTTATTTTTGGGGATTTACACGAGGTCTTTGCTGTGTTGTTGTTGCGATTGATGTCTTTGCACATGCGGCGTAATAAGGCAGGATATCTTATATATTTATGTGTGGGTTGCGCATGTGGCGGAATAAGGTGGGAATATTGTGATGCACGTGTGGCAAAATAAGGCGGTGTTTATGCAATTATATTATATGTCCAACTGTTGTGGTATCAGTGTAGTTGTTATGTGTTTGTTACGCCTCGATTGTCATTGAGGTTATTATGTTTTTCCTTGGTGTTCCGCGACTTTATTAGTTATTGTTGAATCCCTTGTCGGGACGTTATTATTTCTGCTGTTGATTTTCCCTTGTTCGGATACTATTGTTACTGTGTGGTTGTTGGTACCATGATGCACGAGGTCTCTGCCGTGCGGTTATTTTTGGGGATTTACACGAGGTCTTTGCTGTGTTGTTGTTGCTATTGATGTGATTGCACACGTGGCGAAATAAGGAGGGATATGTCAGGGGCTGATTATGAAGGACTACGGGTTCAATTCCCGGGAGTACCTCTGTTGTTATTACGAAGGACTACGGGTTCAATTCCCGGGAGTTCCTCTGTTGTTATTATGAAGGACTATGGGTTCAATTCCCGTGAGATCCTCTATTATTGGTATGCCGGGCTACGGGTTCGATTCCCGAAAGTTCCCTATAAACTCAATGTGATATGATTGATAGTTTTATTGTTTCTATCCGGGGTGAATGAGTCGGGTGCTAATTGTTCCCATTTCTTATACTTACTAGTTGGCAGGATTCCTGTTAGATACACTTGCACAAGCATACACGTAGTTGGACCCTTCTATTTGAGATGAATCCCTTCTGATTTGACTGAGGGTAGAGATATGACATCGTTTATCCATTGTATATGTGAAAGTGACTCTAGTTGACTAGATAGTTGCCAGCATTGTCGTGTTATTGATGGGGCACGAGATGCCAAGTGTTAGATTTCATATTCTGGGTATTTCCATGAGTTGTGGCTAATCTGAGAGTTGTGGTAGGATTAAGGAAAAAGTTGGAAAGGCTTTATGTAAGGATCATTTCAGAATAGCGACTTAGCAATTTGTTTGGTCTCGTTATGTTGTGATCTCAGGACTTGGGTTGTGATTCCTACTGTCATTTTTGTACTATCATTTATTGTATCTTGATTTTTCTTATTGTCCTTTATCCTTGTTGTAAATTGTTGTGTTCTTATTTATCCGGATAGTCCTTACATATTCACGTAGCATCTCTATCTTATCTGTTATATTGTTTATTGACTGGTAGGTGTCATGACTGTTCCTCGTCACTACCCCATCGAGGTTAGTCTTGATACTTACTGGGCACCGCCGTGGTGTGCTCATACTACTCTTCTGCACATTTTTGTTGTGCAGATACAGGTACTTTCGTTCAGTTCTGTCAGCCTTGGAAGGAGGCATACCGGTAGAGACTTCAACGTATATCTGCTACGTCCGCATGCCGAGGAGTCCCTTTTCTAGTTTTCTGTAAAAACAAAAGTGTAGTGTTTCATTATTTCTTCTTATATAGATATTCTTGAGTTAGAGCCTCTTATGTATCCTCTTAGCTTGTGATTTGTGAGTTTCCGGGTTTTGGGAATTGTCGTCGGTTTTGAGTTTGTTATGCTACGTGCCAAGCGGTACCTTAAGCACCATTTTATTTCTCTAATTCAGATTGTTTTGCTTGCTTCCGCAAATTTTGGTTATCTTCCCCGTTGTTAGGCTTACCTAGTCGTAGGGACTAGGTGCTATCACGACATGTTCATGGAGGGTGAATTAGGGTCATGACAAGTTGGTATCAGAGCTCTAGGTTCATAGGAGTCACATATCACAAGCCGGTTTATTAGTGTCTCGTGGATCGGTACGGAGACGTCTTTACTTATCTGCGAGAGGCTATGTAACTGTTAGAAAAAATTTCACTTTATTTGATTTCTCTGTCGTGCGAGATTTTGACATCCACAATCCGAAACCCCTGTCTTCTACTCTCTCACAGATGGTGAGGACATGTACTATTCGAGATAATCAGGCACCTGCACCCCCTGCTGCAGCCGCCGGAGGTCGGGGTAGAGGTAGAGTTCGAGGACGCGCACGTGGTGCAGCGAGGGCACCTGCGCGAGCTACCGTAGATACACCGCCAGCAGATCCAGCTAGAGTCCAAGCACCCAACACGCCTATTGTTACTACTATCCCAGTCGTTCAGGAGACTTTGGCACAGTTCATTAGTATCTACATCGCTTTGGCTCAGGCCGGATTACTTCCCCTTGCTGCAGCCACACCCAGGTCGGGGGAGGAACACAACCTCCCGCCGCCTGCACTCCTGAGCAGAGAGCGCACGTTGAGCACATTCCCGAGATAATTCCTGCGCCGCCAGTGGCACCAGTTCAGCTCGAGGGCATGGTAGCGGTTTCCGAGCAGGAGCAGGTGAGACTAGAGAGGTTCAAGAAGTATGGCCCTCCGGTATTCAGTGGATTAGCATCAGACGATGCATTGGGTTTCCTTGATTAGTGTTACCGTATTCTCCGTACTATGGGTATCTCGGGATCGAGCGGGGTTTCTTTCACTACTTTCCGGCTTCGAGGGGCCGCCTATGATTGGTGGCGCACCTATGAGTTAGACAGTCCATACGTGGCAGCTTCATTGACATGGACTCAGTTTTCAGATATGTTTCTGAGAGAGTTTGTCCCTCAGATCCTTAGGGTTGCATGGCGCGCGGAGTTTGAGCATTTGCGCCAGGGTGCCATGACCGTTTCGGAGTATGCTGTTCGTTACACCAGTTTGGCTAGACATGCCTCAGCCTTGGTTTCTACTGTTCGCGAGAAGGTTCGCCGGTTCATCGAGGGGCTTATTCCTAGAATTAGGTCCAGCATGGCCCGAGAGTTGGAAATGGACATTCCATATCAGTAGGTGGTGAACATTGCTAGGAGGATAGAGACTATGTATGCTAGAGAGAGAGAGGGCAGACAGAGTCATGAGAGAGAGAGTAGACGAGATCATGAGGGAGAGTTGGAGGAAGCGAGGAGGCCTCGTAGGGCGGTGAGATATACTGGTCCTTATTATGGGGGTAGGGTACGTCATGGTAGAGGTTTTGTGGGTCAGCCAGTTCAGTTCGCGCTTCAGGCTTCGCATGGTGACTCAGGTGTTCATGGGTCTCGAAGGACCCGTACCGCACAGTTCCCACCGCCTCGTCAGCAGAGGGGATGCTTTGAGTGTGGAGATACTAGCCACATGGTGAGAGATTGTCCGAGACTTCGGACTAATGTGATGCAGCGAGGTATTCAGATAAGGAGAGGGCGCCCAAGAGGGGGAGGCCTAGCTCGTTGATGTGTTTCATATAGTGGGCTTGAGGTCGGTGCGCCAGCTAATGTCACCCAGGTACGAATTCAGTTGTTATAGAAAGGCACTATTTGTAGCTCGTCACAATTCTATTTATTAGGATGAGTTCCTTATTTGTTGTTTCATTTATGGGAGTGCTTCATAATTTTCACTATGTCTATGTGGTTATCCCGTTGGGAGATTTAGTGAGTGATAGCTGTGTCTATCGTCTGTTCTAGCCATTGTCGAGAGTTATTGGGCTAGTTGTTATTTTCCAGTTGTCTGATTCTGGTAGGCCTGCTGTGATTTCTGAGCATTCTTGGCTACGAGCTTTGATTCTTATGCTCCACCGGTGTTGGGGCTAGTCTATGTGTAAATCGTAGATGAAAGTGATCTAGTAAGAGTTTCTAGATGGGTTCATGTGTACCCTACTTGTGATCCAATATTGAGGGCGAGACCCTCGTTATTTCTCATGATTTGATATGTTGAGACCAGGCTGTGTACCGTGGTGAAAGTTACACCAGTATAAGATTTTGTGAGACCATTATATGTTTTTATTCCTTCTTGTTAGATGTCTTATAGAATTGTATTTTAGAAGAATTTTGTGCTAGTTTAACTATTTGTTAGTTCTCTTATGTGTTCCATTTCTCATATTCATTCATTTTCGTTCTATGCTCCTTGAGTTTCAGTTTGTGGGTTGTACTCATTGGAATGGGCTGAGATTTAGTTAATCGGGTGTTTTGCCATGTGATTCTCGTGGTTGTTGTATCGTCACCAGTGGTATGGGTGACTGAAAAGAGTTCCTATTGAATATGAAGCTTATGGCCGATACAGATTTGATCTTAGGCATTTTATTGCTATCAGAGATGTTATTGCGGAACTATATGTGGTGTGTCATATTGCGTGGCTGTACCCTGTGTGTCTTGGCTTGTGTTGAATTAGCTAGGTGAGACCGGTACCAGGTATAGACTTGGAAGTCTTTTGGAAATGGATGAAGGATGAATCTGGTTTGAAGGCTTAATGGTATTGCTACAAAAGTTAAATTTCAGTTGAGATGGTGTCATCAGGGCTTGAGTAGATTGGGGTGACGTGGGATCACCCACGGGTGTACGTTGGAAGTGCACATTCAGTGATTAAAGACTTCAGGTTTGTTATTTATGCTCGTTCGAGGACGAACGAATGTTTAAGTGTGGGGGGATGTAACGACCCGACGGGTCGTTTTTAGAATTTACGCCCCGATCCCCCGTTAACTGCTTCCCATAAGTTCATTTCTGCTATTTTGGTTTGCCGAGATGTTCGGTGTTAGGATTTAGAGTGTTTTGGGACACTTAGTCCCTAGATGGGAGCTTAAGAGTTGAAAGATGGTCCGTCTTTGGAACGGTGTGAAAATGACCTCGGAATGGAAATCTGATGGTTCCGTTAGCTCCGTTAGGTGATTTTGGGGTTGGGAGCGTGTTGGGAATGAATTTTGGGGGTTCGTAGCTTATTTAGGCTTGAAATGCCGAAGTTTGAATTTTTGAAATTTCTGGTCCGACAGTGAGATTTTGATTCCGAGGGTTGGAATTTAATTCTGAAAGTTTCTGTAGCTCCTTTATGTCATTTTGGACTTGTCTACAAAATTTGGCGTCATTCCGAGTTGAAATGATAAGGTTTCGGCATGAGGTTAATTATTTGAAGATTTGGAAGTTCATAAGCTTGATTTTGATTCAATTCGTTGTTTCGATATTGTGTTATATGATTTGAAGCTTTGAGCGAGTCCGTTTTAGGTTATGTGACTTGTGTGTGTGATTAGACGGGGTCCCGGGAGTCTCGGGTGAGTTTCGGATAGGTTTAGGCTATGTTGCGCTTATTTTGGATACTTTGTCATCGTTTCTTCAAGCAAAAATGATATCATATTAAGCAAATGATATCCAAATTTAGTTTTGTTTGAACCATTAGATCCATATCGAAATTTTGGAGCCATAGTAAAAAGAATCATCGAATTTGGACATCGTATGAGGAAGTTATGCTCATTTTCGTGTCAGGAAAAATTGCTGGTTTCTGCTAGGTTCGCAACTGCGAACTTTTTGTCGCATTTGCGATGCCCAGTTCGCAAATGTGAACTTTTTGTCGCAAATACGACCTCTGCCAGCCTTTTTTTGTTCGCAATATCTAAGGGTTCGCAATTGCGAACCATGGGTCGCAAATGCGACATCCGAGGCCTGTTAAGTGAGGTTTTTGACGGGATTTTCACCCATTTTTCAATTTTCTCAAAACCTAAACCTCCATAGGCGATTTTCCAAATACCCAAACTTCTGCAAATCATTGGGTAAGTGTCTCTAATCCTTTTCCAACTATATTTTGTGATTATATCTTAGATTTAACATCAAATTCATGAGAATCTAAAGGAAAATTTGGGGAAAATTGTGAAATCTTTCAAAAATGCAAAATGATGATTTGAATGACCAAATGGTATCATAATCAGATAATTTTTGTATGGGTGAACTCGTAGCAGAATGGGTGTTCAGTTTTTGTAATTTATTTTGGGTTCCGAGGTGTGGGCCCGAGGAGTTGACTTTTGTTGACTTTTTGCAAATTGTGTAAGAATCATAGTTTTGTTAATTGAAATTGTTTTCTCTTGCATTGTTTGATGTATTCAAGTTATTTTTGGCTAGATTGAGCCAAGCATTGATGAATTGGTAAAGGAAAAGCTAAATTGAGTATTGAATTGGCCGGATTGAGTATTGAATTGGCCGGATTGAGGTAAGTATCTTGCCTAACCTTGTGTGGGTGACCTCCCCTTAGGATTTGAGTCTTCTCTATTGATTGTAGTCCGTGTACGCGAGGTGACGAGTGCGTGCTCGGATTTAATTGTGGTAAATTGTCTCTTTTAGGTTCTTAGACTTGTGAAATTCACCGAGTAGGAAGATAATATTGATACGATTAAGTCCCCTGTTATTAGTTTCACCTCTACATGTCTTGATTGATATTTGTTGCTCTTCTTGATTTATTTCTGCTGTTAAATGGGCTTTTACGTGTTTAAACTAAAGACAAGTACCCTTCTATATTCATAATGCCCGCCCTAACTACTCGCCTTTAAATTGAAAATTCATAAATGTTATATCTCATATAATTAATCGGTTTTAATTGGAAGAAAGATAGGTATCTCATAATTAATTGATATTTCTTAAATGGTAATTATTTGATTCATGTTAACTTCCTTACTATTGAATACTCCTTGATTGTAAGTTTACCCGTAACCTTATGCAATTATATTATATGTCCAACTGTTGTGGTATCAGTGTAGTTGTTATGTGTTTGTTACGCCTCGATTGTCATTGAGGTTATTGTGTTTTTCCTTGGTGTTCCGCGACTTTATTAGTTATTGTTGAATCCCTTGTCGAGACGTTATTATTTCTGCTGTTGATTTTCCCTTGTTCGGATACTATTGTTACTGTGTGGTTGTTGGTATTATGATGCGCGAGGTCTCTGCCGTGCGGTTATTTTTGGGGATTTACACGAGGTCTTTGCTGTGTTGTTGTTGCTATTGATGTCTTTGCACATGCGGCGTAATAAGGCAGGATATCTTATATATTTATGTGTGGGTTGCGCATGTGGCGGAATAAGGTGGGAATATTATGTGCACGTGTGGCGAAATAAGGCGGTGTTGCTATGTTGTTATTGATTGCACACGTGGCGAAATAAGGAGGGATATGTCGGGGGCTGATTATGAAGGACTACGGGTTCAATTTCCGGGAGTACCTCTGTTGTTATTACGAAGGACTACAGGTTCAATTCCCGGGAGTTCCTCTGTTGTTATTATGAAGGACTATGGGTTCAATTCCTGGGAGATCCTCTATTATTGGTATGCCGGGCTACGGGTTCGATTCCCGAAAGTTCCCTATAAACTCAATGTGATATGACTGATAGTTTTATTGTTTCTATCCAGGGTGAATGAGTCGGGTGCTAATTGTTCCCATTTCTTATACTTACTAGTTGGCAGGATTCCTGTTAGATACACTTGCACAAGCATACACGTAGTTGGACCCTTCTATTTGAGATGAATCCCTTCTGATTTGAGTGAGGGTAGAGATATGACATCGTTTATCCATTGTATATGTGAAAGTGACTCTAGTTGACTAGATAGTTGCCAGTATTGTCGTGTTATTGATGGGGCACGAGATGCCAAGTGTTAGATTTCATATTCTGGGTATTTCCATGAGTTGTGGCTAATATGAGAGTTATGGTAGGATTAAGGAAAAAGTTGGAAAGGCTTTATGTAAGGATCATTTCAGAATAGCGACTTAGCGATTTGTTTGGTCTCGTTATGTTGTGATCTCAGGACTTGGGTTGTGATTTCTACTATCATTTTTGTATTATCATTTATTGTATCTTGATTTTTCTTATTGTCCTTTATCCTTGTTGTAAATTGTTGTGTTCTTATTTATCCGGATAGTCCTTACATATTCACGTAGCATCTCTATCTTATCTGTTATATTGTTTATTGACTGGTAGGTGTCATGACTGTTCCTCGTCACTACCCCATCGAGGTTAGTCTTGATACTTACTAGGCACCGCCGTGGTGTGCTCATACTACTCTTCTGCACATTTTTGTTGTGCAGATACAGGTACTTTCGTTCAGTTCTGTCAGCCTTGGAAGGAGGCATACCGGTAGAGACTTCAACGTATATCTGCTACGTCCGCATGCCGAGGAGTCCGTTTTCTAGTTTTCTGTAAAAAAAAGTGTAGTGTTTCATTATTTCTTCTTATATAGATATTCTTGAGTTATAGCCTCTTATGTATCCTCTTAGCTTGTGATTTGTGAGTTTCCGGGTTTTGGGAATTGTTGTCGGTTTTGAGTTTGTTATGCTACGTGCCAAGCGGTACCTTAAGCACCATTTTATTTCTCTAATTCAGATTGTTTTGCTTGCTTCCGCAAATTTTGGTTATCTTCCCCGTTGTTAGGCTTACCTAGTCGTAGGGACTAGGTGCCATCACGACATGTTCATGGAGGGTGAATTAGGGTCGTGACATTGGCACGATAAATGGTGAACAACTACCAAATAATTGAAACATATCCCTCCTCAAATGATATTATTCCTAAGGTATGACTCTCTCTATTGACATAAGTACTTTTTCCTTATTATAGGGCCAAACGATCAAACAAACCGTGCCCATGTATGTCACGACCCCAAATCCGGTCGTGATGGCGCCGAGCACATTGATAAGCCGGCCTGACCAATCCATATCAACCACGGAGCTAGAAGCTCTCTTTAACCCATTTAAGCAAATTAATTCACGAAATAACAGCGATACATGTAACGAAAACGGGGAACCAAGTCCCATAATACATCAACTCCCATAGACCAAGGGTCAAGAGTCATGAGCCTCTACTGAACATGAGTGTATAAAGGTTTACAAGATACCAAGTGCGGAAAGAAAAGTCAATACAAAATCAAGACGGTAAGAAGGAATATCGGGTCCTGCGGACTCTGCAGCTACCTCGAATATCCACAAACGTCGCCTCGCACAGCTACTGGATCACTGCTGAGAGGTACCTGGATCTGCACACAAGGTGCAGGGAGTAAAATGAGTACTGCCGGACTCAGTGGTAATAAACAAGGGTAAGACAGCGCAGATAAGAAATCCGCAATAAAGCACTATGTAAAGCTATAATCAGCTACCCTGTCATAGAATCAATCTTCACTGTACCTGTACCAACAATTACCAATAAATAGCATAACAGCTAGGAGATGTAGCTAAATGCAATGCAATGCATGATATGACCGCTACGGCGCGTAGCCCGACTCCAATTTTGGGTACCCGTGCTCACTGTGGGGGTACTCCGGAGGGGCTCCTACAGCCCAAGCACATCTCATAGAGATATTCCTGCGGCGTGCAGTCCGATCCAACATATATCTCGCTGCGGCGCGCGGCCCGATCCACTACTAGTCAGCTAATATGCAGATACAGCCTCGCAGGCTCAAAAGTAGTTTTTGAAAACTCTTTTATCATTTTTCAGTTGGAAAACAGTAATATCAAGTTCCAGAGATTGGAATTAGCATAATAACAGAAATATCTGCGGACTAGTAGTAAACTAGCATGTCTATATGATAAGACAATGATAACGATCCTCGCGGGATCCAATAACTGGCTCACGGCCCACAAGTATACTCAACCGCCCAAGAAGGGGGTTCCTCGGCTCAAGAGTGGCCATTATCACAATATATATATATATATGCAACCATCCGAAAAGGAGGTTCGACGGCTCGAGAATAGCCAATAATACAGTATCAACAGGTCGTACTAATATATATAGTCTCCAGTTCATGATCGACCCCGCACTCTCAAGAGTGTGCGTGTCTCGCCGCTATACGGCGTCACAAAGTGGTATACCGGGGTTTCGAACCCGCTGGTCATCACCCACATCTATTACTCACCTCAATACGGCGCGACGACTATTCCGCAATGCCCTTGCCACAAGAATCAAGCTCCGCACGCGTAGAATCTGATCAAATACAGTAGAAACACAACAAATTAGGCCAATGGGACTACACCCAATCAATACAACTCAATTTACATCAAAATTCCCAAAGTTGTCAAAACCCGACTTTCGGCACGCTTGTCGAAAAATCACGAAAGTCACATATTCAGAACCCTCATCTCAATACGAGTCTAAGCATATCAATTTTACCAAATTCGGACTCCATTTGCCCATTCAAAACCTTGATTTTCTAAAGTTCAAGCCTAGGGCTAAATCATCCATAAATTACCCCAAATTCCTCCATTTTCATGATATAATTGCATAATATTACCAATACTAATCATAGTTTAAGTCCATAGTTGATTACCTGATGGTTTCCTTTGAGTTTCTCTTCAAAATCGCCCAAATCGCCTCTAAAGCCGAGACCCAAATGTGTGAAATGTTCTGAAATTTTTCTAACTTCTGATACACTTAACTTACAGCGATTTCCGCTTCTGCGGAAAAATTTCCGCTCCTACGAGTCCGTATCCGCGACCATAGGGTCGCTTCAGCGGTTCCAGGCCTAGCCGGCCAATTCCGCTTCTGTGAGCAAAGGACCGCTTAAGCGCGTCCGCTTCTGCGATTAAACGTCCGCTTCTGCGAAAACATCCGCTTCTGCGCTCCAGAGTCCGCTCCTGCGGACTCGCCCAGGCGGTCAAGAATCCGCTTCTGCGGACCTTCCCATTTTCTTCTCGTCCGCTTCTGCGATCACTGGCTCGCACCAGCGATGCCGCTTCAGCGGAAAGGAGTCCGCTTCTGCGGAGCCAAGCGCTCCTGCGCTCCTCAGTCCGCTCCTGCGGACTCGCCTCCGCGCCCAGCTTTCCGCAGGGGCGAAAATGACAGAACCAGAACTCTTCAACCTGCAATTTCCATGATTTTCTTCCGTTTAATCATCCGAAAACACCCGAGGCCCCCGGGACCTCATCCAAACACACCAACACATCTTAACACCTTATTCGAACTTGCTCCAATCCTCAAAACACGTCTAATAACACCAAAACCCATAATTCACATCAAATTCAAGCCTAAATTCCTTAAAACATTCCGAATTACACATTCGATCAAAAACCCGACCAAACGACGTCCGAATGACCTGAAATTTTGCAGGCACATCCAAAATCACCTAACGGAGCTACTGCAATTGTCGGAATTCCATTCTGACCCCCGGATCAAAATCTCACCCACCGTTTGGATTTCGCCAAAATTCAACCTTAGCCAATTCAAGCCTATTTCTACACCGGGCCTCCAAATTCAATTCCGATTGCTCCCCTAAGTCACAAATCACCTCCCGGAACTAACCGAATCATCAGAATCCAATTCCGAGCCCTTTAGCTAAATAGTCAACTCCGTGTTGACTTTCCTTACTCAAGTTTCCTTCACAAAGGCTATATGCCTCATTTCCAATCCCAATCACTCCTAACTCACCCGATAGACTCTAACACTGATATAAAATCATAAAACATGTATTTACAATATAACGGGGTGGTAATTCCCGTGATGACGGGCCGGGTCGTCACATTCTCCCCCTCTTAAGCAAACGCTCGTCCTCGAGCGGGTCAAGAAACATACCTGAAGTCTCAAACAAGTGAGGATATCTGCTCCGCATCTCCCGCTCGATCTCCCAAGTGGCCTCCTCCACGGGTCGACCTCTCCACTGAACCTTAACCGATGCAATCTCCTTAGACCTCAATTTTCTCACCTGACGTCCCAAAATGGCAATAGGCTCCACATCATAGGATAGATCACCATCAAGCTGAATGGTACTGAAATCTAATACATGAGACGGATCTCCAATGTACTTCCGGAGCATAGACACATGGAATACTGGATGGACGCTGGATAAGTTGGGCGGCAAGGCTAACTCATATGCCACCTCTCCAACTCTCCTAAGTATCTCAAAAGGACCAATGTACCTGGGACTCAACTTCCCTTTCTTCCCGAACCTCATGACACCCTTCATGGGTGAAACCTTCAGCAATACTCTGTCACCAACCATGAAAGACAACTCTCG
The DNA here is from genome assembly GCA_032618575.1 of Nicotiana noctiflora. Lineage (NCBI taxonomy): Eukaryota > Viridiplantae > Streptophyta > Magnoliopsida > Solanales > Solanaceae > Nicotiana > Nicotiana noctiflora. The sequence continues at coordinate 237,410 of JASVEL010002687.1, read as the reverse complement.
AACTCTACGGTCTGCATAACTCTTCTGGCGAGACTGTGCTGTACGAAGCCTCTCCTGGATCAACTTTGCTCTATCCAGAGCATCCTGGACTAACTCAGTCCCTATCAATCTAACCTCACCAGGCTGAAACCATCCCACGGGGGATCTACACCGCCTGCCATACAATGCCTCATACGGGGCCATCTGAATACTCGACTGATAGCTGTTGTTGTAGGCAAACTCAACAAGTGGTAGGAACTCATCCCACGAACCACCAAAGTCAATCACACATGCTCGCAACATATCCTCCAGAATCTGAATAGTACACTCAGACTGCCCATCTGTCTGGGGATGAAATGCTGTACTCAACTCAACCCGCGTACCCATCTCTCGCTGAAATGCTCTCCAAAACTGAGAAGTGAACTGAGTACCCCTATCGGATATGATAGACACCGGGACTCCATGCAACCGAACAATCTCTCGAATAAAGATCGCTGCCAACCGCTCCGATGAGTAGGTAGTACTAACTGGAATGAAGTGAGCTGACTTGGTCAGTCTATCCACAATCACCCATACCGAATCAAACTTCCTCGCCGTCCGAAGGAGTCCAGTAATAAAGTCCATAGTGATCCTCTCCCATTTCCACTCAGGAATAACAATGCGCTGAAATACACCACCGGGCCTCTGATGCTCGTACTTAACCTGCTGGTAGTTGAGGCACCGTGCTACATGTCTGACAATGTCCATCTTCATCTTTCTCCACCAATAGTGCTGTTTCAAATCTTGATACATCTTTGCGGCTCCTAGATGGATAGAATACCGCGAGCTATGGGCCTCCTCCAAAATTAACTCACGAAGGCCATCAACATTGGGCACGCATATCCGGCCCTGCATCCTCAATACGCCGTCACTATCAATGGTGACATCTCTAGCATCATCATGCTGAACTCTGTCCCTCAGGACAACCAAATGTGGATCATCATACTGGTGCTCACGAATACGATCATATAGAGATGACCGAGATACAACACAAGCCAATACCCTGCTGGGCTCCGAAATATCTAACCTCACTAGCCGATTGGCTAGCACCTGAACATCATAAGCAAATGGCCTCTCCTCAGCTGGAATATATGCCAAGCTCCCCATACTGACCGCCTTTCGGCTCAAAGCATCGGCCACCACATTGGCCTTCCCCGGATGATATAATATAGTAATGTCATAATCCTTCAGCAACTCTAGCCATCTCCGCTGTCTCAAATTAAGGTCTTTCTGTTTGAACAAGTGCTGGAGACTACGATGGTCGGTATACACCTCACAAGACACACCGTACAAATAGTGCCTCCAAATCTTCAATGCATGAACAATGGCGGCTAGCTCCAAGTCATGAACAGGATAGTTCTTCTCATGCGGCTTCAACTGCCGAGAAGCATAAGCAATTACCTTTCCTTCCTGCATCAACACACAACCTATCCCCACTCTCGAGCCATCACAATAAACGGTATATGAACCTGAAGCTGATGGTAATACTAACACTGGAGCTGTGGTCAAAGCTGTCTTGAGCTTCTGAAAGCTCTCCTCGCACTCATCCGACCACACGAATGGTGCACCCTGCTGGGTCAATTTAGTCAATGAAGAAGCAATGGATGAAAATCCCTGAACAAACCGGCGATAATACCCCGCCAAGCCAAGAAAACTCCCGATCTCTGTAGCTGAGGACGGTCTAGGCCAACTCTGCACCGCCTCTATCTTTTTCTGATCAACCTGAATACCATCACGAGACACCACATGTCCCAGAAATGCTACGGACTCGAGCCAAAACTCGCACTTGGAGAATTTAGCATATAGCTTCTCCTCTCTCAATCTCTGCAACACAATACTTAAGTGCTGAGCATGCTCCTCCCGACTACGGGAGTAGAATAGAATGTCATCAATGAACACAATCACAAATGAATCCAAATAAGGCCTGAACACACTGTTCATCAGATGCATAAATGCTGCTGGGGCGTTGGTCAGCCCAAACGACATCACGAGAAACTCATAATGACCATATCGGGTCCTGAATGCAGTCTTCATAATATCTGAGTCTCTGATCTTCAACTGATGATAGCTCGAACGAAGATCGATCTTAGAAAACACCCTCGCACCCTGTAACTGATCAAACAAATCATCTATGCGCGGTAGAGGGTACTTTTTCTTCATTGTCACTTTGTTCAATTGCCTATAATCAATACACATTCGCATGGAACCATCTTTCTTTTTAACAAATAATACCGGCGCACCCCACGGAGACACACTAGGGCGGATGAAACCCTTATCCAGAAGTTCTTGAAGTTGCTCTTTCAGTTCTTTCAACTCGGCTGGTGCCATTCGATAAGGAGGAATGGATATGGGCTGAGTGCCCGGCACCAAGTCAATGCCAAAATCAATATCCCTGTCCGGCGGCATGCCCTGCAGGTCCGAGGGGAATACATCCGGGAAGTCCCTCACAACAGGTACAGAATCAATGCTAGGAGACTCAGCTCCCACATCTCTCACAAAAGCCAAGTACGATAAACACCCTTTTCCAACCATCTTCTGAGCTTTTAAGAACGAAATGACACGGCTAGGGACGAAATCAGTCGAACCCCGCCACTCAATCTGAGAAATACCAGGAATGGCCAACGTAACTGTCTTAGCATGACAGTCCAATATAGCATGGTACGGAGACAACGAGTCCATACCCAATATAACATCAAAGTCCACCATGCCCAACAATAGCAAATCTGCCTGGGTCTCCAGACCCCCAATAGATATAACACAGGATCTATGGACATGATCCACAACAATCGTATCACCCACGGGGGTGGATACATGAACAGGTAAATCAAGACTACCACGAGTCGCACCCAAATGATGTGCAAAATAAGAGGACACGTAAGAATATGTGGACCCTGGATCAAATAGAACGAGGCATCTCTGTGACAGACAGAAATGATACCTGTAATCACTACATCGGAGGCAACTGCATCACGCCTGTCGGGAAGTGCATAGAACCGTGCCTGGCCTCCACCAGATCTCTCCTCGCCCCTGGGGCGACCACGAGAAGACCGACCTCCACCTCTACTAGACTGAGATGGTGCTGAAGAGGAGGGCTGATCCCTCTGCTGAGTCCTGCCCCTACGTAGTCGAGGGCAATGTCTCCTCATGTGGCCAAACTCACCACACTCATAACATGCACCTGGTGCTGGAGAAGTAGGTGCTGCACTCTGGGCTGGGAGGGCACTAAGTGATGACTGACCCTGCTGAAACCCCTGTCGACCACGACCATAAGAACCTCCGCTCTGCTCTGGGCGGCCCGAATGAGAAGGTCTAGATGAGCGACCTCTGCTCTGCTGGGAATGCCCTCTAGATGGAGCACCACCGAAACTGCCAGAACCACGAGGCCTCTTGGCCTCCCGCTCCTCTCTCTCTCGGCGACGATCCGCCTCAATGGAGCGTGCCATATCAGCAACCTGCTCAAACGATGATGACAGAACTCGCTCGCCGGTCATAAGAATACGGATAGAGTAGTTGAGGCCATCAATGAACCTCCTGATCCTCTCCCTATCAGTGGGGATCATCCATGTGGCATGCCTAGCCAACTGAGTGAATCTAAGCTCATACTGGGTCACGGACATGTCGCCCTGAATCAACCACTCGAACTGGCGACGTAGCTCCTCGCGACGAGACTGAGGTACATATTTCTCTAGAAAGAGAGTAGAGAACTGCTGCCATGTGAGAGGTGTTGCTCTTGCAAGCCTACGCCTCTCAAACTCCTCCCACCAATCAAATGCGGGACCGGTGAACTGAAATGTAGTAAATGAAACTCCGCTGGACTCAAGAATACCAGCCGTACGCAGCATCTTCTGACACTTATCCAAGAAACCCTGGGCATCCTCGCCCTCAACGCCACTGAAATGGGGTGGCTGAAGTCTACCAAATCTCTCAAGACGATGTAGCTCATCGTCGGGCATAACCTGAACCACATGTTCTGGAGCTGGTGCAGCTGGAGGAGTAACTGGTGCAACCACCAGAGCGGGGACCGCCTCCGGCGTCCGAAGTCCATGAACAGCCTGCTCCGGTGTGCGAGCTGCAGGGGTCTGCTGATCACCCCCTGTCTGGGATGTCGCTGCAGTAGCGGTAGCTGATACTACCTGAGCCAATCCGGAACACACTGATAATATCTGGGCCAAAGTCTCCCGAAGACCAAGAATAGCAATAGACACCATCCGGGCCTGAGCTGGGGCTGCTGGAGCATCAACCACTAGGGGCTGCCCTTTAATAGGTACAACGGGCGGGTCAGCTGGCACTGCCTCAGCCGCCCTACCTCTAACTCTAGCACGACCGCGCCCACGGCCTCTAACAGGTGGCAATGGAGGTCGTCCACCTCGTCCCGATGCTCGCGTTCTCGCCATCTGCGAGAGAATAGAATATAGAAGTTCAGTTCTCAGAACAACAAGATCGCACGACAGAGTTCAAGAAAAGTGAAGTTTTCCTAAAGGTTCGCAGCCTCCCGAGGATAAGTACAGGCGTCCCCGTACCGATCCACAAGACTCTACTAACCGGCTCAAGACTCATGAGGCCTAGTAAACCTAGGCTCTGATACCAACTTGTCACGACCCCAAATCCGGTCGTGATGGCGCCCAACACATTGCTAAGCCAGCCTGACCAATCCATATCAACCACGGAGCTAGAAGCTCTCTTTAACCCATTTAAGCAAATTAATTCACGAAATAACAGCGATACATGTAACGAAAACGGGGAACCAAGTCCCATAATACATCAACTCCCATAGACCAAGGGTCAAGAGTCATGAGCCTCTACTGAACATGAGTGTATAAAGGTTTACAAGATACCAAGTACGGAAAGAAAAGTCAATACAAAATCAAGACAGTAAGAAGGAATATCGGGTCCTGCGGACTCTGCAGCTACCTCGAATATCCACAAACGTCGCCTCGCACAGCTACTGGATCACTACTGAGAGGTACCTGGATCTGCACACAAGGTGCAGGGAGTAAAATGAGTACTGCCAGACTCAGTGGTAATAAACAAGGGTAAGACAGCGCAGATAAGAAATCCGCAATAAAGCACTATGTAAAGCTATAATCAGCTACCCTGTCACAGAATCAATATTCTACCTGTACCAACAATTACCAATAAATAGCATAACAGCTAGCGGATGTAGCTAAATGCAATGCAATGCATGATATGACCGCTACGGCGCGTAGCCGATCTCCAATTTTGGGTACCCGTGCTCACTGTGGGGGTTCGGACTCCGGAGGGGCTCCTACGACCCAAGCACATCTCATAGAGATATTCCTGCGGCGTGCAGTCCGATCCAACATATATCTCGCTGCGGCGCGCAGCCCGATCCACTACTAGTCAGCTAATATGCAGATACAACCTCGCAGGCTCAAAAGTAGTTTTTGAAAACTCTTTTATCATTTTTCAGTTGGAAAATAGTAATATCAAGTTCCAGAGATTGGAATTAGCATAATAACAGAAATGGTTGCGGACTAGTAGTAAACTAGTATGTCTATATGATAAGACAATGATAACGATCCTCGCGGGATCCAATAACTGGCTCACGGCCCATAAGTATACTCAACCGCCCAAGAAGGGGGTTCCTCGGCTCAAGAGTGGCCATTATCACAATATATATATATATATGCAACCATCCGAAAAGGAGGTTCGATGGCTCGAGAATAGCCAATAATACAGTATCAACAGGTCGTACTAATATATATATAGTCTCCAATTCATGATCGACCCCGCACTCTCAAGAATGTGCGTGTCTCGCCGCTATACAGCGTCACAAAGTGGTATACCGGGGTTTCGAACCCGCTGGTCATCACCCACATCTATAACTCACCTCAATACAGCGCGACGACTATTCCACAATGCCCTTGCCACGAGAATCAAGCTCCGCACGCGTAGAATCTGATCAAATACAGTAGAAACACAACAAATTAGGCCAATGGGACTACACCCAATCAATACAACTCAATTTACATCAAAATTCCCAAAGTTGTCAAAACCCGACTTTCGGCACGCTTGTCGAAAAATCACGAAAGTCACATATTCGGAACCCTCATCTCAATACGAGTCTAAGCATATCAATTTTACCAAATTCGGACTCCATTTGCCCATTCAAAACCTTGATTTTCTAAAGTTCAAGCCTAGGGCTAAATCATCCATAAATTACCCCAAATTCCTCCATTTTCATGATATAATTGCATAATATTACCAATACTAATCATAGTTTAAGTCCATAGTTGATTACTTGATGATTTCCTTGAGTTTCTCTTCAAAATCGCCCAAATCGCCTCTAAAGCCGAGACCCAAATGTGTGAAATGTTCTGAAATTTTTCTAACTCCTGGATACACTTAACTTACGGCGATTTTCGCTTCTGCGGAAAAATTTCCGCTCCTACGAGTCCGTATCCGCGACCATAGGGTCGCTTCAGCGGTTCCGGGCCTAGCCGGCCAATTCCGCTTCTGCGAGCAAAGGACCGCTTAAGCGCGTCCGCTCTCGCGATTAAACGTCCGCTTCGCGAAAACATCCGCTCGCGCTCCAGAGTCCGCTCCTGCGGACTCGCCCAGGCGGTCAAGAATCCGCTTCTGCGGACCATTCCCATTTTCTTCTCGTCCACTTCTGCGATCACTGGCTCGCACCAGCGATGCCGCTTCAACGGACAGGAGTCCGCTTCTGCGGAGCCAAGCGCTCCTGCGCTCCTCAGTCCGCTCCTGCGGACTCGCCTCCGCGCCCACATTTCCGCAGGGGCGAAAATGACAGAACCAGAACTCTTCAACCTGCAATTTCCATGATTTTCTTTCGTTTAACCATCCGAAAACACCCCGAGGCCCCCGGGACCTCATCCAAACACACCAACACATCTTAACACCTTATTCGAACTTGCTCCGATCCTCAAAACACGTCTAATAACACCAAAACCCATAATTCACATCAAATTCAAGCCTAAATTCCTTAAAACATTCCAAATTACATATTCAATCAAAAACCCGACCAAACGACGTCCGAATGACCTGAAATTTTGCAGGCACATCCAAAATCGCCTAACGGAGCTACTGCAACTGTCGAAATTCCATTCGGACCCCCGAATCAAAATCTCACCTACCGTTCGGATTTTGCCAAAATTCAACCTTAGCCAATTCAAGCCTATTTCTACACCGGCCTCCAAATTCAATTCCGATCGCTCCCCTAAGTCACAAATCACCTCCCGGAACTAACCGAATCATCAGAATCCGATTCCGAGCCCTCTAGCTAAATAGTCAACTCCGGGTTGACTTTCCTTATTCAAGTTTCCTTCACAAAGTCTATATGCCTCATTTCCAATCCCAATCACTCCTAACTCACCCGATAGACTCTAACACTGATATAAAATCATAAAACATGTATTTACAACATAACGGGGTGATAATTCCTGTGACGACGGGCCGGGTCGTCACAATGTAGTTGCTCGAGCCCTAATGACAAAACATGTGAGAATGAATGATCTATTGACATAAGTACTTTTTCCTTATTAGATGTTCCATGACTTAGTGAGATTTCTACTTTATAATTTTGTACTTACGATATATTATAGAAATCGGCTCAAGAGCCAATTGCAACTTATGCTCGAACAATTAACCCCGTACCTGGGGACTGCCATCAGAAAATCGACATACTCGAACTATCAAACATCGAAATCTTAAGACCTTAAAAAGGCGATCCTCAATTTTAGAGGCCACGGCCACCCCACTCGAGTACTGATACTTCAAACAAGTTTGAAGTATAATCGAGAAATAATCCCAACGAAAAATATCTAGTTAAAGTATATGACAAAACTAACACAGTTCAGAGACATCCGAATTTTGTAATCAAATAAGCCGTCAAATAATTTCACAAAATTGGTTAAAAAGGGCTACCCTAGGTAACTTTACATAGGGTTCTGATAACATCAACCCTTGAAAACCTTAAGAGGTACCAAATTAAACAAACTTATGATAAGGCATAACAAAAGTTTTTGATAACACTGAACCCTAATAGCTTTAGATCTATCTTATGCTAAGGCATAACAAATATTTATACGATTAAAACTTTTAAGCCGAAAAAGGGAAAAAACCACCCTTTCGAGGCCATACCGGTCCGATTCAAGATCCGAAGGGCCATTACATTGTTGAGCTCGAGGATCCGCCCCCGCTTAACAAAAACCTAAGGATTTTTTTACTCTGAGTTCTAGCAAATACTCACTCGATTATAGAGGCTACAGAAATCCGATTTCAATAAAATTTTCACAAGGCAGCGAAGTAAGTCGAATTTCTCACAAACCTAAAATATATTAGAATTATCATAGGGCGGAAGCAGAGCAGAGTTTTCACGAACAGAAATTAGAGAAAAATTGGAAAGAAAAATGGCCTTTCATATATACTAAAGTATTTACAAAGATCACTCAGGGTCTTACACAACAAAAAAAGAAGAAAAAATTCTGAGTGTCTAATCTTCGCTGAGACCTCCATCTCCATCTTCTACACTCTCGGATCCACTTGCGCTCCCAAAGTCATCATCAGAGAGCAAAGTAATGGCTTCGGCCTCGAGCACTTTCATGTTCTCAATATCGGCAGTGAGGTCAAAACCACGAGCATCAATTTCTTCGAGAGTCTCTCTTCAAGACTAAGACTTGGCATACGCGACAACATAAAAAGATCGAACCTAAGTAGAATAAAAAATTTCCTTTGCTCGAGCGTGAGCGGCTTCAGCATCAGCTCGATAAACGGCCATGTCTATGTCAGCCTTTACTCTTTCTATCTCAGATACAGCCTTTACAAGCTTAGCAGCCAACGAGCCTCAAGCTCCTCAATTTTCAGGGATCGGGCTGAGCTCTCCTCCTTCACGCTTTGGAGTTGACGCTCAACCGAAGATAGCTGCGCTCGAGAAGTATCTTTCTATGAGGTGAGGTAGTCCATGTTCTGCTTCCGAAGTCTCTTCCTCTTTCATCTCAGCATCCTTACTAAGCTGCTCGATTTTTCGGCCTTTTGCTGAACTTGTAGGGTCAAATAATTAGTCGCCATTCCTAAATAAACACACAAAAATTTTAAGAAAATTCTTCATTACCTGTTCAATCAGGTCATTCTGCTCTTTGTGAGCTTTGCCAGTTCAGCTCGGAGGTCTTTGATCTCCTCTTCGTTTTGCACATAGAGGAGTTTGAGGGCGTCTCTCTCCTTCGTGAGCCTTTTAATATCGGCCTCACACCGGTTCAGCTCAACTCAGGATTTGAAAATGCTTCTTGATAAAGCATCACGACCTATGGAGAAAGGACGAGTATCAGATTAAAAGTAAGAAAAGCAAACATAAACCTAATAACGGGGGCTGAAATCTACCTGGTTCAGGAGTCGTTGAGCCTCATAAAAAATGATCGATGCATCCAGATCAAAAACATCATCAACCCCCGTAAAGCAGCCACAGGATAAGTCACCCCCTTCATGAGTCGTTCCCATGTTGGGGGTCTCTATAGCCTGGGCCTCCCAAAATTGCCGCTTAGAAAATGTGGGGAGAGGCGGCGAATCATCAATATTGATTGCCCCAAGAAAGACACTTGGAGAGCTCTCTCCTTTTCGCAGGGCCTTAGAATCGAACCCTCCTGGAACCAAAATATGGTTCTTTTGGACTCACAACACCTTTTAGGTGTAAATAAAACAAGTTTACCTTTTATATAAAATGCGGTTATGATCCATATTTTACCTTAATGGTCGTTTGGGACGTTAAGGTAAAGCGCGGTTCATTACTGCATTTTATATAAAATACAATAACAAAATGCATTTTATATGGTAGCTGATAAGACGACTATATAAAGCACGGTTCATTACCGCATTTTATATACATAAACAATAGACCCCTGTCACACCTCCTTTCGGCGCTACCGCACCCCGCGAAGGGCGTGGTAGGGGGGGTTTTCCAATTGAAGAATAATCAAAATGAGATTTATTTAATTATTTCAGAGTCGCCACTTGAGAGATTTATGGTGTCCCAAGTCACCGATTTAAATCCCGAATTGAGGAAAAAGTTGACTCTATTAGCAGTCCGCGAACCAGAAATCCGGGTAAGGAATTCTGTTAACCCGGGAGAAGGTGTTAGGCATTTTCGAATTCCGTGGTTCTAGCACGGTCGCTCAACTGTCATATTCAGCTTAAATATCTGATTTAATAACATGCTTTTAACTTATGTGCAAATTTTAACTTTCAACCGCTTTTGATTATTATTATTTATAAGTAATGTAACGCCGCGAAAACATGTCTCGAACCACGCCGTACCAGTACGCCCGTGGTTGTCAACTCATTTTGACTAAGTTGGAATTTGAATTCGGGTCACATAAAATGTACACCCGTATTTAAGAAAGGTAAAATAATTAAAAAACACCTAAAGTGACTACGTATTACTACTTTGCAGAGAGTCGGGAAACTAGCTAAACAGTCCATCCTGAAGTCTAATTATTCTTATACTTATACACATTTTATGAGGGCTCATAATTTATGTATTTTTGGCGCGTCTCTATTTCTAAGGGCAAAAATTAAAATTAATTAAAATGAGGGTCATGCAATTGTCATTTAAAAAAAATGGTGTGGCACACTTGAACTAAAAAAATGTTATTTTAGACTAAAAATACAAATGTTTATAAGCTCTTATTACTTTGTAATTATTGTAGAACACATAGCTATACATTTACAACTTATTTTTCTACGACTATATATCTTAAAGATGTAATCAATAAAATTATGCCTATTCGACTTTGATCCTTAAAAATCTCGCTAGCAATTTTATAGATAGTATATACGAGAGTCATACTTCAAATGATTGCAAATTAAATCCTGAATAACATAATAAATAGAATATGGGTCTTTAAACTAGTCATAGAATCATATAAGCTAATATAACAAATGAAACATAGTTCTTCAAACTAATCCTAAAAAAAAACTTATAAATCATCCTAATAAATAAACATAGAAACGTATAAGATAACAAACTAACAAAAAATGTAATTGAAGAATAAAATCATAAGCATATTTTGGTGATCTAGAATATATATATATATACCAACAGATATACTAATCCTATGAACGATTTTCATACCTTCACAATATTTCAAATTTTGAACTTAAACTAATGCATATAAAAATGACTTTAAAGCCTAAAAAAAACTTGATAAGAATCGATACAATCAAAGAACCCAAATACTAATGCTTTTCCATAATCCAAAATACTATAGCCTAACCAAGTTACTGTCCAAATGTCAAGCTCACGTATTATATTCAGTAATGGAATATGACTACTCCCAATTTGTTTTCACATTCAGATAGCGTGGATTCAATCTTAACTTGTAACACTAAAACTGAACAACAAAAACAAAATCCAAATATATCCTAGTTTCCATAATCCAGTCCTTTACTACACATAAAAGGCTCTACAAGAATCTCTTATACATGGTTTATGTAACCAACAAAAAAAAATTTAAACAATAGTTATAACTCTACATCTATGTACTAAAAGTAAAACTGGAAGTGAAATAACAAAATCATTCATATACGTTTAGCCTTCATTCAGCCCATTTCAATTTGTTTACAGAATCAGCTACTGTTTGTTGACTATGAACTAGGAAAGTACTTGGAATATAATGAAAAAGAGGATAAGCAAAGATCAGTAGTAGCAGTACGACCAGCAGCAGCAAATAGCAGCAACAACACTCAAATTCCAGCAAAAGATTGACAAAACCGGTGGCCAAGAATAACAGGAAAGTTCCAGGAATGGTTTAAACCCAACAGGAGGTTTGAAACACCCAAACAACGACCTTCAGATAAACCAAAATAGCAGCTATAATCCAGACTTTAAACAAACCAAATAGAACTTTGAAATATCCTAACTGATCCTCTCTTAAATTTCAGAAATCCTCTGTATGTGTTTTTTTTTGTGTATTTAAGACTCTTTTTTTTCTCTTTTTTAAAATCTGTCTAGAATGCTCTTTTTTTCATTCAAAAGTTTGCCTCTTCTCTAATCCCTTCTCTCTCTTTTATAAGCCTCAAAACACCTTTTGTCCTGATTTTAAGCCTTAATGGGCAATCAATTGACTTATCTTTAACCCTTAAAATCAGTAAAATGTATTCCCCACTATTAGTTGTCTCTCTACTGTTTAATCCCACTTATCCTTGTCCTAATCAATCCTTTAGCAGCTCTTAATCTACCCTTATCTTAATAATTTTCCCCAAAATAAACTCCCTGGTGTCCTGGAAATACTGAAAATAACTCTTTTAACAGCTATAACCAATTCAAAGCTATTAAATTCAAACCAATTGATCAAACAAGGAGTTGATAATGTGAGGAAAATACTGAATATCAACTAGGTGTTCAAGCAACTGACAGGATGAAACGAGATGACCTGATATGCATTGAAGGTGTCACCAGGTTAAGCCTCTAAATTCAAACAAGCATATAAACAGGCTTGTTCTCAATCACCAGATTAAAAACAGAGATAAACAAAGGTATTGGCGTGAACTTATCACCATGTTATTCTAGCATTTAAACATGAAAACTAATCGACGACAACTATCCAATCGATTATGCAAGCTATAACATATAACAATTAACCACAATCAAAACAGACTAAACAGACTCACAGATGATTGATTGGTTTTGACAAAAACCAGGGAACTTATAAGGAAACTAACTAATCGACCAGACTATTTCAATCGATTACATGGTTTATAACATTTACAACAAATGAGAATCAACAAACAACAAATCGACGAACAATAACAATGATTCATGGTGTTCGGCATAAACTTAGAAATATGAAACTAGCTATGTGACGACGTTAATCGAAATGAATATCTATCCTATGACAAACACAATCGAACGAATAAAACAGAATAATAATCGACCAAATAAAAGGTCTTTGAGGGAGGAAAACAGAATAATTGATACGAAAAATTGAAAACATCAAAACACAAATTAATCACACACAGATGCTCATAAAATAGAATTAAATCACAGAGAAAAGAAATACCTCAGAGGAAGCTTAGGAATTGGGCCAACTCGGACTCGATCCTTTTTTGAGGTCGAATGGAGTTTAATTGAAGTGTTCTCAATTGAAAACCCCTCAATCAAACTCTATTGGACCCTAAACCTCAACTAATTCCGGACAGACACCAGTTTGGAATTTTTAGGGTTTTTTTATTTACGCTCGATTTGGGGGTCAAACTTTTCTAGCCTGGTTTGAACCATAACAACGACGGATTAGTGACTAGGGGGTTAGGGGGCGCCGGGGTACAAATTTGGGGGTGTTTGGTGTAGGTTGAGTTTGGACTCGAATCTTCAATTGAAGATTCGAGGAGCTCGGGCTTGATCGAGAAAAACCGTACTTGTGGTTTAAAAGAGGGGGTCTTGGAGGTGCCATGGTGAAAAGATGGTGGTCATTGGCCTACCGGAACCGCCGTGAGGCGATTTCCGGTAGGTGGTGGGCGGTGGCTCTTGGCGGCGTTAGATGGGGTTTCTAGGGTTAGGGAGAAAGGGGACGAAGGGGTCTGATTTGGTTCGGGGGGAGGGGGGTAAGGTTGTGTGTTTGGTATATTGGAGATGCCCTGATCAATCCTGGCCTTTGGATAAGTTTGATCAAACGGTCCTAATTGATTAATTGGGCGAAACAGGGTCGTTTGGCTAAGTGGGGGAACGGGTTGGTCCGGAGGTAAACAGGGTCGGGTATCCGGGATTGTTTGGGACCATTTGATCAGTACAAAATCAACGACCATGATCCAGGCCTATGGTTTCTCAAATCATGGCCATTGGATCAATATACCACACTTAATCACCTTGAATTGGATTGGACCTGGGTCGTTTGGGCCTGTCTAAATGGGCAACAGAGGCCCAGTTCAATTCCTTTCTTCATTTTCCTCAATTTTCTTCTTTTCTTTTATTTATTCCTAATTTATTAAAACACAAAATTCTAAAATACATTACAAAAATCAAATTAATTTTTAAGAACTAATTACGTTCGAATAACAATTCGCACATTAAACATCAACTAAATTACACAACTTTAACTAAAATGCAAAACACGGCCTTTTGATTTTAATTATTTTATAAAACAAATTACTTAATTAAATTCTGAATTCAAAAATACAACATATATATTTTTTTTGTATTTTTTTCTATTAATTTAAACATCAAAACACGCACGCACGGACGCAAACAATAAGTGAAAAATAACAGAAAATCCACAAAAATTGCAAACAAAACAAAACTCTTTATTTTGAATTTTTGGGAGTAATTCTCATATAGGGCAAAAATCACGTGCTCACAACCCCCTTCCCGTTCCCCCACGTTTCTGCCCAGAACATTTCCCCTTCCTTTTAAAAAAAATACAGTGGTCCCCCATCCATTAACGTCCCAAAATTGGACCCCACCCGTTCCATAAAAAGTAGATATTGTCGGTCCCACACCCTAGCCAAGCCTTCTAGTGTTGTGAGTTGCTTGTTTCAGAGTCAAATTTTCAAATCTTCAACTTTCTGAAAAACATAATCTGAGGTATTCGATTTAGTTTATGTCTAAACTCGCATAAATAATGCATATTAGTTGTTTTGAATGTGTTGTATGACATCTTATATTAGTTTTTTGTGATTAAATTGGTATGTTATTTTTATCCCGACTAAGATATTAATGTGGTAAACAAATATGTAAAAATTATGAAATCATTATTATTTGTTAATAAAAATGTTAATAAATTATTATTACTGTTTTATATGTATTAATGTGTATATAATGTATTTGTTATATTTTGTCTGGTTTGTACTATTTATTTGCTTAAAGACTAGTAATATAGTGCCTTTTAGAGTAGTAAAATATAATGACTTTTAGCGGAGTATAATGTAGTACCTTTTAGCATAGTAAAATATAGTTTAATTTTAGCGTAGTTTTCATGCAGTTTAAGTATCCATTATACCCAATAATTCAGGATAAATGGTGCTAATAGGCTCTAAATATCGAGCTAGAACCCATATGTGAATATTTATTTATAAACTTAATTATTTAATTTAAAAACTAAATTAGTGCTACTGGGCTCCAAATATGGAGCCTAGAACCCATTTATGAATATACAATTATAAAAAATTAATTATTTAATTTATAAACAAACATGTAAAATAATAAAACTAAAAAATAGAAGAATTCAGGATAAATTAGTGCTATTGGGCTCCAAATATGGAGCGCGGAATCCATTTATGAATATTTAATTATAAAATTTTATTATTTAATTTATAAAGTAACATATAAAATAATAAGATAACTAACACATAGAAGCGAGCACCAAATATAGATCTTGGAACCCAATGTGAATATTTAATCATAAAAGTTTATTATTTAATTTACAAACAAACATGTAAAATAATAAAACTAGCACACAGGAGAAATTAGGATAAACTGGTGCTACTGGGCTCTATATATCGAGCCTGGAATCCATATGTGAATATTTATTTATAAAAAATTAATAATTTAATTTACAAACTAACATATAAAATTATAATAAAACTAACATAAAAAAGAATCTAGGATATCATGGTGCTACTGGGCCTCAAACATCGAGCATGGAACCCTTATGTGAATACATCATAATGAAATATTGTATAATTATAAAATTTAGTTATTTAATTTACAAACAAACATTTAAAATTATAAAACTAACATATAACTAATATTGTTTAATTTACAATAGACGACATGAAGGTGCCGCTTATTAAACTCAGTGTAACAGGCAACCCTTTGCGGTGTCACAAAATACAGATATCTTCCGATTATTTTAAGATTTATTGAACGTTTGCTCAACCTCATTTTGTTGCATAACAACGATAACCGTCTATCGTACTTTATTATAAGTGAAAACTTAATATGACTCTATGGAGATAAACTATAGCTCACTAAGTTGCTCGCCACCACAACCTCACTCCCCATCCCCCCCCCCCAACCAATATAATGAAACCATTACTTTTTTCTCTTCAAACATTATGATAAAACTTGACAATTTAACAATAAAATTTTATCACGAAGTTAGAGTATTTCTGAATGATTTTTCTCAAAATCCTTAATGCCTTTAAATAAGGCAATCAGGGATTCAAATTTTTGGAAGAAAAATGCAGTTTAAAAAGGCGTTTTACATATTTGAATCATTGTTATGTCAGTAGCGCAAAAGAGTTATGGGTCCACAAAATATGTAAAACACGGTTTATTACTACGTTTATATAAAATGCTGTAATGAAATTAGGATAAACTGGTGCTACTGGGCTCCACATATCGAGCGTGGAATTCATATGTGAATATTTATTTATAAAAAAATTAATAATTTAATTTACAAACTAACATATAAAATTATAATAAAACTAACATAAAAAAGAATCTAGGATATCATGGTGCTACTGGGCCTCAAACATCCAGCATGGAACCCTTATGTGAATACATCATAATGAAATATTGTATAATTATAAAATTTAGTTATTTAATTTACAAACAAACATTTAAAATTATAAAACTAACATATAACTAATATTGTTTAATTTACAATAGACGACATGAAGGTGCCGCTTATTAAACTCAGTGTAACAGGCAACCCTTTGCGGTGTCACAAAATACAGATATCTTCCGATTATTTTAAGATTTATTGAACGTTTGCTCAACCTCATTTTGTTGCATAACAACGATAACCGTCTATCGTACTTTATTATAAGTGGAAACTTAATATGACTCTATGGAGATAAACTATAGCTCACTGAGTTGCTCGCCACCACAACCTCACTCCCCATCCCCCCCCCCCAACCAATATAATGAAACCATTACTTTTTTCTCTTCAAACATTATGATAAAACTTGACAATTTAACAATAAAATTTTATCACGAAATTAGAGTATTTCTGAATGATTTTTCTCAAAATCCTTAATGCCTTTAAATAAGGTAATCCAGGGATTCAAATTTTTGGAAGAAAAATGCAGTTTAAAAAGGCGTTTTACATATTTGAATCATTGTTATGTCAGTAGCGCAAAAGAGTTATGGGTCCACAAAATATGTAAAACACGGTTTATTACTACGTTTATATAAAATGCTGTAATGAACCGTATTTTATATAGTTATCTTATCGGCTAACATGTAAAATGCGATTCATTATCGCATTTTATATAAAATACAGTAACAAATCGCGTTTTACCTTAATGTCCCAAACAACTGTTAAGGTAAAACGTTGGTCCATAACCGTGTTTATATAGAATGGTAACTTTTTTTCCACTTAAAAAAGTATTTTGAGTCCAAAAGAACCACATTTCGGTTCTGGACTCCCGATTGTTTACTACGGACATGCATACTCATTGATTGTTCGTCATGACGAGAGACATCTGTAACCTCCGATAACTCATGGACTTTTATTGGACTACCTTCCAAGATCTCCTCGGTCCGAAGATGAGCCTCCTCGACCATCACCGGCTCATCTACTTTTGAAGGTTCGACACTTCTCCTCTTTCAAGCCACCAGCTCAAAGTCAACATCTTCTTTTTCCTCTTCTTCATCTTGTAGTTTTTGAGCTACGTCAACAAGCAGAGCGGTAGTGTCATTCTTTGACTTACAAGCCTTTCTCCTCATAGGATTTGGAGTATCGAAAGGCGAGACCCTTTTCATCTTCTTATACTTAGTTGATTTCGGGGCCTCCTCTTCCCAGGTGGGGGTGACCTTATCATAGCTTTGTCTCTGAGACCTGTATGAGAGGAAATCAAGTAAAAATAGAAAAGAAACATTTAACATAAAGGCATCAAACACGAATATAAAAGTTTACCATGATTTTGGCCTCCCATCGACCCTCGGCCAAATTGTACCATGAGCGCTCAGTGTAAGAAGAGGTCGAGGCCAGTTTCCAAACCAAGACTTCAAGGTTCGGGATTGCACCAGGCCCCCAAGAGACCCATCATAAAAAGAATGTTGATGAGAAAAGATAAATGAAGCAAAACAATCAATAGAAGTTATTGGTGGGTTTGGACTTACACTTTATGTTTCATTCTTCGGGGAATGGCATATTGTTGGCCGGGATTATATTAGAAGTCCTCACTCAAACAAATTGGCCCATCCATCCACGATCTTTGTCCTCATCTATGCTCGAGAATAGCACCTTTGTGGCCTAGTGCTGTAGCCTAACTAATCCACCTCGATAGAGACATAAAGGGTGAGATGTACAGTCTAATGAGATGATCGAGGGTGAAAGAAAACCCTTTGACCTTGCTCATGAAGAATTGGAGCAAAATAACAATGCGCTAAAAAGATGGGTTGATTTGTCCTAGGGTTATGTGGTATTGGCGGTAGAAGTCGATAATAAAGGGATCGATGAGACCCAAAATAAAAAGGTAAGTGTAAACACTTAAAAAACCTTTCGCATGAGTAGTAACATCCTCCTCGGGGTAGGAATCACCACCTCTTTGTTTCTCAATGGCAATCTTTTTCCACATGCTCAAGATCGACCTCGGTTATCGAGCATATGTGTCTTGATATTGGTTCACAATGGCAGGGATCGACGAGGTTTTTTCAACTTTGAAATCAAAAGTAAGGTCGCATGACCTCAGAATGCACTCTTCAATACGTAGCTCCACCGGCGTTATATCACCGGTCGACTATGATGAAGAGGCTTTTTCCTTTTGAGGAACAGTTTTTGATGTTTTCTCCATCGTTATATGAGTTCAAGGAAAGAAGAAGACGAAAGTTATTGTTTTAAGAAAATATTGGCAAACGTGATTTGAAGAACCTGCAGAATTGATAAGCTTGAAGGGAGTAGATGAGTTTTTGAAGATTAGGAGAAATTTTAAGAGTAAATTTTGAGAAAATAATGAAGATGATCTATTTATAATATCTATTTTGACGGTTTGAAAACACTAGTGACTGGCCATTAACTGGCACTTATTAATGATCTGGAGAAATGTGTAGTTGTGACGCTTCAATCGCCTTCATCACTTGTGTCACGAGAGTGACATCATAATTGGTCGATGCACCAAATCGAAGGCTCATTTTGTCTCTTTACGTTAAATTCTAAGTAATGAGGGGACTATTTGTATACGGTCAAAATCAGGCTTATCCGATTTTGCTATTTGATCAAGGTAAGGGAATTGTATCAGGGGTAGCCTCGTAATGACTCAGACCCGAGCTCGAAGACAATACATCGAGTTTAAAGATCAAAGTGTCCGTTGAGACCGAGGTGAGCACAATCGAGGTTAAGTATGACCGAATTTGAGTGAAGTGCAATAACGAAAATGCGAGATATCCATGACCGATTGAAATCACGGCAAAAGTCTCGAAACAAATCAAATCAAGGGTGGTTATTTGTACCAATTATGAGATAAACTTCCATAGAATTACATTATAATTAGGATTCCTCTAGTATATAAAGTGTATGGCCCCAAAATTGTTTTTCGAGTTATTTAAGTTTTCGTCGTGCTAATGTAGGTTAAATTATTTTATCTCGTGTTCAAATAAGGATTTATAATATTATGGATATCAATTAGATATTTTAATAAGGGTATAAGTCTTATTATAAGTGATTTTGGGTATAAGGAGAGGCCTAAGTCTAATCCAAAATGCAAAATTGCATATTAGACGAAATCTGTAAAAGAGTGCGCACAAGACCTCACTTTGAACGATTCTATCTCCAGTTATATAAGGATTTGTGTGAGTATCAACCTATCAAGTTAAATCCCTTTGAGTCTAGTTTCCAACGCAACACATCATTCGTCATTTGGAGCTGTATATAGAAAGTTATGATCATTTTACTCGTCAGGTGTCAGATGCGCGAAAACCTGCGCGAAATGAACTTCGCGCATACTTAGTGCATCTGAGGCAGAATGCTCAGAAAAATGCGCGAAGCTTGTACACTTCGCGCATCTGGGCAACATTTTGCGCACCTGGATAGTTTGAATACCCCAAAGACCGGTCTAGAGTCTGCCCAACTCATTTTTGGGGTTATGACTTGCTTTCTCAAGAGGGTTTCATCCCAAACTTCATCCCTATGATCTAAGGTAAGGTTTTTATAGTTCTTTGAGTAATTTCTACCCCTTAAACACTTATACTAGCAAGGATTGATCTTCAAAATCCTTAGATTTTCCTTCTAATTCTTGAATTGTTCAAGAACACCTTAAGTGGGGATTCTTAAGATTCTTACTACAAGAGTTATGTCTATCATCTCCAACTACTGTATGGTGATTTTTTATGTAAGATACATACATTAGAACTCATGGGAGGGTAATTGGGAGCCATGGGTTCCTAACCTAGGTTATGTTAGTATTGTAGAGATTGTGAAATGTGTTATTGAGGTATGATTCTTGGTATGGTAGTGTTATGTATGCATGCTTGTGCAAATAGGGTTGTGGGAAGATTGATGAACATATATAGGTAAAGATTGGGTTTTGGAATGAAGGAAAATATTGTAAAAGAGTATTAAAAATCAAGACGCCCAACTAGTGTTTGATAAAATGTTGCAAGGAGCTCAAACCATAAATGTCTTCCTAAATTGTGTTTAATTTTGATATGTTTCAAGTAGGTTGGGTTTGCTAGAATTTCCGAAACGTCGTAGTAACTTAAGGAAATCTTAAACGAGGTATGTATGGCTATCTTTGATTCTTGTGAATCACCCTTATGTGTACAATTCATTTGGTATGTGTTAATTTGAGGAATTGTTGTGTAATTCTTTGATTTAGTTGTTGGTATTCAATTGATGTTGAACTATGTGTGATGTGATACGGGTTATGAAGCGAAAGATGAAAAAGGAAGTTATAATTGGTAAAGAATTGAGAACAATTGTAGTGATGGCATACATGGCTTCTTGTGGGAAACTAATGAAACATTTGAATTGTGATGAAGTGTGAACATAATTGTATGGATACTCTCGGAAATGGAAATATTGTAACTTTGTTGTAATATCGGATTAAAAGTATTTGGAAACATGAACCAATACGTAATTTGTTTATTGCACTTGTTTGTGATCTTGTATAATGTTCTTATTTGCTGTTTGTGATTTTTGTGTTTGAAACTGTACGATGGGATCGGGTTGCACGCCGCAACACGAAGGAATAAGGTGTGGGTTGGGGTGATAAGGGTGGTCGAGGTAATAAGGGTGGCCGAGGTAATAAGGATGGAAATCGATCGAAATCGCCATTGAAATTAATATGAAATCATTGATGTGAAATTGTGAAAGGAGACAGCAGGAGAGTTTGCAACCTGTGGGGCACTGATTGCCCCTTTGTTTGACTTGATTGTGTTTTCCATGTATGTTGGTTGTTGCCTTCCTTGTTGATCCTTAATTGTACTTTGGGCTGAGAACTACTTGAAACGAAGTAAATGTGGGAACATGATTGGCTGGCTTTATTATTTCTTGGTGTAATTCATTAGTTGTCTTATTTTTGTGATTTACTTGTTTAATGGCTTGAGTTTACTTGGGACAAAGCTTGTCCATACATACCAGTACAATTCCAGTGTACTGACGTCCCTTTTTGCCGGGGATGCTACATTCGTGTTATGATTGTAGGTGGATCAGTAGCAGGTACTTCAGCTCATCGGCAGTAGCATCCTTAATCTTCCACTGCCTATTTTGGTGAGCCCCCTTCATCTCGGGGCCCTGCGCGGCTCATGCCACTTCAGTTTAGACTTTATTTTGATTTTGTGTAAGGTATAGGCGGAGCCTTGTTACCAGCAAGTTTTGTATCATCCCTTGTACCCTAAAGGCTCCGTAGACAGTAAATTGTGAAATTATGGCCTATGTATATATATGCCAGGCGTTGTGAAAATCGTAAACTTGTTAAGAAGTAATGTGTGTTGTTATGTTGTTAAAGTTATGATTCTTTATTATAAATTGGTAAAGTCCTTGGTTTCTGAGTAATAAACAACATAGGGGTAACGCGTGGGATAGAAAGGCACCCAGGTCCGCTTGACTGGGGCTACCCGGTTAGGCGCCAGCCATGTCCCTCGATTTGGGGCGTGACAAACCTTGTATCAGAGCTTAAGGTTTTAAAGTGTCCTAGGATGTCTCGGAGCCGTTTCTAGTAGAGTCCTTCTTATCGGTGTGTTGTCGACCACATATATAAGTTGGAGGCTACATGGACATTTAGGAATATTACCCTTCTTCAACACTCCAAATCGTGCGATAAAGCTTGTCTATAAGATTGTTTTCTAATTCGTGCGTTGAGATTCAAGGTAAGTTTAAATGCTCTTTTGTCTATTTCATGTAGTGTTGTAATATGTCATGATCAATGGGAAAAGACATGGATATTATGGAGATGGCACATGTATCTTGTTGAATAAACAATATGGATATATAGTATAAGTACATAGTACTATAAGTATAATTTATTTGAGGAAAGTGTTAAAAGTGATTATCCGCCCAAAGAGACATTGATTTGATAAATGATATGTAAGCTTGAATAGCACACGTGGCTAGTGCGAGAAGTATGTAAATGATCCTAAGGTGTGAAAGAATATTGGTTATATAGGCACGTGATATATGAGAGAATGACCAAGAGAATAATGATGAGAGTGTAAGTCTCTCACATGAGGTATAAAGTTAAGAAATGAGACTCAATTGGACCCAAGGTGAGAAGACCCTTGTACTACGAACTTTATAAGGACCCATAAATGTACGAAGTTGGATTATACTCATAAAGGATATGGGCGTGGGAACTTGGAATCCCATACCTGCGTGGCTGAATTAAGAGTAGGAAACTTATGAGATTAATACTATGGTGACTTAAATTTCCTTAATAGTCGAATATATATATATATATATATATATATATATATATATATATATATATATATATATAACAGGGATAGATATATGAGGCATATGTCCCTAAAGTTTCTAAACGCAAGACTTGTGTCAAAATCCATGACATTCGCCCCATGTGGGGGAGGGAGGGCCATCGTGAGGCCACTTAAATACAATGAGACAAGAGTTAGACCATGTAGCTATAATATTTGAATATTTTGGTGAAGACATGTGTGGTCTAGAAAAGAGATAATAGGTAACATGACTCTCTGAAAGGATGTGCTAATGATAGACAACTAGTACCCCAAGAAGGTTAAGGAAGGTAAATTCTTCACGCATGGCAATGTGAATGATAGGGTCAACGATTCTAGAAAATAAGAGTGTATTTGTAAAGAGATTTTTTTTACTTGTTAGAAGGTCAGGAGAAATGGAACCCAAGGAAGTACCATATGTCAAATGTGAAAGATTGCAAGTTCTTAGAATGGGCTAATCATTGATTTGTGATTTAACCAAAGTTTCGGGATACTAAGAAAGCCAGAACGAGTGGGAGAAATAAATGTGTTGCTACAACAACCCAAGATGGTATTTGGGGCTTGATAGAGAGCCTCTAAAGAATCTTACAAACAGATAAGTGTTAAGTGATATTCAGACGAACACACTTTGTACATATATCCCGATAAGCGTTAAGAGGTGAACCGGATGAAATACCTAAGGTAAGAGACCAAGTAATATATGGAAGAGTGCGTGGCTATTCACTAACTAGGAAGAATGAGGTGAGAAGAAATGGGAGAAAACCTTTAAATTGAGATGGTCATTGTTATCATGAAATATCTTGCATCATAATGGTGGACTCACTTAGAGCACACGTGTTAATAAAAGTTATAAGGGACTAACCGCAATGCAACCGACTTGGGTGACACTGAATATCAACTAAAGGGTCTAGAGATAGTTCATGTCTACATACAATGGGAAGTGAGAATACCGTTGGTGATGTTGTGGTACTGTAAACTAATTAAACAAGGCATAATGATATTACAAGTTCACGGGAGGCAGACAAATGTGTGGGACAATAAAGCTTAACTATGCACTATCCGCAAAATAGAATGGGAATGAAAGTTCCAATTAGAAAGAAAAGATGGCACTAGCATATTGTCCATGCCAAAAGGTGATCAATAAGGGAAAGGTAACACAATCTACCCAAAGGGCAAATGAAAGGTTCGGAATATACTGAAAGATGATGAACACTTGTTACGGACCAGACGGGTTTAGCATGGTAGCTCTTAAACCACAATATCAGGGAACTTTTTTTTGGTAACTACAATATGGGGAATGAGGTGAGTTACTCATCAAGGATAGAATCAGGTGGACTAAGCCTTACACTTAAGAGTAAAACCAAAAGTCGTGGTTGAAGAATTGAGGAGGATTTAAAGTTTCAGAGAATGCCCTTCTCGGGCTAGTGACCCTTCCTAAATTATATACATATAAGGTTTGTTGATATACGTTTTGAGAGGAGTTTAACCATAAAGAGGGATCGTGGGAATTTTCATAGGGGAAGTAGTGCAGTTTATTAAATTCTATAATGCACATGTAGGGAGAAGAGGTTGGCTAAGAAACGTTAGAGCACAATGTTACCTTACATTTGATGCAATGTTGTGCAAGTTAGTGTTATCACGGTATGTGTGCAAGTTAGCCGGAGGTATTCATTTGAGACAGCAGGTCATATGAGAAAACTCATTTAGTAATATCTTTTGTTGAGAATTTTGAAGAGTTAGTAGCAATTATTCACATGAGATTGTAACCATATCAGGGAAATTATAGTAGAACTTAATTCGTAGGAGGTCTTATGTAAGAGGAATATGATAAAGATGTTCCACTAATGATATATAGTGTTAAGGTGATAGTTTATGCCTCCAGGGTTGGTTTGGGGTGTGTGTTGATGCATCACAGGAAGGTTATAGCGTATGCTTCGAGACAACTCAAGAATCACGAGAAGAATTATCCGACAAATGATTTGGAGCTCGCAGCAGTTGTGTTTGCTTTGAAAATATGGAGGCATTATCTTAATGGGGTCCATGTGGATGTGTTCTCAGACCATACGAGTCTCCAATATTTGTTCAAGTAGAAGGATTTGAACTTAAGGCAACAACGGTGGTTAGAATTGCTCGAGGATTATGATATGAACATTTTGTACCATCCATGTAAGGCGAATGTGGTGAACGACTCTCTCAGTCGGAAGTCTATGGGTAGTTTGGCTCATTTGGGAGCGGATTAGAGGCCTTTGGCTTGGGAGATTTATCAATTGGCAGTCTAGGGGTTCGCATTTTGTCATCATACGAGGGGAATGTTATGGTGCATAACGGAGCAGAATCGTCACTGGAGGCAGAAATCAAGGAAAAATAGTTTATGGATCCGGCATTGGCTCGGATAAAAGAAGCAGTTGTGAATAACAGGACTTCGGAATTTTCACTTAGCGGAGAGGATGGTGTATTGCGATGTCAAGGAAGGATATGTGTTCCGGATGTGGATAAGCTTCGGAAGAGGGTAATGGTGGAGGCTTATTATTCTAGATATTTCGTGCACCCAGGTTCTATAAAAATGTATCATGATCTTAAAGATATTTATTGGAGGAACGGTATGAAAAGGGGTGTAGCGGACTTTGTATCTAAGTGTTCGAATTTTGAGCAAGTAAAGGCTGAGCATCAGTGGCCTGGCGGGTTAACTCTGCTTATGGAAATACCAATGGGAAATGGGAGATGATCAACATAGATTTCGTGGTAGGGTTACCTCGCACTCAGCGCAAATTTGACTCAATTTGGGTGATAGTGGATCAACTCACCAAATGAGCTCACTTTGTTAAAGTCATTCGGGAAAGGATGAAGACTGCTCAAAGTCGACAGAAATCCTATGCGGACGTTTGTCGAAGAGACTTGGAATTTCAAGTTAACGATTGGGTATTCTTAAGGGTATCTTCTATAAAGGGAGCCATGCGATTCGGTAAGAAAGGGAAGTTGAGTCCTAGATATGTTGGTCCGTATCGAGTTGATCAAATGATAGGGCAGGTGGTTTATAGGCTGGAATTGCCCCCTGAAATGTCATTAGTACACCCGGTGTTCTATGTGTCTATGTTGAAGAAAGTGGTTGGAGATCCATCTTCCATCATGCCATTTGAGACTATTGAGGTGAGTGAACATTTATCATATGAAGAGGGTCACGTTGCTATTCTTGATGGGCAAGCCCGAAAATTGAGGAACAAGGAAATTACTTTAGTTAAAGTATTGTGGCGAAGTCAACAAGTCGAAGAAGCCATGTGGGAAGCAGAAAAACAAATGAAAGGGAAATATCCCCAGTTGATCGAACAAGTCTAGTAGTGATCGTGCGAATGGTTATCTTTAAGCAATTTTAGGTAGTGTTCAGATTTGTGCAAAGGCACCCCATTTTCCCGAAATTGCCTTATTGCAGTAGCTTACCAATATATGCCAGATTGCAAATGTTGTTGCTATTTGGGTAATGTGCAACCCTTGAAATAAATGAAAATTTCGTGAAACTTATATGGTAGGTAAATGATTAATGATAGAGTAGATTGGTAATGGTTAATTGAAAAATTTATGGCATGTTAAAGTGACTGGATTGTACAGGGCTCGTTGAAATGACTCAGTTGTGTGGAAATTAAATGACCTTGATTGAACCAGGTGCAAATTATGATATAAAAAGAATGAACTACGTGTAAGTTGTTTAAAGTGAATGAATATGTATAATTTTATTAAGGTAATGAATTGTATACCAGTTGTAGGGATAACAGAAAATGTGTAATGGTGCTTGGAAATATGTTTCAGGGGCTCTCTGACAGGTGGATGTGTCCATATTACAAAGAAAACTCTAGAAAAATTTTCGGAAATTTATGGAGTTAGCCAAAATTGTGGCTAATGATATATTTCATGATGTGAACAAACTGAAGTTACATAAGGAATTCTAGTGAACGGACCTCAATCCTCATTCGAGGACGAATGATCCTATGGGGGGGGGGGGAATGTAAGGCCCCAATTGTTTTTTCGAGTTATTTAAGATTTTGGCGTGCTAATGTAGGCTAAATTATTTTATCTCGTGGGAAAATAAGGATTTATAATATTATGGATATCAATTAAATATGCTAATAAGGGTATAAGTCTTATTATAAGTGATTTTGGGTCTAAGGAGAGGCCTAAGTCTAATCCAAAATGGAAAATTGCATATTAGACGAAATCTGTAAAAGAGTGCGCACAAGACCTCACTTTGAACCATCCTATCTCCAGTTATATAAGGAGTTGTGTGAGGATCAACCTATCAAATTAAATCCCTTTGAGTCTAGTTTCCAACGCAACACACCGTTCATCATTTGGAGTTGTATACAGAAAGTTATGATCACTTTACTCGTCAGGTGTCAGATGCATGAAAACCTGCGCGAAATGAACTTCACACATACTTAACGCATCTGAGGCAGAATGCTCAGAAAAAATGCGTGAAGTAATGCACGAAGATTGCACACTTCGTGCATCTGGGCAACATTTCGCGCACCTGGATAGTTTTAATACCCCAAAGACCGATCTAGAGTCTTCCCAACTCATTTTTGGGATTATGACTTGCTCTCTCAAGAGGGTTTCATCCCAAACTTCATCCCTATGATCTAAGGTAAGGTTTTTATAGTTCTTTGAGTAATTTCTACCCCTTAAACACTTATAATAAC
Source organism: Nicotiana noctiflora (assembly GCA_032618575.1). Classification (NCBI taxonomy): domain Eukaryota; kingdom Viridiplantae; phylum Streptophyta; class Magnoliopsida; order Solanales; family Solanaceae; genus Nicotiana; species Nicotiana noctiflora. Next base: position 209,879 of record JASVEL010002687.1, on the reverse strand, counting down.
AAGGATTAGTCTTCAAAATCCTTAGATATTCCTTCTAATTCTTGAATTGTTCAAGAACACCTCAAGTGGGGATTCTTAAGATTCTTACTACAAGAGTTATGTCTATCATCTCCAACTACTCTATGGTGATTTTTTATGTAAGATACATACATTAGAACTCATGGGAGGGTGATTGGGAGCCATGGGTTCCTAACCTAGGTTATGTTAGTATTGTAGAGATTGTGAAATGTGTTATTGAGGTATGATTCTTCGTATGGTAGTGTTATGTATGCATGCTTGTGCAAATAGAGTTGTGGGTAGATTGATGACCATATATAGGTAAAGATTGAGTTTTGGAATGAAGGAAAATATTGTAAAAGAGTATTAAAAATCAAGACGCCCAACTAGTGTTTGATAAAATACTGCAAGGAGCTGAAACCATAAATGTCTTCCTAAATTGTATTTAATTTTGCTATGTTTCAAGTAGGTTGGGTTTGCTAGAATTTCCGAAACGTCGTAGTAACTTAAGGAAAGCTTAAACGAGGTATGTATGGCTATCTTTGATTCACGTGAATCGCCCTTATGTGTACAATTCATTTGGTATGTGTTAATTTGAGGAATTGTTGTGTAATTCTTTGATTTAGTTGTTGGTATTCAATTAATGTTGAACTATGTGTGGTGTGATATGGGTTATGAACCGAAAGATAAAAAAGGAAGTTATAATTGGTAATGAATTGAGAACAATTGTAGTGATGGCATACATGGCTTCTTGTGGGAAACTAATGAAACACTTGAAATGTGATGAAGTGTGAACATAATTGTATGGATACTCTCGAAAATGAAAATATTGTAACTTTGTTGTAATATCGGATTGAAATGTATTTGGAAACATGAAACAATACGTAATTTACTTATTGCACTTGTTTGTGATCTTGTGTAGTGTTCTTGTTTATTGTTTGTGATTGTTGTGTTTGAAACTGTACGGTGGGATCGTGTTGCGCGCCGCAACACGAAGAAATAAAGTATGGATTGGGGTGATAAGGGTGGCCGAGGTAATAAGGGTGGAAAGCGATCGAAATCGCCATTGAAATTGATATGAAATCATTGATGTGAAATTGTGAAAGGAGACAACAGGAGAGTTTGCAATCTGTGGGGCATTGATTGCCCCTTTGTTTGACTTGATTGTGTTTTCCGTGTATGTTGGTTGTTGCCTTCCTTGTTGATCCTTAATTGTACTTTGGGCTGAGAACTACTTGAAACGAAGTAAATGTGGGAACATGATTGGCTGGCTTTATTATTTCTTGGTGTAATTCATTGGTTGTCTTATTATCGTGATTTACTTGTTTAATGGCTTGAGTTTACTTGGGACAAAGCTTGTCCATACAGTACAATTCCAGTGTACTGACGTCCCTTTTTGCCGGGGACGCTACATTCGTGTTATGATTGTAGGTGGATCAGTAGCAGGTACTTCAGCTCATCGGCAGTAGCATCCTTAATCTTCCACTGCCCGTTTTGGTGAGCCCCCTTCATCTCGGGGCCCTGTGCGGCTCATGCCACTTCTGTTTAGACTTTATTTTGATTTTGTATAAGGTATAGCCGGAGCCTTGTTACCAGCAAGTATTGTATCATCCCTTGTACCCTAGAGGCTCCATAGACAATAAACTGTGGAATTATGGCCTATATATATGTTTGTCGGGCATTGTAAAAGTTGTAAACTTGTTAAGAAGTAATGTGTGTTGTTATGTTGTTAAAGGTATGATTCTTTATCATAAAGTGGTAAAGTCCTTGGTTTCTGAGTAATAAATAACACAGGGGTAACGCGTGGGATAGAAAGGCACCCAGGTCCGCTTGACTGGGGCTACCCGGTTAGGCGCCGATCATGTCCCTCGATTTGGGGCGTGACATAAAGGGGAGTCCCCATTATTTGTAACCATCTTACATTCATACTGATTGAGGCAATATAACATTTCTATCTCTCGTTTATCAACTTGTTGTTCTTTAATTATTTTTATTTTACTAAGCTCGAGGGTTCATCAGCTCGAGGGAACCGTCAAAACATTGTTTTGATTTATATTCTTGTCAATTCCCATCACTTATATTTAAGTTAATCAATTAATATTAGGTAAAATCACGTATTCTTAAAATCACATTATAAGTTTAATTGTTACCCAATTTTCGAGTAAACAGTCACAAACTTAAAAATAGCATCATCAAAAATATTTTAGCACTAAAGAAGCTACATAAAATGTACCGCTTGGCTATCAGCTTCACAAGATGAACAACTAGAAGAGAAATTAAAAAGACCGAAAAAGGGCTAAATATAGCTCTCGACTTTCTAATATTGTTTACCTATACCCCTCGTTATACTATTAGGTTATCTATACCCCTACCGTCATACTATTGGGTTATCTACACCCCTACTGTCATACTTTGAAACAAAAATATCTCTATTTTGAATGAAGTGCCACGTGGCAACACCATGTTAAAACGACTCATTTTCTTTTTTTACCCGATTCGTTTTTCAAAAAAACCCACAACCCGACACTTATTTTCATTTTTTTCCAAATTTATTTTTAAAAATTTTAGATTTTAAAAAATAAAAATATTTTTTTTAAAAACAAAAAATATTTTTTTCTGGTTTTAGAATTTTTTTTTATTTTACAAAATAAATTTTTTTTAAATACTTGAAAAAATGAAAAAAAATATATATTTTCAAAAACGAAAAATATTCTATTGAAAATAATTTTTTCAGTTTTTAAAAAACAAAGATGTTTATTTATACAAAAAATATTTACAAAAAGAAAATCGTTAGAAAAATGAAAAAAAAAATTAAAAATGAAAATATTTTGTTTTAAATATGTTTTTTTATTTTTTAAAAATGGGAATATTTTGTTAAAAACTAGAAAAAAATTGAGTTTTTAAAAATATGCTTTTATAATTTTTACAAAAAAAAAATATTTTGTTCAAAAATAATTTTTTCTTCAGTTTTTACAATTTCTTTTGCAAAATATTTTTAGTATAACTCAGTTTAAAAAACAAAAATATTTTGCAATTGTTTTTAAGTTTATAAAAAGAAAATTCTTTAAAAAAAATTGAAAATCGAAAATAGGGTTCGGATTGTGTGTTTTTTGTAAAACGGGTTGGGTAAAAAAATGAGTCATTTTAATATGGTGCTGCCACATGGCACTCCATCCACAATAGGGGTGTTTTGTTTCAAATAACGATAGAGGTATGGATAATTCAATAATATAATGAAGGGTACATGTAAACAATATTATAAAATAGAGAGATATATTTGGCCCTTTTCCGTAAAAAGATAGAAACAAGAAACAGTTTGGAGATGGCCATGGCCGATAGCTCTAGAAGTCCTTGCTAGCTGAAGTAATCTTTACACTGTATTTTGAACTTAAATCCATGCGAAAAACTTAGAAGTTACTTTCTTGTTCCTTTCTTTGACAGGTAAGAGGTGTTACTGGTGGTGAAAAAGAAGTGAATGGTAGGGGTGTCCAAAATCGACCCAAAATAAAAAATCGAAGCGAAATGAAATTTAATGGCTCACTAGTAATGGGTTAACAGCTTAACGGACGGGAACGAATTAATTTTTTTTAATTAATTACTTATCGGTTTGAGGACGCATTATTAAATTTTCTTAACAGATAACCCGTTAACAACATTATATATATATATATATATATATATATATATATATATATATATATATATATATATATATATATATAACTATAAAAAAAATAAAATCCCTTGACCCTTTTGTAATTTTGTTCCAGGCAGTTTAGGTAAAAGTCAGGGAATGTGAAAAGTATGAACTGCATGAGGATGTTTTCTTAGTTTCCGATATGTTCTTTTGACCACATAATATTATATTCTTCAATTGCTTATTAGTTTGGAATTATGAATTCACAAATAAGAAAATTTTATCTGAACTTGTGGTCTCTACTTTAACATTAAATTATAGTATTGTTTTAGTATATGCTAGTGGTTATGGGGAAACAATAAGCTTCAACAACAAACAGAGAAGAACCATGTGATCTCTATGGATAAATTGAATTGTCTAGCTCGCATGAAATCTTAAATCTTGCCAATGATATCATCTACCTTCGAATTTATGCCCTTAAATTACCGCAAATGCCCCAAAAATGTTATCTTGCTACTATCTCCCGTTCTTCTGTTATTTTCTGTAGTGTACGATATATGTTGAATTAGACCGATAAATCGCTCGATAACCTTCCGATAAGAGATAAACCGATACTAATCCGCCTGATATCTTATCAAGTGGCTAGCGAATTAATACATTTAAAAACTGATAACCGTTAAGCCAAATCGTTAATAGTAAATAATTATCCAATCCGCTCGATAAGCAATATAGAGAGGGGTAATTATGGATTGTGGGGGTGAGGTGGCCAAAATGTCAAATGTTATGTGTGATTTGACATCCACCTTGAACAATTTTAAGGAAGGAAGGGTATATTTGATCTTGTAAACCAAATGTTACCATATTCAGTATTAACTATGTACGATTTATATTGAGATTATTTTTTATATGGAGAAGTCCAGTAATTGAATTGTGGAGAAGATACCAAAAATAGGGCAAAACGAAAGAGTATTTATTTTCCTCCTACTATTGAAGAACAAAATAACAAACAAAATGCATAGAGTAAAAATATACCTACCGAAAATACATAAACACGACAACAAACCTGCCCAAAAACCCATAGGAAAAAAAAAAAAAAAAAACCACCCAAAACCTAAATTTGGTCGAAGCCAAATAACAGTCTTCTATTCTTCAACAAAACGAGTTCGTGTTCAGTTGTTGTTCTCTCTCTAAAGTACTGTCTCACTGTAACCCATGTAAGTAATAAAGTAAATTTATGGAACTCTACGTCACTATATGTATACATTTTCACAATTAGGTTTCTAGGGCTTGCGGTTATGTTGATTTTTAGCTCCAATTCTTACAGTTATTCGGGTTATGTCAATTCAAGAGATTGTTGCTTAATTTTTGGTGGGTCACTATTTTCTTGAGATATTTTTACTCTTATCTTTTTCTTTAATTGCTCTTCTATTTCGTGTTAATGTTCTAATTCTCCATTATGATTTTGGTAATTGTTGAACTGCTTGGGGGGATTTCGTGAGGAATTGTTAAAGTTTTAAGTTTTTTTTTATATTGGAATTCTATGACAATTATTATAATTCTCTTTTTGAATTAATGTTTGCTTTAGGCTTTTAGTGTTCTAATTCTCATTTTTTCTTGGTTTAGTTTTTGTAATATCTGCACGAGCTCGCTTCTTTTGTCTCCTTGGCTGTTTTTTTGTGTGTTAATGTTGAAATTCTATTTTATTTTAATTGCTATTGCATTGTGAAAGATGGTTTTCTAATTGTAATTTTTGCTCAGTTTGATTTTTGGTATTGCTAAAACTGGGTTATGGTGCCTTGTCTTTTTGTACTAGTTTTCTGATGGGGTTTTCCTGTATTTCTAGCTCCAAGTCTATATGGTTTCTGAATTCATTGGTAAGCGGACTCTAAAATGGAGTAAGGAGAAAGAATGATTAGTTAATCTCGTTTGAGCAGGGTCAAGGTGCCCATCTCTTCAAGCTAGATTCATGGTGGGATATCAATATAGTTAAACTTTCTAGGTCAATTCGGTTTACAGATTATATGCAAATGAGACCAGGTAAGAGTCATGAGAGTAACAGTGAATAGTAACTATCCCCTTAGTCATAACTCATCAAGAAGAAGTGATATACGAGACCTAATTTATTAAAAAAGGGATCTTTGACAGTGTTAAATTTTCATTCAGGACATCGTTGGGTGGAAAAAACTACTTGAATAAAAAAAATTTACTAGACTGACTTTGTTTCTGATGATATGAGCTATGTATTTGAAAGAATCAGCATCTTGTTTTGTTAATATAAATTTTCTGGTAAATAAAGTAAGTTTGTCTTAACACTAGTCTTTTCATTCTTCATATCAGGTTAGACTAGTAAGTTTTTGGATAAGGTTACGTTAGACTAATAATGTTTAAGAGTTATAGATGAGGGAAGTACAAAAGAAGAGAGCTTTTATAGAGCCGATATGGTAGCTGTGGTCTTGATCTAATATGCAATTCTTTATTACCTTTTGTGTTGCAGTTCCATCAAAGAAAATTCTAGCTTGTGATATGTCTATGCCAAACTATATAGTCTTAAGATGCATGTGCAGAACATTGATAAATTTTTTTTTAAAAAAGATGCATTTGTCAACAGTGCCTAGAGTCAACTATTATGAGTGATACGTATCTTGTTTTTGAATTTAAGTCCGGGATCAAGTGGGGTCACTGCTTGCTTCTTCATTATTTATAGCTTGGTCTAGAAAAGAGAATAATTTTCATTGAAAGTGAGCAACTGGATCCCATGTAATACTTGCGTTAAGTAGTATGCTATAAACTGTGAGAAAATGGGCTTCATTTTTTGGGAGACAAGAAAGGGACATGCATTGATTCTCTGATCATGGAGAGTGAATTATATATCTTGAAAGACCAATTGTTAATGAATGGTGTACAGTTCAAAATAGACTAGGTTGTAACTCCATAGCTCCTCTTTCTAGATCTGTTCTTTTGTCGTGTTCTCAACTAATTTGCCAAATAGTTCTAACTTTTGTCATGTTAAACATGGGGCATTTAAGGAACTTGATTTGTTTCTGTGACAAGAATGTCTCACTCCAAGTATCATGAGGAACTTTTTTCTTGATGATCCTTATTTGCTCTCACCCTGTGAACGTTATGAAATTTCTTTTACAGTTTAAGCATAAAGCATTCCGGAAGAGGAACCATTTTCCCCCCTTATATTCTCTTCTAGTTTTAAAATGAATCATAGTTTAGTTGTTGCTATTTAAAATGCATTCCAAGGTTTTAACTTGCTGGGCTTTTTTGGGTACAAATGGTTGCAAAAGCAAGACTAGTCAATTTGATGGTGCTAACTAAAACCGTTAAGTAATGAGCTTATCAAGAAAAAAGATTGTTTATCTAATGTACTCTTGGAAGTGATATTTGTGTTTATATACGTGTGCACACGCCCCTTGACAAAATTATCTCTATTTCACAGTAAAGAGATATGGAGGAACTTAATTTTATCAAAGAAGAGAATGCGGAGGAACTAGATCAAAGCCTTAATCAACACGAGAATGAGGGAGTACCAGGGAACTCACTCCTTGAGGTGAAAGAAGAACCTTCAGTCCTTGAGGTGAAGCAAGAACAGGAGCAGGAGCAGGAACCAAAACAAGAACAAGAACAAGAACAAGAAGAGGAACAGGAACAGGAACAGGAAAAAGAACTACAACAAGAAGATGTTGCTGCTACTGCGGCTGGTGGCGAAAGGTGGCCAGGGTGGCCAGGGGAAAGTGTATTCCGCATGCTGGTCCCTTCACAAAAAGTAGGTAGTATTATTGGACGCAAAGGAGAGTATATCAAAAAAACAGTTGAAGAATCAAAAGCTCGTATCAAGGTTCTCGATGGTCCTCCAGGGACTTCTGAGAGAGCAGTAAGTCCCAGCTTTTCTGTGTATATACACATTCCTGTGGACAAGATACTTCTCAAACTCCACCATGTTTTCTTCTATTACCTTTTGTTTTGTTGCTTACTAATCCATGTTTTTCCTTTTCTACCTTCAAAAACTTAGTATACCCCCCCCCCACCCCCCAATTTTTTTTTTATATGTACACACCCTTTTAAAACAGATATAGAACTGAGTCAAAGGGTGCTGGGAAGTCCTATACATCAAGGATTTGAGTTGTTCGATCGTGACCTCTTGCTGTTATTTGTCTCTTTCCCTATCTCATCTCTTCCTTTCTTGTGGTTGTCTAGGTGTGATACTTATCGGGTGAAATTAATTGTTGGTCAATATGGACCTGTCTTAACTAATATCCTCGTTAAAACTGCTTGTGTAGTTGGTCAAAGTTTTAAAACTGCTGCGCTTTTATAAGTAGCGTTGGGTGACTGCTATTGGATTTAGGAGAAATCTAGACATCTGGTAATTGATGGGAAGTGAAACAAGAAGCTTATACTGTATGTTCAAGAAAGTCAGCAAAAGTGCTGTTGAAGCATTCACCGGAAAGAGTGTAAGGGAAAAATTTGTAGCAGGTAGGCAGTGTGGCCCTAATTAGGTGGAAGTTCCTTGAACCTCTACAATGATCATAGAGACTTTGATACCATGTGAGAATGCGAATCTGATACCCTTTAAGAATTCAATAGAGCTGATATATTGGTTGCTTCATTTCAGTTAGGATATATAGATTGCTTGATGATTTGATCAAGGCAGGGCAATAGGTGTTTAAACACTAGGCACATAAGATATTTGTCGATGTGGGACGATATCTAGCATAAGAACATTACTCTCTTAATACTCTTTCTCTAACACTAACAGTAGCCATAACATTCTTATTTGAATTGTTAAGAAATGGAACATCAAAAAGTTTGAATGCAGATGGTATATATTTAATTTGAGTAAAGAGAATTCCTTACTATGTAAGAAGGAGAACCACAATATTCGGGCACGAGCTTTGTAATTACTCTCTCCGTCCCAGTTTTGGCGTCGCATTTAGTTGGGACATGAATTTGCCTTACTATTCTTTAAATTAAAGCGGGTTCCAAAGTAGAGACGATGTTAACTTTTTATAACTTTCAAAATTTAAAATATTACTCTTATCTCTAGCACTAACAGTAACCTTAACATTCTAATTTGAATTGTTAAGAAATGGAACATATGGTAAACAGTTTGAATGCAGATGATATATATTTTATTTGGAGTAAAGAGAATTCCTTACTATGTAAGAAGGCGAACCACAATATTCGGGCACGAGCTTTGTAATTACTCTCTCTGTCCCAGTTTTGGCGCCCCATTTAGTTGGGACATGAATTTCATTTAAGAGTTGAAGCCTTACTATTCTTTAAATTAAAGCGGGTCCAAAAGTAGATACGGCGTTTACTTTTGATAACTTTCAACGTTTAAAACAATATGAAAATTCATTTTTGTAATAGGAATAACAATTAACAGGTTTATTATTATAAAATTTAAAGGTCCAAAAGTAGAGAAGACATTGACTTTATGGTAATTTCAATGTTTAGAATAAGATGGAAGTGCATTTTTGTAATAGTAATCACAGGTCTCTAGAATAGTATAGAAAAAGTTTCTATTATTATAAGAGGGAGACAATCTGGAACATCCCAACGTAGATGTAAGGCAGATGATTTGGCACATGAGTATTTTATTAACCAGAATTCCAAAATATTTGTCTTTACAGTAACACAATTCTTAGAGTGTGGTTCATACTAACGAAAGCGCACACACAGTCGCCATAGTATTTTAGCCTGTACTAATGAAAGACAAAATACTTTATGTAGATGTATATATTTTGCTTATGGAAGAGAGCACACATTCTTCTAGTTCATGATTCGAAACTTTTATCACTGCAGTTAAGTTATAACATCTTTTTTGTTAAGTACAGTTGAGTTATAATTATTGTAATGAATTGCTGCTATGCGGATAGGTAATGGTGTCTGCCAAGGAGGATCCTGATGCCTCTCTTCCACCTGCTATAGATGGTCTTCTGAGAGTTCATAAACGTGTTGTTGATGGGCTGGAGAGTGATTCTTCTCATCCTCCTCCGGGTATACCTGGAAAGGTCTCGACGAAGCTGCTAGTGCAAGCAGCACAGGCTGGAAGTCTTATTGGAAAACAAGGGACAACTGTCAAGACCATTCAAGAAGCATCCCAGTGTATTGTTAGAGTTCTTGGAACAGGTTCTTTCCTTTTCTTTTAGATATCTCTGTTATTCAACCAAGGAACAAGATTTTAGCATTCTTGTCCGTGTTTTAGGTACATCCATTTTGCCTTTGAGTTCTTTTGTTCTTGAACTGTGATACCCCTTGTGCGATCAACTATCTTATCCATGTGGTCTTGGTTTGTACCCTTGGCTCTATTGAATAAATGCATGAAGTTACTAGTGGCTTCTAGCTTGTTTTAAAGTGTTAAGGAGGGGCTGATATTATTGAGTTTCTTGTTCAGGAAAAAGGTTAGCTTTTAATTCAGGCAAAGTTTCAACTCAGAATAATTAACATCAACGTTTCAGGGTCTTGTATTGATGTACTCATTTCAATAGATCATCTGAGCCTTGGCTAGTACTCCCTTCAATGTTTCCTTGAAAACCATGCACGGCGAGTGTGTTTCTTTGTGGAGAGGAAGTTACTTTAGTATAGTAGAATAAGGAATTTAAGTGGCAATCGATGTAAGGATAAAAATAATAAGACTTTGAAGTATTTACTCAAAAGAATAATAGCAAGAGTTTAAAGCCTGTAAGTCGTTCCAACAACTAAAGCAGAGATCTAAAGGGTAATAGAAGAATTTTGGCCAAATGCCTTTTAATGAATTTGTATCGGACCTTTTCCTTTTCATTCTAGTAATAATAGCACGTTTAATACGTCGTAGTTTGTTTTATATGAATTGAATCAGGTTTATAAAACTTGTTCTCATGTAAATATAATTGTGGTAACCAGATGTGGTAAATCTTTTTTGATGAAGTAAACATAGTCATTAATGGCATCAGAAGATGCAAATCGTGTAGCTATTACAAAAGATACTAGTTGAAATAGAGATTTTGTTACTCCATACAGTGAGGTCTATGCTAGGGATAGGGAGTTACCAAAATCCGAAAAGGTGTCAGGAGAGTTTACAGGGAATAAGTTGCTCCAGCTATATAAACTAAAGAATTCAGCTTTTAGGGACTGATTTGGAGTTGATATTTCATAAGAACGTCTGTTTCTTTCGGCCCAAATACACTAAAATATGCAAGTAGGTATCATCCTTCAGGTTTTTCTGATGATGATGCCAACTTTCCAAGTGATCCAGATGCATCGTTGCCACTCCCTGGCATAACCCAGCTGAGTCCAAAACGGAGATAAACATGTTCCAGATATATGCTGTCATTGTACAATGTAATCCAGATCCTGTAAATCTTGTAGTAAGTAGCAAACCAAGAGCAGAAGTTCGGGAAATTTTCTAGGTCAAAGTTAAAATTTAGTACTGCTAATTGAGCCTCGATCTAAACTAGTTGGGATTAACTATATAAATCGTTTATACACATTTATCTTTATTCAGGCCCATTTCATTTAAATACTAAATAATGTTTTTAAGGCATAGTAGGGGTTAACTAAACCTAGACTCTCTAGGTCCCAGCTCACTCACATTGACATAGAAATCTTATAAAAAGATGGGGGAAAAAGAAAATAATGAGTTATCTTAACCAAAGGATAAATTAAGATCATAAATTTTAACAAGCGCAATGTCTAAACTAGATTTTTTATGGTCTCCATGTGTTTAGTCATTTCAGAAGACCTAGTCCTCTTTATGAGAAGTTGCAAATGAGCTACAGGGTTGTAATTCTCTGACTCAAAATAATACAGGGGATGTAATTCCTTCCAGGAAAGAGTTACTTGGAAAAGCTTATGGAGTTGATGACACGTTAAGTGTCTTATCAAAGAAGAGTTAGTTTGAGAGGGTCGATGGGATTCAAATGCAGATCATCAAATGCCGTCGAGAAGCTGTAAGAGTCACCTAATAAAATGCATTTTCTCAAAAAAACTCAATTATTCCCTCCCTCCCATGTTACGTGAAGGGGCTTCATGATTATGGAATTTACAAAAGAAAAAAAGACTTCTGAATCTTGTGGTTTCAAACATGCCATGAGATATTTGTGGCTTAAAATCATGTCATGAAGGGTAAAGTGGGGATTCTGTGATAATTGTTTCCAAAGAGGTGTCATTCTTTCTGGACTGACTAAAAAGAAAAGAGTATCACTTAAAATCGGATGGAGGGAGTATTACTTTTTTTCTTATTTATCAAAATATACCTGTATGAACAAGTGAAAGCAAACATTAAGTATGCAAACATTAGTGAAGCCTCACTGAATGAATTTGATGCCAAGGATGTGGTTTTGCTCTCTGGTCATTTTGGTCTAATATTGGATTTACAGTCAGGACCTCTTACATCTCGTTGCGTGTAGGACTACGTTGTTCCACACTTTGGCTCAAGAGCACGTGGTGATCCTCCTAGCTCAAGGAGGCATCTAATCTGTTTGTACTCTAGGTATGTGTACTGTTTGTATGCGTAGGCTTGAGCACACTGAATTAAAATTCGCCCCAAGCTTAGACGTTTATTCAAGACTTGAACTTTTTCCATCTGAATTTAGTCTCATCCTTCTTTGGAAATCTTAAACCTGAGATTAAACTAAAGCTCTTCTCATATTGGAGTCGAGGTAAAAAAAAAACATGAATTAACAGATTAGTGGAAAGCTAAAACATAAAATAAACTGGAGCGTGGAAAGTCATATTCCTGTTGTGTATACAAAGTATGTCTAACTTAATACTAAAGGAGTTAAGTACGGTAATTCCTGTGGTTAAATTGTTCGGTTGGATTTGGAGATTGCGAGGTCCTTAATTGGTACTATAGCCTCTCTACGTTCATCATGAACTATTCTTTGGGACTGTTTTGTTCAATTTGTGTTTTTAACTGCAACTTACTCACTAGTTCATGTGGTCTTACTTCCTTCTTGTGATGCTACACATCATTGCAGAGGATCTTCCTGTTTTTGCACTTCAAGATGATAGGATAGTTGAAGTAGTTGGGGAGCCTGCAAGTGTGCACAAGGCAGTTGAGTTAATTGCTAATCACTTGAGGAAATTTTTGGTTGATCGCAGCATAATCCCAGTATTTGAGATGCAAGTAAGCCTCATTTCAATTAGAAAATTTTAGGACTGTATCTTAGCATCTTTTGCTCTGCCCTTCCAGGGGTAGGGGTAAGGTTGCGTGCATCTTACCCTTTCCAGATCCCACTTGTGGGAAACTACTGGGTTTGTTGTTGTTGTTATCTAAGCATCTTTTGATGGATAATGAACTTATTTATTGTTTAGATGCAAATGCCAAATCCACCAGTGGAACACATGCCACCTCCTCAGTCTTGGGGTCCTCCTCCCCAAGCTTTCCCCCCAAGCGCTGCTGGAGGTCCGGGGTATGGATCTAATCCTCATTTCATGCCACCACCATCAAGGCAACATGATAGTTATTACCCTCCAGCTGACATGCCACCATCGAGGCAACACGATAGTTATTATGCTCCAGTTGACATGCCACCTCCTATGGAGAAACAACCTCATCAGGGAATTTCTGCATATGGAAGAGAAGCTCCAATGTCAATGCATTCATCATCCAACAACACAGCCGCACCGTCTATGATTACTCAGGTATGTTCTGTTACTCTAAGCCCACTGAGTCAGTATTTAAAGAGAAATGGGTGGGATTTTTTGTTAATGCACTTTATAAGCTTCTTATTGTTATTTTACCCGAGGAGAACAGTTCATTAGTTTTGAAACTAGCTACAGCCTCAACTCTACATGTCCATATTTCCCACCATTCTGTTGAAAGAAACCAAAAGGTTGGCAGTCATTCACTAAAAGACAGGTGGGAATTACCAAAAAGGGGAAAATTGCTACACACCCTATATGCACTTCAGTAATAGGTATCAAATTGTAGTGGGTGATACCTTGATGCACTTCACTATAGGTGCAGGTTATTTAGCGAAGCAAGAAATGCATAAATGGTAGGGTAGCTTTTGTAGAATTTTATTCCCAGGCAGTTCTGTTAACCATGGCTAGTCGGACAACTCCTAGCTTTACTTGAGAAGTACTCCTTGCCAGGTTTTTCGGAGTTAAGAGGATCAACATATCTAATTTTCTGCGACTTTAGACATACATTTGATTGGAGATTTTGTTAATGTACTTTATAAATCACAATATTCTATAGTCAAAAATATTTTCTATTGTCACATTTCATCTTCTTGTGCCCGGGGTCCATCGGAAATAGCCTCTCTACCCCAAGGTAGGGGTAAGTATGCGTAATACTACCCTCCCCAAACCCCATTTCTGGGATTATACTGGGTTGTTGTTGTTGTTGTCTATAGTTAAGTTTTTTTTTTTAGAAAATTGTAGTTGAAGAAAATTGACTTCCGAAATAGTAATAGGTGTTACTATGATGTTGTGATACAGGGAGAATATATTTTAGGACTCATTTTGTAACTTGTGTCGCTTCCAATAATTTTCACTCATTTAGTGACGTGTTGCTTCCATTCTTAATCATTGTTTTCGTCCTATTTGATCTTATAGGCTTCTTTCTTGCCTGCTCTTGTATCGTTTGATTTCTTGTTTTTCCAAGCTTCTTTTGTGAGCTCTGTTGGTACTCGTTGGTTAAATAAACTTGATTTCCTGATATATCATGGTTTTCTTTTAGCATTTTTAGAGATGTAAGGGCTTGTAATGGCATTATTTTTTCGTGTTGGTACCAATCTGAATCACTGCATTATGCACAAATAGCATATATCCTTGGCCTTACCAACAACAACAACAACTACCCAGTATAGTCCCGCACGGTGGGGTCTGGGATCCTTGGCCTTACCCTGATACTTTATTAAATTGGACACTTAGCTGAGAATTAAGGATTGCCCTTCAGAAATATTTTTAGGTTGCAAAAATATTGGCAATTTATATGCAAGACATCCTAAGCAAACCTAATATGGTGACGATGAAGTGCTAGTAAACAAAATGAGAAAAAGAAAGACATTCATGTGCGAGTTTTTGCTTGTTCTGAGGGCATAGTTTTGCAGATTACACAGCATATGCAGATCCCATTGTCCTATGCTGATGCTGTGATTGGAACAAATGGTGCGAGCATAAGCTACATCCGGCGGGTTAGTGGTGCTACTGTTACCATACAGGAAACAAGAGGAGTTCCTGGAGAGATGACTGTTGAGATTAGTGGAACTGCTTCTCAAGTCCAAACAGCACAACAATTGGTACAGGTAAAATTCTTGCTTCACTTGCCATAGGATTTAAACTCTTTTTATCCTCTGGTATGTGCTTATGCATATGAGTTTCTGTTGAGGGGGCGCAAAATGCTGGTCTTTTCTTTTTCCATTTGACTTTTGGTTTAGCCAATATCCGTGCTTCTCATATCCTATCTTGAAATGTATTTGTTTATTCTTCATTTGCGTTTCGTAGAATTTCATGGCAGATGCAGGGGCACCTCAGGCACAGACAGCTCCACCAGCTGACCAAGGCTACAACTCCTATGGAGCTCCTCCTACTTCTATGTATTCATCTGCCCCTACAAATCCAGGTGTTCCAGGTCAAACAGGGGGCTATGGTTCAGTGTATGGTACCAACTATGGCTATTGAGCTGGACCCTTATGCATTTCATTTGGTCAACAAGACTAATAATCCTTTCATGAGAGTGCTTTGTACTGTTGTACCTTCATTTAGGCCTAGTGACATGGAACTCCTATAGGTAGAGAGTATTGTATGCATTAGGCTCGTCACAATGATGTACCTACCAAATGTCTATTTCATTTTTCTCCTGATTTGTTTCTATCTCACCTTCCTACTCGTTCCACGACTAATATTATCTTTAACACTGAATAGTTTCATATTTGCTCGGTTAGCTGCCACAGCGGTCAAGGATTTTAAAATATTATGACTCTGCATGATGTTCGATGATGTTTGGCGGTTGCTCTATTGCAACTAGTATTGCAGTTGCGTAAAACACAAATAGTTGGGATTGTATAAAAGTCGTCCTTACAGAAGTACTTCTCCCTTGGGGCATTGGGCTGGTCACAGGCGATCATATCGGTGTTAACAGAAGAAGAGAAAGTAATGAGGTAAAGGGTAAAACTAATGAAACATGTTTTTTTTTTTTCTTTAAAATTTGAAGCGGCCATCCATATTGTAGACGAAATATCAAAGAAAGCTCTTTTACATTAATTTCTAAGTATGTTCTGATGAGAATAAAATGGCTATAGTTCTCCAGCGATTTGAGGCTACATCGGATGTAATATAATAACATCTCATAAACTTTCAATTAAACCAAACAGTTCATGCCGTTTGGCATTGATTTTTTTTTTTTGGGATAACTGTAAAATATACGATTAACAACCAACTAATACACGTAAAATCTACCTTCTAGCGTTTCTTAATTTACAGAAAATACGTGGGTTTGATTTTTCAAAAACAAATACCTTTTCTTTTTGGCCGTTCTTGGTAAATATTTTCAAATACGTCTCAAATCCAAACTCGGCAAGTAGACAAGTCCAGGGTTTTAGACTTCAAATATCTGTTCCCTCGGCTTTTTTTGCCCTTTTTTTTGTTTGGAAGTAGAGTTTTGAAACTTATCTCTCCCAAAGAGAGAATAAATCAAGGAAGCACATGCCTACTTGGCCCATTATATTCTATTTTTTTCTGATCACACACTGACTTTAGATGGTGGCCATATGGAATAATGAAGCCTTTCACTCTGCTTGCTAATTTGGCTGGACCAAGCCCTTGACCCCATTGCATCAACATAATAGCGCACACACAAACATAAAAGCAAACCCACCAAAAAACTGCCCCCAAAAATAAAAAAATTAAGTATTACGATAAAGGTAAATTTGATGATAAACAAGCTCGTCTTTCCCAACTTATAATGCAACAGCACCTGTCTTGTTTTCTGCACAATATCAAATTTGTCGCATCTCCACATTTTATTCTATTCATAACCTGAATAAAGCATCACGAAACAGGAGATGACCAGTTCCCAACCTAGGACTCTTGTTTGGAGCATACTTCCATATTTTGTGAAGAGAAAAAGTACAAAAAGAAAGCCAACAAAAGAAAACCTACATTCAAGCTGATACTCAAAATTTGAGTTTACTGGGCCGTAATGTAGTGACAAATCAAACCAACAGAAAACCCCAAACCCGAGAAAATCACACGCATTTCTCACTTGTTTGAAGGTGCCTTCTCCTGCTTCCGATCAGGCTTAAGGAACGGGTCCTGCAAGTTAACATTTGAATAAAACACATCAAACTAATGGCCTCTTATTCACAGATGAGCAAATAGTTACTTGGTCTAGCAATGGCGATTGGGCATCTCTTTTACAAACTTTTCTCCTATCTCATTATTATACATAGGCCTAATCAAGTAAGACAGTGTTAGGACCCCGACTGTTGAAGATCGGGCGTGGCACGGCTGTGGCGAGGATTCGGGCGTGATGGCCCTGCCATTGGCCTATGTGCGGGCAAAACGAACATGCGAGCAACGGGCTGTTATGAACAAGTGTTGGCCAAGACCTTGGCATGGGCAAGGCGTGGTTGGCAAAGGCTTGAGAAGGCAGCGTGGTTGAAGTTGGGCGGCATGCCACGCCATGCCTACCAAAACCAGTCGGATGGCACGTTTGGGTTGCGGCAGCTAAGTGTGGGCTAAGATAAATCAAAGCGGGAATGCGGAATGATGGTGATAGCTTTCAATAGCCAAGGCAAGGCTATGTGAAGGAAAATACAAGCAATGGCACGAGGGAAATGAAGCTTGGCACAAACAAGGCAGGAACAGGGCCAAGGCAGCGCTTGGGCGGCAGCGGCGCTGGGCGTGTGCGGGAAAACTGTGGCAGCGGGTTGCAGGCGAGACATTGGTGCGGAGCAATGTTCAAGCGAGCTAAGGCATGGCACAAAGCATGCCTTGGGCGAAATTCAGCTGGCCAAAGAAAAATGGCACATGCCATGCACATGGAAAGCGGTTGGCGTTACCTTGTTTTTAGGCCATGATCTCCCATAATCCCCCATGACTAGATAATGCTTGTATAGTGTACCATTTCGTGATTATTATGGCCTAAGTAGTTGGGGATGTCAACTACAAGTTAGGAACAAGATTTAATCTTAGCCGGACAAGTGTAAAAGTCGTAGGCAACGTGTGTCATGTGCTGCCAAGTGTTAAGGCTGCCTATATGTTATAAATAGGGCCTTTGTGACTTAGGCAGAGGAAGAGGTATGCGAGAATATGCAGACTCGTGCATAGAAGGCTAGAATATGCAGTTTCGTGCATAGAGAGCAGAATATGCAATTTCGTGCATAGAGGGCATAAGAGTATAATTTCGTGTGGGAAATCATAGTGGGAAACAAGAGAGAAAAGTGAGGGTTTCTGAGTGTTTCAAAAGGGGCTAAGGCTGGGCAAGGGCAGGTCTTAGTATTGGCCAAGAACGACTTGTGTTCTTGCCAAAAGTGAGGGTCCTTTGTATATTTTCAATATTAATGCAAATGTTGGGAAATTGTTCCCGTATATGCTGGTGTTTTTAATTTCATGTTTTGGTTGCCTAAGTTTTGTTTGAGCCAAACTTGTTGCCGTGTGAAAATTGGCCAAGGGCTGTAAAGGAAAGGCTGAGTCTAGCAGCGGACTTGACTGCCGCGCGGGTGTGGTTTCTGGTTGATCAAAAATGCCCCCGTGACAACTGGTATCAGAGCTAGGTTGGCCAAGAAGGTGGTCGGACCAGGTTGGCCAAGAAGGTGGCCAGAAATTCGTGGCAGTGGCAAGACGATCAGTGGCAGAATTCGTGGGAATGTTTGAGCACAGTTTGGGACAAAATCCATGGACGAAAGTGTTAATGTAGCCAAAGGGGCTGGGAATGGAAACAACCTCTTGGGGCTAATTAACCATGACGGCTCGACGAGGACGTCGATTTCAAAGGGTGCGGGTGATTTGTTAGGACCCCGACTTTTGAAGATCGGGCGTGGCACGGCTGTGGCGAGGATTCGGGCGTGATGGCCTTGCCATTGGCCTATGTGAGGGCAAAACGATCATGCGGGCAACAGGCTGTTATGAACAAGTATTGGCCAAGACATTGGCATGGGCAAGGCGTGGTTGGCAAAGGCTTGAGAAAGCAGCGTTGTTGAAGTTGGGCGGCATGGCATGGCATGCCCGCCAAAACCAGTCAGATGGCACGTTTGGGTTGCGGCAGCTAAGTGTGGGCTAAGATAAATCAAAGCGGGAATGCGGAATGATGGTGATGGCTTTCAATAGCCAAGGCAAGGCTATGTGAAGGAAAATACAAGCAATGGCACGAGGGAAATGAAGGTTGGCAAAAACAAGGCAGGAACAGGGCCAAGGCGGTGCTTGGGCGGCAGCGGCGCCGGGCGTGTGCGGGAAAACTGTTGCAGCGGGTTGCGGGCGAGACATTGGTGCGGAGCAACGTTCAAGCGAGCTAAGGCATGGCACAAAGCATGCCTTGGGCGAAATTCAGCTGGCCAAGGAAAAATGGCACATGCCATGCACATGGAAAGCGGTTGGCGGTTACCTTGTTTTTAGGCCATGATCTGCCATGACTAGATAATGCTTGTACAGTGTACCATTTCGTGATTATTGTGGCCTAAGTAGTTGGGGATGTCAACTACAAGTTAGGAACAAGATTTAATCTTAGCCGGACAAGTATAAAAGTTGTAGGCAACGTGTGTCATGTGCTGCCAAGTCTTAAGGCTGCCTATATGTTATAAATAGGGCCTTTGTGACTTAGGCAGAGGAAGAAGTATGCGAGAATATACAGACTCGTGCATAGAAGGCTAGAATATGCAGTTTCGTGCATAGGAGAGAATATGCAGTTTCGTACATATAAAGCAGAATATGCAGTTTCGTGCATAGAGGGCATAAGAGTATAATTTCGTGTGGGAAATTATAGTGGGAAACAAGAGAGAAACGTAAGGGTTTCTGAGTGTTTCAAAAGGGGCTAAGGCTGGGCAAGGGCAGGTCTTAGTGTTGGCCAAGAACGACTTGTGTTCTTGACAAAAGTGAGGGTCCTTTGTATATTTTCAATATTAATGCAAAGGTTGGTAAATTGTTCCCGTATATGTTGGTGTTTTTAATTTCCTGTTTTGGTTGCCTAAGTTTTGTTTGAGCCAAACTTGTTGCCGTGTGAAAATTGGCCAAGGGCTGTAAAGGAAAGGCTGAGTCAAGCAGCGGACTTGACTGCCGCGCGAGTGTGGTTTCTGGTTGATCAAAAACGCCCCCGTGACAGACAGCATTGTACTTGTTCTGAAAATAAGGTGAGACAGAGCATACATCCATAACAAGAAATGTTCTCTACATTTACATGACCAAGGATTAATTAAGCTCCTAATTCTGGTCATTTAACAGATTAAAAAAGCAGTCCGGTACACGAAGCTCCCGCTATGCACGGGGTACAGGGAAGGGTCGGACCACAAGGGTCGCATACAGCCTTACCCTGTATTTCTGGAAAAGGCTATTTCCACGGCTCGAGCCCGTGACCTCCTGATCACGAAGCAACTTTACCAATTACGCCAAGGCACATTTAACAGATCTGAGCTGAAATACTCGAACCAGCTCAATCCAAATCTGAATTCAACAACAACAGATTTAGTCGAGGTGAAAGGATTCGGAAAGAGGTAGAAAAGTAAGATAGGACCATTATTTCATAAGGAGTAAAATTAAAGGGGTCGGACAGGTCTTTCAGCCCCTTTGAAATAGAATGTATAGAAAAACGCATATGTCGTTCACTTCCCTTACACTTGTATAAAGCAAGTGGAAGCAAAAGTATATTATTAGGAATATACGACAATGATTGTTTCTCTCCTTTACCCACTCCCTCTCATTCGTGGAGTTGGAACTAAATGCAGACCAAAACTAAGATAATACGAGTAGCTCATTTATAGCCTCAATCCCAGTCTATGAATGTAAAAAAACTAAATCCATTCACCTTCCCAGATACCACTGTTTTCTCCACACTGAAGACAAGCTATTAACCAGACGAAAAATCCATCCCCTGTAAATTTTCTTTTTCAGGTTGAAGAGTTTTTAGGGCTCTGCCAGCAGTTCAGCTTATCTGTAGACTTGGCACACAATAAACTATCGCACCGTTGTGTTGTTAAGTTATATATATTGGATATGGGTGCTTCCCTCAAGTAAAGTTTAACACACCCAAGCCCTTTTCTTTTCTTGGGGAAATGGGGGGTTGAAGTTGTCGGATCTATTACAATAGTTGTGAGATTACAGTTTTATGTGAAATTCGGTCAAACCAAAATTTACCTTTTCCTAGGGTTGAGATGCAAATTCTACCAAATTGACTATATCGAGAAACCCTAATCTAATCCCGATCTAAAAGAAATGAAAGAGCTTCAACAATCATTCCAAATAACAGAGAGAAGATTAGCATGGCCAAAGTGGGCAGGATAACACGACATACACAAATCCAGAAACGGCCTCACAAAGAATAACAAGTACAAACAGGAGAGGGAAAATAAAAGTTAAATTACGGAGAGAGCTGAGCATACATTTTGGACGAAGACAAAATTGGCGACGACGATAGCACCGACGATACCGCCGAGAATAGCAGCAGGGCCTGTCAGCAAACTCCATTTCCTGTGTATCATCCTTCTTCCGATGTTCTCTTCTCCTTCCGCTTCTTCTTCTTCTTCTCTCTCTATGGCCGTAAAAAACTCTTTAATCCCAATTCTAAAAGACTCCAAAATTGGGGAAAAGAAATACACTGCCCTCCTAAACCAAGTGGGCCTTTCAAATTCATTTACTAGTATCATTTTGCCAAGTCAAATTGACTCTAATAGCTTGTTTGGATGATGATTAGTATAATATTGTATTGTATTGTTAGTTTAAATAAAATATTTGTTTTAATTGTTATTTAATTTTATTATATTATATTATTAAATTTATTATTACGTAACGATGTAATATACCACTTTATGTAATGATCGATTTCGTGTGGTCGCGTCGTTACCTTATTTTTTTATCTCAATCTCACCTTCGTTATTATTAAAAAAAAATTATCATTTACCCTACCTTTTTTATATACCGTATCATAATTTTTTTTTTTATAATATTGCAAGTTTATTCATCATATTACTGGTGCGTGATATCATGAACGGCGACAAAATAACACAATTCATCCAAACATTATATTTATCAAACGAAACAGTACAGTACAATACAATACGATACGATACATTATGAAACGATATGTAACAACCATCCAAACAAGCTGGTACACCTTTCTATAACATCCCTATATAAGCCAAGATTTTTTATAATTAATTTTTTATATTGTGTTATAATACAGGTTCTCTATAATAGTACTTCACTATAACATCCAAAAATATTCAGAATAAATGAAGCTTTTATAGAGAGTTTTGACTGTACTTGATTGGTTGCGTAAGAAAAAAATATTAATAGATATTATAAATAATAGTAGTAAATATTATATTTTATTTGTAACATATTCCTATTGTGTAATATTTTTTCTCGCTTTTGCATACCTTGGTATAATTGCTACTAGCGATGTCAATAGATATTTAAAAATCGACTAAATCGATCGAACCATACCGCACCTAACTGATTTTTAGGTTTATTTTAATAAAACTGTAGGTTTTTATATGAATCTACGACTGTACCGAAAATTAGGGTAGGTTTTTTATTTTACAAAAATAAACCGAAAAAAATATCAAATGGTAGCGAATAAATTTACATGTGAAAAATATATTTATATAATGAGTTTAAAAATAATAAAGCAATAATTTTTCCTAGTGCCTTGAAATTATGAAAATGGTTACAGGCCAACAAGTAATTAAAATCAAATCCTAATTCCAAACCTATTAAGCTACTCCTACTAAAACTAAATTAATTTTAGCATATTCACTAGCAAAACACAAAGTATTCTTGCGATTATGAGTAAAAACTATATTAATATATTGAATATATTTCCTTTCGTATAATTTAGATTTATCATTTGAATATTTAATCTTTATTCTTGAGTCCCGACTTGTTCAATTAATATTTTTCTACTCATGCGATTTATCTTTTTCTTGTCTTTGCATAGTTTCTTTTATGCCGCTCTAGAGTAGTTAATAGAACTATACTTGGCCATCTTTCACTCTTAATTTATCACCATTTAAACAGTAAAAATGTATTGAAAATTTTGTCAAGTCCTATAAAAGTATGTATGTTATTGCATTCTAATTTCAGTAGTGACCGTTATATGAAATTTAAGAAAATACAGAAAAATAATCGAATCGAAAGCAAAAAGAAGCCGACATGATTGGGACGATTAAAACTAATTTTCGTTACACATAATAGAATAATCGAATAGTAATATGATACAAATTTTATAAAATAAACAGCCAACCCTACATCGATGCCCCAACTTGATATCTCTAACACCTCTTGTCACTAATATAATAGTCACGTAATTACTATATCCTTGGTCAGGGGCGAAGGCATACTTGAGAACTTACCACCCTTTGTTGGAAAACTATATTGTTTATACATGTAAAACATTAAATTTTAGAAGTACATGACATATATTCAACACTTTTTTTTGGATTTTTTTTAATTTCAAATTTAAACACTGTCACGACCCCAAACCCCGGTCGTGATGGCGCCCATCACATTGCTAGGCAAGCCCGACCATCTTATCCAATTAAACCAACCAAGTATAATTAATACTGATTAATCGGCGTGATTAGCCTGTTTTTCATAACAAATCAAGAAGTGTAGAATTGAAATACAAGAACACGGTCCCAACCAAATCGTGGTGTCACAAGTCTGAGCCTCTACAAATGAGATCTACTACACAATCAAGTCTAACCAGAATGGAGACAACAAAATGATAAAAAGAAAGAGGTCAGGTACTGCGGACGTTGGCAGCTACCTCGAAGTCTCCACAGAATGGGGATAATAAAGTAGTTGCGAAAGCTCAACTGCTCTCCTGAACCTGTATATCTGCACAAAAAGTGCAAGGGAGTGGGGTGAGTATATTTCAACTCAATGAGTAACAATAATAAACAATAACTGAAAATAAGAACTCATGTACTATCACTAAACAGTTCTAAGGCAACCTCCACAGGTTAGTCATCACTATAATGAGTACTCTGATCACTAGTCCACATCTATCTCATCTAGGTCCCACACGGTCAATATGGCCTCTAGGTCGGGTGTCGACAAGCCTCGAGGAAGAGAAATCGATCACATATTCAAAGCCTCGACGCTTCGATATGGTCTCCTAGAATGACTTTATGATAGAAAATTGGACCCTCCAATTTCACAGTACACAATTCAGTAGGTACCTGCGCTCACCGGGGGTGTGTACGGACTTCGGAGGGGCTTTTACAACCCAAGCGCTATATCAAGCTGATCATGGCATGAATCAATGAAACATGTTGCGGCGTGCAGTTCAATGTCATAAATATCCTCACAATCAGGCCATCGATCTCACTCAGTCATTAATTTCTCTAGTATCTCTGGCTCTTACAAATTAGGAAAATAGCCCAAACAACAATAATATGATGAATCAATAAGAATAATAGAGACTGAGATATGATACGCGAGTAATGAATGAAACTGAGTACAAATAGCATTTAGTAGGTAATTCAACATATAACACAACCTATATGGGTCTTAACAGTACCAACACATAGCCTAACATGATTTCTAACATGATTTTCCATCTGTCTTAATTAGTATAGGATTGGCCTTTCAGGCCCACTTAGTTAAATCAGGGAACTTCCACCCTGAGTAATCTATCTCTCACAGTACACATCTAGTACTGGCTCTTAATAGGCTATCCATCTAGTTTTACGGCTGAGTGCAAGTTTCCAACACGGTATAAGGGTCACCTAGCTCTACAGGTCCCCTAATGCTCTACAGATCGGCACAAGGCCCCAAACATGGCTATTAGCCCAATTGCACAGTTATAATCTCATCAACAGTTATAATACACAGTATTCTATAAGCCGGGAAGGACCAAGTCCAAGTCCCCAATCACAATGACACCACGCCCGTCACAAGACGCACATCTCAACTCAACATAGAACTGTAAAGTGCTAGTACGGGGTTTCAAACCCTCAGTACATTATTTACTACTACCACTCACCTCGATCCGGCAAAACCTCATGCCCGCGACGCCTTTGCTCCTCAAACTGGCCTCCATGCGCGTCCAATCTATCCAAAATTATAAGTAATACATCATAATATGCTAATGGGACATAACCCAATCGAAAGAACTCGAAAAATACTCAAAATCACGAAATTCGCAAAACCCGAGCCCGGGGCCCATGTCACGAAAAATTCTGAAATTCACATTTTCGGAATCCTCGTCTCTCCACGAGTCCGTACATACCAAGAACTCCCAATTCGGACCACAAATGGTCCTTCAAATCTTAAATTTAAGGTTTGTGGTCCAAGCCCTATTTTCTTGATTTTAGCTATAAATTCATGAATTTCGTGGATGATTCTTGTATAAAAACATGTATTTAACTCATAAAACTTACCTCCAACGATTCCCCGTCGAAATCCCTTCAATTCCCGTCCAAAATCTCTCAAGAATGGCAAAAAATGGTGGAAAATGGGTTATTTTCGCGACTGAAATGTTTTTAACATTCTGTCCGGTACTGTAGCTAACACTATGCGATCGCATTAGAGCATTGCGATCGCATAGAACAAAATTTCCGTTCACTGTAGCTAAGTCTATGCGATTGCATAGAACAAAATCCTGGGCACTGTAGCTAACACTATGTGATCGCATCAGAGCATTGCGATCGCATAGAACAAACTCTCTGGGCACTGTAGCTTAGCCTATGCGATTGCATAGAACAAAATCCTGGGTACTGTAGCTAACACTATGCGATCGCATCAGAGCATTGCGATCGCATAGAACAAAATTTCTGTGCAATTCTTTTGCTGCATTTTTCAACTCAAAAATTCCCTTTAGCCATCCGAAATCACCCCGAGGCCCCCGGGACCTAAATCAAAAATTCCAATACATCCTATAACATTATTCAAACTTGTTCCAATCATAAAAACACGGCCATAAACACAAAAATCATCAAATCATGACGGATTCAAGCCTAAGTTTCAACTATAACTTTCGAAACCAACATGCAATCAAAAACTCGACCAAACGATGTCCGAATGACCTGAAAATTTGCAGGCATATCCAAAATCACCTAACGGAGCTACTGCAACTGTCGGAATTCCATTCCAACTCCCGGATCAAAATCTCACCTACCATTCGGATTTCGCCAAAATTCAACCTTAGCCAATTCAAGCCTAAAACTACATCGGGCCTCCAAATTCATTGGCACTCGCTTTTCTAGCTCATAAATGACCTCCCGGAGCTGACCGAATCATTAGAATTCGATTCCGAGCTCTCTAACTCACAAGTCAATGTCCAGTTGACTTTTCCCAACTATTCCTTCTTCTAAGAGACTTTTGTTCTCATTTCCAACTAAACTCAACCCGAATTGACTCAAACTCGCCAAACATCCATATTGAAACATTAACAAGCATTTAACGGGGATAACGAGGTGATAACTCACATGATGACGGGCAGGGTCATCACATTCTCCCCAACTTAAGCAAACGCTCGTCCTCGAGCGGACCCAGAGTTGTACTAGATTCAACATAATAGCTGAATGACCTCACCAAACATATACTCGGGGTGATACCACTTCACCCTAACTTTCATAAGTCCGATAACATAGTATAGCTGCATTTCCATAGTCTATCTGAACCATAAACCACATTGCACTTTCCAAAATCATATACCAAATCTGAATCCCACATCTATACTCAGAGTACACACTATCCAACTGTAATAGC
This sequence comes from Nicotiana noctiflora, assembly GCA_032618575.1. Taxonomy (NCBI): domain Eukaryota; kingdom Viridiplantae; phylum Streptophyta; class Magnoliopsida; order Solanales; family Solanaceae; genus Nicotiana; species Nicotiana noctiflora. The sequence continues at coordinate 183,382 of JASVEL010002687.1, read as the reverse complement.
CAAACTCGCCACTCGGGATGAGATCACATGATGTATCAAACAACCCGATCACTCGAGACGATAGTCTCTAATCACAACAACTGGCCACAATAACCAAATACTAGCAGAAAGAACCTTTCTCATTAGATAGATTCTTATTCCAACACCTTCATATCCTTCCCACGGCAACCGCACACGGGATATATCGAGCCCATCTCTCAGGTCAACCATTCATGAATCCATTTCCCTTTTAATTGATACTACAACAGAATTCGAAGCCAAATCTCGATATTACCCTTCTAACCAACTGATATCATACATGCTCGCACTCATTAATGACTCAAATGATCATTTAGGTTATAACACACCACACTGGTGATATGATGCCTCAACACCGGCCTAAGCCGCGACAAGCACAACACAAGCTCCAATAGGAAACGTCTGAACATACTCAAATCATGACAACTGACTCCAACAATAGAGCTGTAATTCAATTCCTCTGTACCATCATATCATAAAACTGAGATCCCGTATCACATCATAGGAATAAAGTACATGACTCATTCTCGAAAGGTCATAGCATCACGTGGCCTTGCTACGACTTATGATTCTATCCAAACATTATTACTCACGAAGCACCTCAAGTCACCATGCTCAGAACGGTCATCCACGCACAGATCTAGGTATGAACCCTAGCAATCAATCACACATGCGGTGATACAATTGATGTACGCTATCAAATCCTGAAAGGACACAACCGATGTGCTATTCCCCGAGCGATACCCAATACGGACTATTCCTCAGAAGCTAGAAAGTATTGTATACAAGGTAACATATAGGAAGCTATATTTTCCACATCACACTGTTGCGGCACGCAACCCGTTCCAATAACATACCGGTGGGGGCGTGCCACCCGATTCGGATACCATACCTGTGGCGACGTGCCACCCGATCCTGATACCATACATGTGGCGGCGTGCCACTCGATCCAAATACTATACCTGTGGCGGCGTGCCACCCGATCCACGAATACATCTAGCAAGAGAAATGCACATCGAGTCAAGTTGCTCCTTGCAACAAACATATATATATATAGCCTCAAGCTCGGCCACATGAAATGCATCCGACAAAGTTCCTCAATACTGGAGTTGAATCAATGGTAGATACCTCTACACTGACATCCGCCACGATGGCCCAACTGACAAAGCAATACCTACCAGCCGTCCGCTGGCCCTAGGGTACATCTACCCTACTAGAGCATGATCTGATGCACTCTGCCACGCAGTTGTGACATTTCTATGATATAGTCCATATCACATTAGTCTAGATAACCTGACTTATGACAACCAGCCTGCAATCATATATCATTATTCCAATTCGTCATATCAAATAACAAAATAGCCACTGGGGCTTCCAATTTCCAATAACCGCTAAACGGTGCCGATACACACGATATACCACCACTGCATAATCGATTACGAGAACTTCTAGTCTCTAACAGATATATAACACATGAATCACTATGCCTGATTCCACTCTTCACCGTACGAATACGTAACACACATCAAACATCCATTCATACCACGAAAGCCATTCAGAAATTTCCCTATGCCATCAACAACTCAATCATCACTGTCGATCCAACAAGAGGATACCAAAATACCACTGGATATTATCAATTTACATTACCTTATCCTTTTGGACCATATACCTTGCCAAATCACTAGAATAGCAGTACCATTTTTCTTTAATCACCAGAAAGATCGATTCTTAAATCACCTGCAGCTGCCCGCGCTGCTCAATAATTTTTAATGACTTCCCCTATATTATGAACTGATCTCAAAACTTTGAACATGTCATTATCAACTTCCCATGACTCATCGTATATACCATACCACACTAAGATAACATGGAAACTTGTATCGTTTTCCTACGCCGCAAACATCGATGCACCAAACTAGTCAAGAACTTTCACGATTCCATATAGAAGGAAACTCATTACACATTCCCCGCTTCGCATACCAACATGAAATACACTCAGTTTCAACCCACAGTAAAACACATCACAAACTATTTTTTCCAATTCATTGCATAAGTTTAACTGCCAGGACTCAAGAGCTTTGTTGCACAATATCTGCAAGACTCATTACTTCAAACATATACCAGGAATTAATCGTATCCTTATCATACCGTTCCGGTTTATTAACAAGTTGCTCCATTTACCCAATTTCCTTTCTGATTCATCTTTAATTTAATATTAGCCTTTATTGTAGCACTACAATATCTCAACTCATGTTACTACACGAGACTCATACACAAGACTACACAGTCTCAGGCTCACAGGCCACTGAATACTCTCTCAATGTTTCCCAGAAGTACCACATTCTACAATGCTTTATTTTTGAAGAACTTCTTGCGATTTGAATTCGTTATCATTACCTTCCAATACGGATATATAGAATCCCATCATTCACATAATATAACACAAGTCTTGATCTCTTCTAATGAAACCACCATCTTTAGCCGCATGCACAACCTTAAAACACTTTTCCGTTACAAGAAAAATCTTGAACACCGTAAAATAATTCTCGGGCGTCATTCACCCTCAACCGGTTATAATTCAACTTCCTTATTGAACATAACCACTCGTGCCTTATTAGAACTCTAACACCGCAGAACATGATTACATTCAGATACAATTATCTATCTTTCTTTTCTATACGCTGTACATTCTTTACCAACAGCAGTTCAAAACACCCTAGTATTTCTTCAGATCTACGAAGCACCATAACCTTTACCAAAATTTCCGACGTACTTAGGATCAACATAGCACACAACCGTGCAATCAGCTAGTCAATAACAACCTCCCCAACTTAGCTCGAAGCCATATACGTCAAGGCACTTTTAGCCCCTCACAGCATTCTTACTCAATTGATGCCACAATGTTCTAGTTAGATTAAACTCAAGTCATTTACAAGCTTTGGCGGAGACTCGGATCATCAGAAATCTTAATTCTTTTGCACTTCTTGTATTCATTCACACACAACAGTTAAGCCCATTCCTTAGGTAACAAAATATTTTCTAAGTCTCAAATTTTCCAAAAATTTCGGCAGAGTTTCCTTTGTAATTTGGCCTATCCACCTACCAGAGAATCACCAAACCATTCTAACAATACATCCGTAAATCAACAAGACATCGCAATGTATATCAACAACATTAGTCTCAATACTATACGAGTTATACTATCAAAATTGATACATGGGCATGCGCTGCACCTGCTCGAATCATAACATATATCAAATGCCATTCAATTACACATCAGAATCAACCCACCTACTTCACCTCAATTTATCATTTCAGCACAATACCTTCCACCAGGATACACATAGCATAATCACTTTACCTTTCCACTAAGGAACATGAACATACTCACCACGGCCATAGCTAGGGCTATGTAACAGATCACAATAAGGATTGAATACCTTGCAGCTCACCCATTAGCAAACTACCATTTTCACAATTAAGATCAATACTGATCGCATGAATTTCATAATACCAGCTCGCGAAAGTAGCACCTCGATGCTCAAGCCATAGACAAGGATCCGGCCTCAAGTCCTCCAGACAGGCCCAATGAACTCATAGAGATTATATCGCGTCCCTCGATTGGGGAATCATAAGCCATCAAGGCAAATTTATCACTAAGCACTCGAGTGCACTTACAAACGTATAGAAGGAGTTTTAAGAATTACATCTCAAGCTGAATCAAGTACGCACGATAAGAATTCCAAGAATTGAAACTTTCCTACAAGGTTTGCAGCCTCCCGAGGATAAGTACAGGCGTCCCCGTACCGATCCACGAGACTCTACTAAACCGGCTCATGACTCGCGATACCTGTTAACCTATGCTCTGATACCAACTTATCACGACCCCAAACCCCGGTCGTGATGGCGCCCATCACATTGCTAGGCAAGCCCGACCATCTTATCCAATTAAACAAGCCAAGTATAATTAATACTGATTAATCGGCGTGATTAGCCTATTTTTATAACAAATCAAGAAGTGTAGAACTTAAATACAGGAACACAGTCCCAACCAAATCGTGGTGTCACAAGTCTGAGCCTCTACAAATGAGATCTACTACACAACCAAGTCTAACCAAAATGGAGACAACAAAATGATAAAAAGAAAGAGGTCAGGTACTGCGGACGTTGGCAGCTACCTCGAAGTCTCCACAGAATGGGGATAATAAAGTAGTTGCGATAGCTCAACTGCCCTCATGAACCTGTATATCTGCACAAAACATGCAAGGGAGTGGGGTGAGTATATTTCAACTTAGTGAGTAACAATAATAAACAATAACTGAAAATAAGAACTCATGTACTATCACTAAACAGTTCTAAGGCAACCCCCACAGGTTAGTCATCACTATAATGAGTACTCTGATCACTAGTCCACATCTATCTCATCTAGGTCCCACACTGACCACATCCTCGCTCGTACCACTACGGTATACAGCAATCTCAATATATGGAGACATATACATCTGTCTATAACATATAAATATTTCAGGTATATATATGAATATGAATAAGTATAATGCTGCGGCGCGCAGCCCGCTCCAATACATATACCGCTGCGGCGCGCGGCCCGCTCCATTTAACGTCGACGGCGCTCACTGGGGGTGTATACAGACTTCGGAGGGGCTCCCTAGGCCCAAGCACTATAATACTGCGGCGTGCAGCACGATCCACACAAATATTACTGCGGCGTGCAGTCCGATCCAATATATTTCAACTCAGTGAGTAATAATAATAAATAATAACTGAAAATAAGAACTCTGGTACTATCACTAAACAGTCCTAAGGCAAACCCCCCACAGGTAAGTCATCACTACAGTAGCACTCCGATCACCAGTCCACACCTATCTCGTTAAGGTCCCACACTGACAAAATCCCCTTTCGTACCACAATGGTGTACAGCCATCTCCATATACATGTGTCCATAAGACGTAAGTATCTAACAAATATAATGCTGTGGCGTGCCGCCCGATCCAATATATATATATATATATATATATATATATATATATATATATATATATAGATCCAATATTGATATATATATATAATACCTCCTAACGGGTCCTCGACTCTGTCTTAATTAATATAGGATTGGCCTTTCAGGCCCACTCAGTTAAATCAGGGAACTTCCACCCTAAGTAATCTATCTCTCACATTACACATCTAGTATTGGCTCTTAATAGGCTATCCAGCTAGTTTTACGGCTGAGTGACAGTTTCCAACACGGTATAAGGGTCACCTAGCTCTACAGGTCCCCTAATGCTCTACAGATCGGCACAAGGCCCCAAACATGGCTATTAGCGCAATTGCACAGTTATAATCTCATCAACAGTTATATACACAATATTCTATAAGCCGGGAAGTACCAAGTCCAAGTCCCCAATCACAATGACACCACGCCCGTCACAAGACGCACATCTCAACTCAACATAGCACTGTAAAGTGCTAGTACGGGGTTTCAAACCCTCAATACATTATTTACTACTACCACTCACCTCGATCCGGCAAAACCTCATGCCCGTGACGCCTTTGCTCCTCAAACTGGCCTCCACGCACGTCTAATCTATCCAAAATTATAAGTAATACATCATAATATGCTAATGGGACATAACCCAATCGAAAGAACTCGAAAAATACTCAAAATCACAATATTCGCAAAACCCGAGCCCGGGGCCCACGTCACGAAAAATTCTGAAATTCACATTTTCGGAATCCTCGTCTCGCCAAGAGTCCGTACATACCAAGAACTCCCAATTCGGACCACAAATGGTCCTTCAAATCCTACATTTAAGGTTTGTGGTCCAAGCCCTATTTTCTTGATTTTTAGCTATAAATTCATGAATTTCGTGGATGATTCTTGTATAAAAATATGTATTTAACTCATAAAACTTACCTCCAATGATTCCCCATCGAAATCCCTTCAATTCCCGTCCAAAAGCTCTCAAGAATGGCCAAAAATGGTGGAAAATGGGTTATTTTCGCGACTGAAATGTTTTTAACATTCTGTCCGGTACTGTAGCTAACACTATGCGATCGCATTAGAGCATTGCGATCGCATAGAACAAAATTTCCGTTCAATGAACAAGACAAGAAAAATGCATAACATCTTTTTAGTCGGTGCCATCTGCGCCACCATCTCTGCTGTCATCAGCCTCTAATGTTGCTGCGTCAAAACCATAGTCGTGTGACGAACCAAAGGGTCATCACTTGTTTTATTAATCATTTCGAGCTTCTGAGGTCTTAAAAACCTCATTTATAGTTGCCTCGATTTGCGTGCACAATCCGGGCACAAAGCTGGAAAATATTTATGTTGAAATATGTGAAAAAGTTGAAGAATTTTGATATTAATATTGATATGGTTGACTTTGGTCAACATTTTTGGTAAACGGACCCGGATCCATGATTTGACGGTCTCAGAAAATCCGTAGAAAAATATGGAACTTGGGCGTATGCCCGGAATTGAAATCCGAGGTCTAGAACCCCGGTAAAAGAATTTTTTCGTTAAATTGTTTTCTGAAAATGTTTAAGGAAAATGAAACTGAATTTTTATTAAAAAGTACTGTTATCGGGCTCGTATTTTGGTTCCGACGCCCGGTACAGGTCATATATATTGGTTAAGCGCTTCCTGGAAACTTTGGTTGAAAACGGACGTCGTTTGACGTGTTTCGGCCTTAAATTGGAAATTTTGAAAGTTATGAAAATTTGAAAGAATTCTTGAGTTTTAAGGCTCAATTCATGGATTTTGATGTTATTTTAGCAATTTGATCGCGCGAGCAAGTTCGTATGATATTTTTAAGTTAGTGTGCATATTTGGTTTGGAGCCCCGAGGGCTCGGGAGTGTTTCGGAGGTGGTTCGGGGTGTTTTTGAACTTAAGAAAAACTGCAGAAATCTGCAGCAGGCAATTCTTCATCGCGTTCGCGTCCAGGTGGTCGCGTTCGCGATGGTCAACTTATTTCCTTCAACGCGTTCGCGTCCAGGTAGTCGCGTTCGCGATGGCCAACCATTTCCTTCATCGCGTTCGCGTACCGCTCCTCGCGATCGCGTAGTATTAAATTTGAACCCAACCTTTTCCTATACGCGTTCGCGTGGCTTGTTCCCGCGTACGCGTAGACCAAATTGTAAGCCCTCGGAATTTTCTCTTCGCGTTCGCGACAGGCCCTATGCGAACGCGATGTGTAACATCGTTTCTTCATCGCGAACGCGACCGGGGTGTCGCGAACGCGATGAAGAAATTATTGCCCGGTGAATTTAATCCCAAAACAGAACACTTACGGGATTTTTCCCATTTTCACAAAACTCTCTCTTCTCCACAGACTTCTTGGGCGATTCTTGAGCAATCCTTCTTCATACTTCTTGGGTAAGTGATTCTTGACTCTTTTTCTTCATTTTCCATCAATATTATTTGAATTCCTAAGCCTAAACATGTGTAAATGAGTAGAAAAATTAGAGAATTAAGTTTAATAAGGGTTTCAAAGAATTTGCGATCTAGACCTCGTTTTGGAGTCGAACTTAAGAACAAATTGTATATTTGAACTCATGGAAGATTGGGTGAACTTATTTTGGTTCGAAACTTGAGTTTCGATTATGTGGGCTCGGGGTCGATTTTTACTATTCCGGGCAGAATGTTGTAAAAACCATATTTAGCAATATGAACTAGTTTGTTAAGTAGAATTGATGATATTAAATCAATTGTGTATAGATACGATTGGATTGGAGTCAAATTCAAAAGGAAAAGACGTTGCTACGGATTGAATCGTTCGTAAATTTTCGAAGTAAGTGTTTGTTCTATCCTAGCTTGTAGGAATAGGAATTCAGTTATGAATAAATTGTTGATTAAGAGTTATTGGTGTTATACCAGTAATGAAGATAAATTGTTGAAATTATTATCAATTATTGGTTTAAAACCGGTAATTATAAATATTGTTGATATAGAGATTATTGGCTAAATGTCGGTAATATATATATTTATGAATTGGGATCGTGTGGCGCGCCGACCACTTATATATTTATGAATTGGGATCGTGTGGTGCGCCGACCACTTATATATTTATGAATTGGTATCGTGTGGCACGCCGACCACAAAGTGACTTAAATCTTGGCATTGGCCATAGTTGCCGGTAGCCTATTGATATATTTGGGAGCGGGTGGTACGCCTACCACAAGATATAATTACTGTGATAGTTGGGAGCGGGTGGTACACCTACCACGAGATATGAAATGAGAGAGGAATTGAGACATGAAAGTAAAATTTATTCTGTTGATTAGATTATTCTGGATATCGTGAGTTATTGACTGTTATTTCAGAGTAGAGTATTTCCTTATAAATGTATTGTATATATATATGTATATTACAACTGTACAGGTTTATGTGGGTGACTGGCCTTAGCCTTGTCACTAGTTCGCTGGGATAGGCCAGGCACTTACCGGCACATGGGGTCGGTTGTGCTGATACTACACTCTGCGCTCTTTTTGCGCAGATACAGGTTACGGACAACAGCAACGGCAGTAGCGATTTGTGGATTTTCCGACTACCGAGACTACGAGGTAGCCTTGCAGGCGTCCGCAGGACCCGTTGTCTCTTCTATCTATGCTTTTCATTCTGTTATCTCATGTAATTGAGATAAACAGCTTGTATTTTCTTTCAGACAATTATGTGTATTATTCTTAGAAGTTCATGAGTATTGTGACACCAGTCTTGGGTAGTGTATCATGGTTGGGTTTTCTTTATCATATTTGACTAAGTCTTCCGCTAATTTTGATTATTCCGCTGTAATTTATATGTTTTTAATAATAAGTCTTAATAATAATTTGGTAATTAATGGAGGTGTAATTAATATTTGGCTTGCCTAGCTTCCATTTAGTAGGTGCCATCATGACTCCGATGGTGGGAAATCCGGGTCGTGACAAGTTGGTATCAGAGCACTAGGTTGCACAGGTCTCACAACTCACGAACAACCTTAGAAGAGTCTGAAGGATCGGTACGGAGACGTCTGTATTTATCCTCCAAAGGCTACGGAGTTAGGAAAATATTCCCTTTATTCTTTCCAGTCGTGCGACTTGATCTTTTGAATGTTAATTGAACTTCTACTCTGTTCTTCCGCAGATGGTAAGGACACGTGCATCCTCATCTACCGACCAGCAGCCCGAGGTCCCAGCAGCGGCAGCTCCTGCTAGGGGTAGAGGCCGAGGTCGAGGTCGTCCTAGAGGACAAGGTAGGGGCAGAGCTCAGCCCCGAGCAGCAGCACGAGTGGCAGAACCTCAGGTTCTTATAGAGGAGGAAATTCCAGCCCCAGCAGCTCCAGTAGGCCCAGCTCAGGTCCCGGGAGGAGCTTTATTTTCACCGGATCTTCAGGATGCTTTGGTCCGGATAGCAGGTTTTATGGATCATGTCACTAGAGCGGGTTTATTACCGGTAGCACCAGCCACTTCTCAGGCCGGAGGAGGTAATCAGACTCCTGCTACGCGCACTCCGGAGCCAGTAATTCCCCAGGCTCAGGGATCCTGTGATTCAGCCAGTTGAGGCAGCTCGGCCTATTATTGCGACTCCGTCTAATGATGGTGCAGCCATGTCTGCTGACGCGTTGTGGAGATTGGACAGGTTTACCAAGCTGTTCACTACCACATTCAGTGGCAGTCCTTCAGAGGATCCACAGGATTTCCTATATAGCTGCCACGAAGTTCTCCGTACTAAGGGTATTGTGGAGACTAATGGTGTGGATTTTGCTACTTTTCGGTTATCTGGTTCCGCCAAAACTTGGTGGAGAGATTATTGTCTATCCAGGCCAGCGGGATCGTCATCTTTGACTTGGGAGCAGTTTGCAGAATTATTCTTGGAAAAGTTCCTTCCATCAACTCAGCGGGAGGTTATGCGCAGACAATTTGAGCGTCTTCATCAGGGTTCTATGTCTGTCACACAGTACGAGACTAGGTTCGTGGACCTGGCTCGTCATGCTATTATCATACTTCCCACAGATCGGGAGAGAGTGAGGAGGTTTATTGATGGCTTAAATCAGCCAATTCGGCTACAGATGGCTATGGGGGCAGGAACTGAAATCACTTTTCAGGGAGGCGGCTAATGCAGCCCGCCGGATCGAGATGGCTCTGTCACAGGGAGCGAGACATGGATCAGATAAGAGATCTCGTAATTCGGGTAGATTCAGTGGTACCTCGTCCGGAGATAGAGATTTTTATGATAGAGGCCATCCTCCTAGGCCTTATCAGTCAGCTCTTCAGGTTTCTCATGATGCTTCAGGTGATCGTAATTCTCAGCCACGCTACTCTGATCAGCAGCCTATTAGTGCACCACCACTTCGCTATTTTCAGCAGCCGAGGGCTTGTTTTACGTGCGGTGATCTTAGGCACATTGCAAGGTATTGCCCTCGAACTTCTGACAGATCTCACCAGCAGGGTTCTCGTGCCATGATTCAGGCCCCAGTTCCCTCACAGCCTGCCCAGCCGGCTAGAGGCGGAGGTAGAGGACACAGAGGTGGAGGTAGAGGTCATAGAGGTGGAGCTCGGACCGATAGAGGTAGAGACCAGCCAGCAGCTGATCGTCCTAGAGATACTGCTCAGGGTGGTGGGGCACAGCCCGATGTTATGCACTTCCCGCCAGACCAGAGGCTGAGTCTTCTGATGCCGTCATTACAGGTATTATTTTGGTTTGTGATAGAAAGGCATCAGCATTATTTGACCTTGGGTCTACATATTCGTATGTGTCTTCCTATTTTGCCCATACTTGGTTCAGCCCAGTGATCCACTGAGTGTTTCTGTTCATGTGTCTACACCAGTAGGCGATTCCATTGTGGTTGATCGAGTTCATCGGTCATGTATTATAGTAATTGAGGGTCTCGAGACCCGTGCTGATTTATTACTCCTAAATATGGTGGACTTCGATATTATACTAGGCATGGACTGGCTATCTCCGTATCATGCTATTTTAGATTGCCATGCCAAGACTGTGACTTTAGCCCTGCCGAATTCGCCTCGTATAGAGTGGAAAGGAATTTCGGGTCATACTAGCCGTAATGTTATTTCTTATGTTAAAGCTCAGCGCGTATGGTTGGAAAGGGATGCTTGGCTTATTTTGCCTATGTCCGTGATGCTAGTGCTGAGGTTCCTTCTATTGATTCTGTGCCTGTGGTTCGCGAATTTCCTGAAGTATTTCCTTCAGACTTGCCAGGTATGCCGCCCGACAGGGACATTGATTTTTGCATTGATTTGGCTCCAGGCACTCAGCCCATTTCCATTCCCCCATACCGTATGGCTCCGCCAGAGTTAAAAGAATTGAAGGAACAGTTGCAGGATTTACTTGAAAAGGGTTTCATTAGACCCAGTGTTTCGCCGTGGGGTGCACCAGTATTATTTGTAAAGAAGAAAGATGGTTCGATGAGAATGTGCATTGACTATCGACAGTTAAACAAGGTGACTATCAAAAATAAATATCCACTTCCGCGAATTGATGATTTATTTGACCAGCTTCAGGGTGCCAAGGTATTTTCAAAGATAGATTTGAGATCTGGCTATCATCAGCTGAAGATTAGGGCATCCGATGTCCCTAAGACAGCGTTCCGCACTCGGTATGGACATTATGAATTTCTGGTCATGTCTTTTGGGTTGACAAATGCTCCAGCAGCTTTTATGGAATTAATGAATCGGGTGTTCCAGCCTTATTTAGACTTGTTTGTAATAGTCTTCATTGATGACATATTAATATATTCCCGCAGTCAGGAGGAGCATGCGCTGTGAGCACGTGATTTTTGCCCTGTATGAGAATTACTCCCAAAAATGCAAAAAATAAAATAGCTTCGTGTTGTGTGTGATTTAGTGGATTTCCTTTTGTTTGTCGTTATTTTGCTTATTGTTCATATTTCTCGGTGCATGTATTTGTTTAAAATTAATAAAAAAATACAAAAATATGTGTCGCGCGCGCATTTAGGAATTAACTAAACCATGTTCAGTTTCTTAAAGAGAAATTTTTTTTAAAAAATCGTGTTTATTGCCTTTGTGTCATTTAATATATAATTGTGTGATTTGGCATTTAGTTATGTAGGTTAATTGTAGTAAAAATTTTTTTATTGTGTTATAGGTTAATATATACATATATATATATATATATATATATTTAGTTATGTAGGTTAATTGTAGTAAAAAAATTTTAATTGTGTTATATATATATATATATATATATATATATATATATACATATACATATAATACAACATGGAGGCTAGTTGTGGGACATGGAAATCGGATTGGGCCAAAACCCAGTCCAATATAACAAAGCCCAATCCAAATGCCCATTACCCATCCCCATCCGTTATTTTCTTTCTTTTAATCTGAGCCGTTTGTCGGTACAATCCAACGGCCCAGATTAAACGTTAACATCAAGGCCATATAGTTACCCGAATCCCTACCCAAAATCCATCTCTGACCCGCCCCATAATACTTTTAATCTGAGCCGTTGGATGTAATAATCCAACGGTCCAGATTAACCCATCACCTATCAATATACCAAAACACCCCCCAAACCCGTTTTTCTCCTTCATTTCATCCCCTTCATCTCTCAAAACCTCATCTCTGAGAGAGATAAGGAACCCTAGCCGCCACCACACCCCACCGCCTTTAAGCCGGCGGCAACGACGCCAATGGCCGCCCAATCAACACCATAGTTCCCCATGAACCTCCTCTACACGAATCCGCGAACCATTTACCTCGAATCACTCCGGAACTCCTCGAATCTTCATTTGAAGATTCGAGTCAAACTCGAACTAACGCCAAACCACCCCAAACTCCTACCCTAGCACCCCCAAACCTCCCCCACGACCCCACCAAGGTTGGTCCGGCTCGAATATGACCGGAATCAGTCGAGCCCCAAATTTCGGCCATGAACCCTAGATGTCGCATTGCTTCTTAATTGAGGTCTAATAGACCTTAATTGGGATGTTTTCATTGTTGAAAACATCTCAATTAAGGTCCAGTAGCCTCAAAAATGCAAGTCCAAGTCCGAACGACCCAGAAAGTGTCTTGACTCTCGTTTTTACGGTTCGAGGTATTTTCTTCTGTCCTTTCTTCTTTGATTTATTCTTATACTTGTTTTATTTGTGTTGATGTTCGTTGTGTTCTAGCCGTTATTGCAATTTTCTGTTTTTATCTCTTCTCAAAAGACCCTTTTTGTATTGGGGAATTCTGATTCTGTGTTGCTTATTTGACTGTGTATGCTGTCGAACGCGTATTCGCTGCGATTAGAATCGTCGAATAATTAGTTTGGTATTTCTCACCTTTTGACCCAAAATTATTTGCATCACTGCCTATATCGATTATTCATTATCGATTGTACAAGTCGTAGTTAATCAAACAAATGTCGTCGTAGGATCAACTATTAGCATGTTGATAGAAATATCACTAGGATTGTCTAGTTACATCCGAGCCATTGTTGGGATCGGAAGCTGTGAGTAATGGTATAATTTCGAACTAAGGACACTTGGGATATAGCTGATAGTAATTAAATTAGTATTAGCATATTTGGATTTTTAAAGTACTTTGCCCATAAAAGGGCTAGTGGAACCTGCTATAGCAGGGTATCCCCACTAGTATATTGCAGACCAGCAGTTTAGTTAAAGAAAAAACCCACACTCAGACAAATTCGAGTGGAAAAAAAAAGGCAGACAAGGGATGGGCAGGGCCTTAGTTTAGTCTTCTGGCCATCCAGGGTTAAAGGGTTTGACTATAAGTATAGGGGGTCTGGGATGGATATCGGGGGGGAAGAGGAGACATACAGAGTGATAGGGATTGTTTTGAAGAGATAATTGAAAAACATATAGCCATTCACACATACAGAAACCTTAGAAATTAGACAATTGGAGTTTGGATTCTTCTTGGTTTGCCATTGGACCTTTGATCACTGTTTCATTGGACTGGTTTTAAGTTCACAGAGATTTCTTTACATAGATTCTGGGGTCGTTTGTTCTGTTTGGCTAAAGCTGTTTGTCACTGTTTGATTGAAGTCCTTGGCCACTGGTTTGCTGAAGTTGACTGTGGCGTATTTGCTGAGTATTGTGTTTTTAGATTACTGGTTTGGGTCTGTTTTGGCTGTTGTTTTGCTTGCTGAGTTTTGGACTACCACTGCTTGGTTTACCGAGTGTTTACTGGTTGGTTGCTGAGTGATTGGTTGGTTGTTGCTGTTGGTTGTTGCTGTTGGTCTGCTGTTACTTGGCTTCATCGGCTTAACTGATCTCCATTCTCTTACTTTGTTGATTTCCAGGTACTTCACTACTGCCTGAAGCTGTAAACGTGAATTGAAGAAATAAAGCTTAGCTTATTGATTATCATGTCATTCTAATCCATATCGAAATTTAGTTAGATACATGTATACTCATTAAGGAGAACTTGAACATGTAATAGACTGTATGGATTGTAACTATGTGAACTTTATATTTCCATAATCTATCACAGTAGAAGTGGTCCACTGGAAACATACTATGTAGTGGGTATATGAATCAGTGAAATACATGTTAAAAAAAAATTCAAATTATGTTAGTGGTGTTAATTTGTTCAGGTTAGGAGTGCATGATAACTAACAATCAGTGTGAAAGTAAATAGAGGCATGATGATGGTAGCTTGATCGAGAGTTATGAATTAGTAATATCGTGTTCAATGTTCAAGTAGTTAATTGTAAAGATAAGTATGTAAATCCCGTTTTATCAATAGTTTGTTTAAAAAAGGGAATCTGGACAATTGATATATCACTTCGTTGCTATTAGATTATCAGCATACTTTGGTTCGTGTATATCTACTATGATCTAGACCATTAACATGAAAACTGATTATCAATAATATGCAAGTAGATTAGATTAAAATCAGAAGCATGTTCAAAATTCTTTTCTTAAATAAAAACAAATTTTCTGGTAACTAATTAGCTTAACTAATTTGAATACAAATTGAAATTCAAGTAACTTGAGAGTGAAGTAAAAAGAAATTTGTCTTCTATCGGTTAATCTTGAGTCAAGGCTCTATTGAATGGCCCGAATGCAGCAAGTATATGGGCCTAGTTACATAATACCTATAGTAAACCATTCTGGGCCATTGAGCCTAACACTTACACAAAATGGTCAAGTTTGTGCTTCAACTAGATCTAAATTGGACCACGGGCAGTAGTCAAGTCCGATATGAACTAAAGCCCAGACTCTTATAAGTTCGTGGCCCCAAAAATATAAAACTAGTAGGTAATGATTAATAATGAGACAAGCCTCGCCAAACGCAAATACACAATTGCGGGGCCCTCAAATTAGCCATTATAAAAAGACTTAGACTTGGAAGGACCGTTTAGTGAATTTCGCGGTCCTTTCCCAAAGTTAATAAAGACGTTAGACTCTTTAGGCGCGATTTATAAGTAAATTACTTTCTTGAATGCGGGTGCGCATTTATGTGACCCAAATCTTCCTCTCGGCGGAACTGAAATACACTAAAGTCGCAGGCGTACTGGTTGCGATGCGGCTCGAAATGTGTTTTCGTGACGTCGTAATTCTTCTAAGAAATAAAAGCGGAGCAGTAAAATGCACAGTAAAAATGTATAGAGAAATCAGATAAAAGCAAAAGTACAGTTGAGTGACCGTGCTAAAACCA
The DNA here is from genome assembly GCA_032618575.1 of Nicotiana noctiflora. Classification (NCBI taxonomy): domain Eukaryota; kingdom Viridiplantae; phylum Streptophyta; class Magnoliopsida; order Solanales; family Solanaceae; genus Nicotiana; species Nicotiana noctiflora. Next base: position 167,700 of record JASVEL010002687.1, on the reverse strand, counting down.
CGGAATTCGGGAGTGCCTAACACCTTCTCCCGGGTTAACAAAGTTCCTTATCCGGTTTTCTAGTTTCGCAGGCTATATTACAAAGTCATAATTTCCTCGGTTCGGGATCAAACCGGTGACTTGGGACACCATTACTTTCCCAAGTGGCGACTCTGAATTTAATAAAATGGATCCCGTCTCGATTGTCCTTTACGAGCGTAATATATGCTTAATTGGGGTGGTAAAAAAGGGATGTGTGACAGCTCTGGCGACTCTGCTGGGGATAAGTAACCCGAACTTCGGTTCGGGGTTTAAGAATTCGAGCTCAGTTAAAATTGCTGTTTTTGCTTATATCTGATTTCATTATATGTTTTGATTAATGTGCTACATAGTTACCGCTTTGATATTATTTGCACTGTATATAAACTGCTATATGTTTACCACTTTGATATCGCGTGAACTGTACATAAAACTGTGCCGAAAACCCGTCTCTTCTTACCCCCGGGGATGTGCTTACTGGTTGAGACTCCCCTTTCTGTTAGTGTCAATACCAAAATAAGAAAAGAGGCAGGATAAGTTACAAAGCCGGACGATCCCGTGGGTCCCCGGTACGTAGCTCCCTCCTCAAATCCGAGTTGTCTGCTCGGGTACACGGTCTAGTACCATTGAAAAGCATCAGGATATTGAGCCTAGATTTAGGACGTTTATTTGCATCATGTCTGACTTAGGGGACTCAACACAGGGGTTGGGTCCGTCTAGGACAGGTAACCCGAAATAAAAGACCATCTTGCCATATCATATTTGTTGTGAGCATTTATTTAGACTGGCATGCTGACCGGGTTCCTTTAAATACTAAAGAAAAGCGAAAAAAAAAAACACGAAAGAAAATAGTATGGGGAAGTAAATACTTTTTTCAGAAAATACAAAAATGTGTTTTACCAACAAGTCAATAAATTTAGTTTGCTGATAAAAGACGACAGAAGGTTGACTTTGCCAACAAAATGGTTTCTTGACAAAATGTGTCTTCTTTGACAATCAGTAAGAGAAAAATAGTTGTTTTGACGGACCGAACTACGCGAGTTTGATTCTCACCGGGTGTGAGATACGTAGGCAGCCTTTAACGGGTCCAACTTCCATATATTTCAAAAAATAAGTTTTTAACAACGGAATGCCAGGATATTTAAATTTTGTCTCCATAACCACCTTTTCATTAGCCTTAACATTTTGATCAGTCAAATCCTGTGGCCCATTTCGTTTTTTTTTAGAAAAAAAAAGATAGTTTGTTTGGATCAAATAAAGATTTTTCTTTCATCTAAAATTACCTTAATAAATGTGCAGAATGAGCACGAGTCAGAATACAACCGAAGCTATCATAAACAAGGTCCCCTTAAGTTTGCATAGGTGGTGGAGCGACTTGGGCGAGCAAGGACAAGACGCAGTTAGGCTGTACCTGGGAGATCTAGTGGGGCTACTAAATATTCCCCCGAGAGGAGACATCATACGAGCCTTGATTTCATTCTGGGATCCGGCACACAATGTGTTCCACTTTTCAGACTTTGAACTCACACCAACATTGGAAGAATTGGCCGGGTATATCGGAAGACCAAAGGTCCCTATGAGGGAACAATATCTCATCGCACCGAGGGTAGTGACAGTACATAGGTTTTTGGATACTGTGAAAATCCGCAGAACTGTACACAACCCAGACTTATCCGAAGGGTTCTGCACTTTAGCATTTCTATATGACAAATATGGTCATTATGGGGGCTTCAACAAACACAAAAGCAAAATCTGCAGCGGAGACAACCAGTTAAAATGGGAGGAGCATAGACGCATCGCCTTCATGATAGCTTTCCTAGGTTCATTGATATTTCCTAGAAAAGATGGGAATATCAACATACAAGTGGCAGGGGTCGTCAGCACTTTGATGAAACAGAACAACAGTACTTTGGCTCCCATGATAATATCGGATATCTCTCGTGCACTCACTATCTGCAAAGCTGGAGGGACCTTCTTTGAAGCTTGCAATGTATTGCTCCAAATGTGGATGATCGATCACTTATATCGTCATCCGCAGTTTATGAGGTATGGTTCATCGAAGAAAACCTGCATAGAAGAATTTCCTACGAGGGTCGAGGGACATGATTTGCCAGAGGGGATTAGCGGATGGATACGATTTTTGCGTTTGATTACAGCCAGCAGGATAGAATGGACGTTTGGTTGGCTACCCGTAGAAGAAGTCATATATGCATCAGCCACGGAATCATATTTATTGCTAATGGGCCTCACCAGCATCCAGCCCTATGCACCAGGTCGAGTATTGAGACAGTTGGGACGATGCCAAATAATCCCAAAAGAAGAAGACCTCAGCCCACATGTGGTCGAAATTGGACCAGGAGGACAGTTCCCCGAAGCGTTGGTCCGAAAGATTTGGAGTGAATGTCAGACATTGAAGAAAGACACTCGGGTGCGAGATCGAGCCCGGGGTGAAGTATCGTCGGAATACCCTGCATGGTATAGTAGAGATCTGGAGCATCAAAGGCCCACAAAAAGGCCTCACCTCAGGGAGTTTGCCGGAGCGTCACAAGAACAATGGGACCGGTTGGCCAGAGAAGAAGCTTATAGAACAAAGATCAGCAGGATAGAGCAACGGGCCCAAGAGCTCCAATTTGAAATGGATGTGCAAGCCGCCGCCAACGAAGGAGATAAAAAGAAGTTGGCACAAGAAAATGACTTTCTGAGAGCTCAAATCCAGCAAATGAAAAGGGATGCTGACAGACAGTTGAGGAGTCGAGCGGACGAAAAATTGATAAAGGGTCTGAGAAGCCAAGTTGCCGATGTACAAAGAGAATTGGAAGAGTCAAAAGCCCAAACAATGAGGATCCGTGCTAGCTGGAAAAAGGAGGCGCATCAACGCGCACTTCACCTACAACAGGTGGAAGAAGATTACACTGAGACCATCACTAGTCTAAGGGAGGCAAATGTTATCCTCAGGGAGCGGGTTTTCAAGCAAGCCCGAGATGCCAGAGCGGACCTCGACCGTTGCCACAACTTGATGGCTCGACTGCAAGAACAAATGGACGGGCTCCTAGACCAAGTCACCAACAACGCTCAAAGATTGGGGGCGAAAAACCAGCAGATAGAGCGGCTACTCGGAGAAAGGGACATGATCAAGGACAGAATTGGAGAAATCGGGCACTATGTCACCATGAAGTGCCTAGCTTGTGAACAAATGCCCCGCACCGACCTTTTTGCTTCAATTATGGGCTATGTGCATCGGATCATGAGAGAATTAAGGGGACTACACAAGGACCTCACACCAAGGCCCGCGGCAAGGCCGAATGATGCCTCGCGGGCCCCCAGGAATTTTGGAGCATTAGACTTTTGATTAAAAATGTATTTTTGGTCAAGCTAGTTGGCATTTTTATTTTTTTACATTATCGAGTCAAGCATTTCTTTTGTTTTGCTGATTGTTGTAAGACGTGTTTCGTAACTTTGAGGTTTTATTTGATATAAAATTACGGAATTTTGCCACAATCTTGTTACCAGAACTACGCTCGGTCTGATTCACGCAGGGACGTGATACGTAGGCAATCCGCATAAGATTCGACCACCACAAAAAAAAAAAAAAAAGAAAGAAAAGGGTACAAAGGTTAATAACAATAAGGCTTGCAAGGATAAAAGAAAAAAAAAGAAAAAAAGAAAAGAAAAAGGGCCGGAATGACGCATGTTAAGAGTACATGTAGAAAGGGTTATTTGGTTAGGTGCATTGCATCCAACGTGCTATGACATATTTGTCAAACTCGGTAAACTAACAAGTTTGTTGCATTTCTAGAAAAGTTTAGCAGTTGGTTTGACAGAATATACTGGCCAGCCATCATTACCGTACTAGATCCAAAGGACCGATTACAGTAAGCATGTCTAGTTCTGGTAAGAGCCTCGAGGAAGAAAAATCGGAGTTACAAATCATGAAAGAAGAGGTAGACCGGTTGAAACAGTAGATAACAGAGATGCACCTGGCCTGGGCCAGGGAACAGTCTTCACCAAACCGCCCTACTCTCGCCTCAGCTCCGGAACATCCGCCCATCGATCCTTCGACAAGCGCCCCGATCTATCCATACTTTCAGGGGGAAAACCCATATGCCACCCACATTCTACCAGCCAAACCAAATCCTCCTCCAGCCACCCCTGTTTTTGTGGCACCTCCACCTGCTCCTCTGCAAAGGCCGGCCAGCGAGCCGCATGTTCAGATCCATGACAACTCTTACTATCCTCCAGAGCCTACTTTTAGGGCTCCTGAACCGCAATCACATACCCCTCACTGGGATAATCCGGCAGAACCGGAAAAGTACTTCCAAAGTTCGGAACATGAGGAAGTTATCAGAAAAGTTAAAAGCCTGGAGCAGTCCTTCAGGAACATGCACGGTTTGGGTAATCAGGTCAGTGTCGCGTATAAGGATCTGTTCCCGTTCCCCGACGTCCAATTACCGGCCGGGTTCAAAATGCCCAAGTTTGACCTATACGAGAGGCACGGTGATCCTGTAGCCCACCTCCGAGGGTTTTGTAGTAAAATGAGAGGAGCCGGAGGACGGGACGAGATTCTGATAGCTTACTTCGGTCAGAGTCTGGGAGGATCTGCGCTGGAGTGGTACACTAGACAGGACCCCAGTAGATGGTTTACGTGGGATGATTTGGCTCAAGCTTTTATCGGCCAGTTCCAGTACAATCTTGAAATAATCCCCGACCGCTTATCATTGCTCAAATTAGAGAAGAAACCCGCTGAAAGTTTCAGGGAATTTGGTTTCCGCTGGAGGGAACAGGCAGCCAGGGTAGATCCGCCGATGAGAGAGAGCGAGATGGTGGATTACTTCTTGCAGGACGCTAGAGCCAACCTATTTCGGACATCTGGTAACGTCCGTGGGCAAATCATTCACTGAGGTGATAAAAATAGGGGCTATGATCGAGGAAGGTTTGAAGGCCAACAAGATCATGAGCTACTCAGCATTGAAAGCCACCACTCAGGCTATCCAAAGTGGTACTGGAGGAGTACTTGGGAAGAAGAGGAAAGGAGGAAGTCGCGGCAGTCGAGTCCGGGACATGGTTCAGAAACAGAGGCCCAACACCCCAATATAGCCCGCCCCAGCCTCACCACCAAAATTACTTCCACCATCCATATAACCACCCGCAACATTACTATCCCGCACCTGATCCCCATTTTACTGTCCACCACGCACAGTCCTATTCTGCACCCCCCGTCCATGCACCGTGGCGTGCACCAAACCCGCAGAACAATCATCCACCCCCAAGAGCTTACAGAAACCCCTCGGGCGCGAGTTTTCGTCCGAACCAGGCATTCAGGGGCGACAGGGCGCCAAGGCCAAAGACTTTCACTCCCTTGGGAGAATCTTACACTAGTCTGTTCCACCGGTTAAAGCAAGTAGGGTTGCTGAATCCGGTTGAAGCTAAGCTGCCAAACCCTCTTCCAAAGAACCCGGACCATTCAGTAAATTGTGCCTACTGCTCGGGATGTCCGGGACACGATACAGAAAAGTGTTGGAGGTTGAAGACGGCCATCCAGGAGCTCATTGACACTCGCAGGATTGAGGTCCAGACTCCAACAGAGCCCAACATCAACCAAAACCCACTTCCAACTCATCATGAGACCAACATGATCGAGTTGGTACGGGTAGAAGAAGAAGGAAAGGAGAAAGCCTCTCAGACTGTAATGATGATCAAGTCTAGCGGGGTAGGAATGAGGAATGGGCCAAGACTTGATGAGTCACCCAGTTGCAAGAAGGACATACCAGGAGGGTCGGAAGTAGGAAAGGGAAGTGTGAGCGGATTACCGGTGAGGCCATGGGAAGCAAAAATAGTTGTACCAGGGGCAGCAACCAAGCCCGTCTTGACGGTAGCAGGCGTTCGAATGGATCCTTTCATCATCAAGCCAGCAATACAGTTGCCAATAACCGATAGCCGGGCTATTCCATGGAATTATGCTCGGATTACAACAACCTACAAAGGAAAGGAAGTGAAAGAGGAAGTTTGCGAAGCGCAAGGTTTGACCCGCTCGGGGAGATGTTTTGCCCCTGCGGAATTGAGGAAGATCACTCCGGCAACACTGAAAAAGCCGGTAACTGATGAAGAGGCAGAAGAATTCTTGTAAAAGATGAAGCTGCATGACTATTCTATCATAGAGCAGCTGAAGAAGACTCCCGCGCAAATATCATTGCTATCTTTGCTGATACATTCCGAAGAACATCGGCAAGCTTTGATGAAAATTCTGAATGAGGCACACGTACCCGATAAAATCTCAGTAAATCATCTGGAGAAGATCACCAATAGGATCTTCGAAGCGAATCGGATCACCTTCACCGACGACGAGTTGCCTGAGGAAGGCACCGAGCACAACAAGGCTTTATATCTTACGGTAAAGTGTGAGGAGGCGGTGGTTACCAAAGTCCTTGTCGATAATGGATCCAGCGCTAACATTTGTCCTCTCTCCACACTGGACAAGTTGAAAGTGGACATCGGCAGGATACGCAAGAACAACATATGTGTTCGAGGGTTTGATGGAGGAGGCAAGGCATCGGTTGGTGACATAGTGTTAATCTTGATAATTGGGCCAGTGGAGTTCACCATGGAATTCCAGGTGCTGGACATGGTAGTGTCATATAACCTTCTGATAGGGCGACCGTGGATCCATGCCGCAAGAGCGGTTCCATCCAGCCTACACCAACTCGTCAAGTTTGAGTGGGACCAATACAGGAGATCGTCGTCCATGGAGAGAATGATCTACAATCAGGCACCATCATCCCCTTTGTTGAGACAGAAGAAGATGTTGGGCCATGGGCATACCAGATATGCGATGTGGTATCCGCCACCGAGTTCCAGAAGGGGAATGCATTCCCGATGACAGAATAATTACTGCAGACGTCATGGTGGCGCATGAAATGTTGAGACATGGTTTCATACCCGGCAAAGGTCTAGGTGCATCTCTGCAAGGAATCATACAACCGGTATCCGTGGTCGAAAACGTGGGAACCTTCGGCTTGGGATTCAAGCCAACATCAGAGGACATCCAGCGAGCCAAAAGGAATAAGCAGAAGACATGGATGCTCCCAAAGCCTGTTCCACGCCTTTCCCAATCTTTTGTCAGGTCCGGAGTAAGAGGACATCCGACGACAAGGGTTCCCAGTCCTATGGTTAGGCCAGACGAAGAGTTCTTAAGAAAGTTCGAGGACCTATTCGCAGATGCATGCATGCTCGAGGATGGCGAAGGGACCAGCCATGCCGAGATACAGTTTGTGGGACCAAGAGCAAAATTGAATAATTGGAAGGCTACTCCTCTCCCTGTCCGGAAGGAGTCTTGGTAGTTTGTTTTGGATTGTTTTCTTTCGAAATTCTGTGTTGGGGGTTGTCCCCGGAGTAAAATCCAGTTGTTTTAGTTCATTTTGATTTAAGTTTGCAAGTTTGTTTTCCTTGTACTGTTCCCATTAATGAAATTTGGTTCCCTTAGTGTCTAATTTTGTTTATTTTTCCTTCTTTTTACTTTTCTGAAGAGCCTTCTTTCAACTGATCTTAATGATATGGCGTGCTTAAAGATTAATCAACCCAGAGTCTAGAAAGTCAATCGGGTTTGGAAATAATAACGCATGAAATAAGAAGTGACGAGAGTGAGTCGGAGTACGGCGACGATGAAGCCGTAGAAGAAATCGGTGAAGAATTAAGTCACTTCGAGGAAAAACCCAAACCGAATTTAAATGATACTGAGGCCGTTAATCTGGGGAATGCGGATGACGTCAAAGAAACCCGAATAAGTGTCCATATTGAACCCAACCTGAGAGAAGAGTTGATCAAAACACTCATGGAGTTTAAAGACATTTTCGCATGGTCGTACGACGACATGCCAGGACTCAGCACTGATCTAGTGGTTCATAAATTACCCACTGATCCGGCATATCCCCCCGTCAAGCAGAAAACTGAGGAAATTCAAGACGGAGATGAGTGTGAAGATTAAGGAGGAAGTAACCAAACAGTTGCAGGCGAAAGTCATTCGTGTCACTCGATACCCTGAATGGTTGGCTAACGTAGTACCGGTGCCAAAGAAAGACGCAAAAATCAGAGTATGCGTGGACTACCGCAATCTCAACAAGGCGAGTCCCAAGGATAATTTCCCACTTCCCAATATCCATATCCTGATTGATAATTGTGCCGGACGTGAAATCGGATCTTTTGTGGACTGTTATGCGGGATATCATCAGATCTTGATGGATGAAGAGGACGCAGAAAAGACGGCTTTTATCACACCGTGGGGGACTTATTGTTACCGGGTGATGCCGTTTGGTTTGAAGAATGCGGGGGCAACATACATGAGGGCGATGACTACGGTATTCCATGACATGATACACAGGGAAATTGAAGTGTACGTGGATGATGTGATCATAAAATCCAGACGCCAAGAAGACCACGTTGCCGACCTCAGGAAGTTCTTTCAAAGACTTCGAAGATATGACATCAAGCTCAATCCAGCAAAATGCGCGTTCGGAGTTCCATCAGGAAAGTTGTTAGGATTCATCGTCAGCCGACGGGGGATTGAGTTGGACCCATCCAAAATTAAGTCCATTCAAGAGCTACCCCCGCCGAAGAATAAAACAGAGGTAATGAGTCTGTTGGGAAGGTTGAATTACATCAGTAGGTTTATTGCCCAGCTTACGGCAACCTGTGAACCCATATTCCGTCTATTGAAGAAAGACGCTGCGATAGAATGGACGACAGAATGTCAGGAAGCGTTTGACCAAATCAAAGGGTATCTGTCAAATCCACCCGTACTAGTTCCGCCTGAACCGGGTAGACCCCTGATTCTTTATCTGACGGTTTTGGAGAATTCGTTCGGCTGCGTACTGGGGCAGCATGATCTTACTGGCAGGAAGGAACGGGCCATTTACTACCTCAGTAAGAAATTCACAGTCCACGAGGTCAAGTACACTCATTTAGAAAAGACATGTTGCGCTTTGACTTGGGTAGCCCAAAAGTTGAAACATTATTTGTCTTCTTACACCACTTACCTCATCTCGCGTTTGGATCCATTGAAGTATATTTTCCAGAAACCTATGCCTACAGGGAGGTTAGCAAAATGGCAAATATTACTTACGGAGTTCGACATCATATACGTGACAAGGACGGCTATGAAAGCTCAAGCCCTGGCCGATCACTTAGCTGAAAATCCTGTTGATGACGAATACGAACCTTTGAGGACGTATTTTCCCGACGAAGAAGTATTGCAAATTGAGGGGTTAGAACTAACCAAGGATCCAGGGTGGAAGCTCTTCTTTGACGGAGCGGCGAACGCAAAAGGAGTCGGAGTAGGGGCTGTGTGCTTATCTCTGAAACAGGACATCATTATCCTGTTACTGCTCAACCGCGTTTTCATTGTACCAATAATATGGCTGAGTACGAGGCATGTATCTTGGGGTTACGATTAGCGGTAGACATGGATGTACAGGACGTCTTGGTCTTGGGGGACTCGGACCTTCTGGTACATCAGATTCAGGGAGAATGGGAAACCAGAGATTTAAAGCTTATCCCGTATCGTTAGTGTTTGCATGATCTGACCAAACGCTTTCGATCAGTAGAATTCAGGCACATCCCAAGGGTGCACAATGAGGTTGCCGACGTGTTGGCTACTTTAGCGTCAATGCTACACCACCCAGACAAGGTTCGTGTCGATCCATTACATATCCATGTCCGTAATCAGCATGCTTATTGTAATGTGATTGAAGAAGAGATGGATGGTGAGCCATGGTTTCATGATGTCAAAGAGTACCTCAGGTTGGGAATATACCCGGAGCAGGCAACCGGAGATCAGAAGAGGGCTATTCGGCGATTAGCAAACGGATTTTTCCTTAGTGGAGGGGTGCTGTACAAAAGAACCCCGGATTTGGGATTATTGAGATGTATAGATACAAGTCAAGCCACAACAGTGATGACAGATATACACTCGGGAGTTTGTGGACCACACATGAGCGGATACGTATTGACAAAGAAGATTCTTCGAGCAGGATATTACTGGCTCACGATGGAGCGTGATTGTATAAGTTTCGTGCGAAGATGCCATCAGTGTCAGATACACGGAGATTTGATTCATTCTCCACCAACTGAATTGCATACAATGTCGGCACCATGGCCGTTTGTTGCATGGGGTATGGATGTTATTGGACCTATTGAGCCTGCAGCTTCCAATGGTCATAGGTTCATTCTGGTAACGATCGATTATTTTACCAAGTGGGTGGAGGCCAAAACATTCAAATCAGTGACCAAGAAGGCGGTGGTGGACTTCGTACACTCCCACATCATTTGCAGGTTTGGGATTCCAAAGATAATCATCACAGATAACGGTGCCAATCTTAACAGCGGATTGATGAAAGAGGTCTGCCAACAGTTCAAGATCACACACCAAAATTCCACACCGTATCCTCCCAAAGCAAATGGTGCGGTTGAGGCAGCAAATAAGAATATAAAGAAGATATTGAGGAAGATGGTAGAAGGGTCTAGGCAGTGGCATGAAAAGTTACCATTTGCGCTGCTGGGTTATCGCACTACCGTCCGGACTTCGGTAGGTGCAACTCCTTACTTGTTGGTGTACGGGACTGAAGCAATAATACCAGCAGAAGTTGAAATCCCATCCCTCCGAATTGTCGCCGAAGCCGAGATTGATGACGACGAGTGGGTCAAAACCCGATTAGAGCAATTGAGCTTGATCGACAAAAAGAGATTGACAGCGGTATGTCACGGCCAATTGTATTAAAAGAGAATGGTGAGAGCATATAACAAGAAGGTACGTCCCAGGAAATTTGAAGTGGGACAGCATGTGCTGAGGAGAGTTCTACCACATCAGGCCGAAGCGAAAGGCAAGTTCGCTCCAAATTGGCAGGGACCATTTGTGGTGACTAGAGTATTATCCAACGGCGCTCTATGCCTAACTGATGTTGAGGGAAGATGCACCGATATGGCTATCAATTCTGATGCGGTCAAGAGATATTATGTGTAATTCTTTAATGCATTTGTCAACGTTTGGTTTCGTTTGTGTGTATTTGGCATTTTTCGGAGAATGAAATGACAGAGGCGATTTTTCTACTACCCAAACACTTTAACCTTTGTTTTCCCCTTTGAGCCTTAATTATTCTTTCATATACCCTCTTTCGGAATCATCAAGGAAGATGTGTAGCAAAATAGAAAAAGAAACAAAGAAAAAACACAAGAAAAAGTGAACTACGTTCGACCTGATTCCTCAAGAAGGATACGTAGGCGCCACACGGCTCGGTCATAATAAAATAAAACTCAAAAGTTCCCCAAGCAACAAAACTGGGGCAGAAGTCATTGTTTCGTTTGAAAGATAGTGCGGATTCCGAAAGTTGTAATGAGCTAACCGTTGAGGTTGAACCCCTTTTCTTTAGCCTCACGCGCGGAAACCACATTAAGAACCAAAAAGACCTCTCGATCAGTATTTGAGAAATGCCAAGTCGTGCGAATGAAAGCCAAAAGTGACACTCCGACCCTCGATTGAATCCAGGACGCACAAGCCGAAAAGGGATAATGCTTTAGAGGGAATCTCGTGGGTGACTCCCCAGCCTGGAAAGAAAGCTAAGAGAAATAAAATGAGAGAGTCTTAACGGTGAAAACCCTCGCGGGCACCTTAAGGCGAAGAAAGCTGAGAGAAATAAAATGAGAGAGTCTTACGGTGAAAACCTTTACGGGCACCTTAAGGCGACGGGAGATCGAGAGAAATGAGAGAACTTCATTAGTGAAAACCCTTTGAAGGGAACTATGAGGTGACAAGGCGAGATGGTTACAAGATGTCTGCATGAGACAAGGTTTGGACATCCGTTTACCCATAGCAGAACGCGGCATCAGAAAGTGATTGACATGAATAGACTGGGTAGTTTAATCTCAAAGGCGCGGCATAACCATTGGATCAGTCACACATTCAGATAAGTTTTCCTATTTTTGAGTTCAGAAAAGTTTTCCTTTTCTTTTGTCATTTGCGGTCAGCATTCTTTTCTTTTCTTTCATTTTTCGAAAATTGATTTCTCAAAGCTTACTACCAAGTCTCCCGAAGCAGTATAATGAAAACGAATAGGCGTGGAACGGGGCAACAAGGCAGAAGTCGTTCCGATAGTAAGATTGGAACGACAGGTTGATCGGAAGGTTCGCAGGAATTACGGAGTATGATGGACACATGTGGCACGTCCGAAAGATGATTTCACGCAACAGATCACCGGCTAAAAGAGTCGGATCAAACCAAAGATTGGAATGAAAGGGAAAGATGAGAAACCGTTCGTGGAAAGAGAATCGTCCCCAGCAAGCGTCAACGCCATCCTTAAAGTTCGGGAGAGGCCAAGCAGCTGAAAGAGAAAAGAAAATGGCCCCAACAAGAGTGGCACGACCACTCACTGCGTTTTGAAACTAACAATTTTTCTTTGATTTAAAGCAGGAAAGGAGGGTTCGCTGGCGGAAAAGCATACCATCCAGAAGTTTATCAAACTGGGGCAGAAAATTTTCTCCTGTTGTGAAAATTTTCTTGAAAGCAAAGACCCAATGGATAAGGGTAGAAAGCAACACAAGACTTCGGGAAATACCAGCTCCGAGCAGAATAGTTTGGAGAAAGGCCAGACAACACGTTGGGATGATCTTTGAGCCTGGTATCATCCCCAGCAGTTGTCGGAAAAATGAAACAATAGCTTCGAGATTCCCTCAGCAGTACTATATCCCATAATTTGTTCAAGGAAGCAAAAGAGTGAATCCCAGAGGAGGTATGGGAAGAAGGAAGAGGAAAAGGGGTCCCCCGCCAGGATAATCCCCGGTCCATAACATTTCAACCCCGGCGAGTCCGAGAGAGAATGAGGGTTGAAGGAAACAAAGAATACTTCCTCAGCGGCATCATCCCCAGCGGGTGAGTAAACAGTTCCAAAGATATCCCCAGCAGCCAAAGTAATATGACCCAGGGGGAAAGCAATTCCAAGACGAGATAATTCAGAAGACGAGCCCGCCTGAAGAATGGAGTGGCAATTTTATTTTGAAGTAGTAGTTGAAGTCAGGGATCCCGCCTGGAGAATGGAGTGGCGATTTTATTTTGAAGTAGTAATTGAAGTCAGGGAGCCCGCCTGGAGAATGGAGTGGCGATTTTATTTTGAAGTAGTAATTGAAGTCGGGGAGCCCGCCTGGAGAATGGAGTGGCAATTTACTTTCGAAGTTGTTTTGAAGTCAGGGAGCCCGCCTGGAGAATGGAGTGGCGATTTTATTTTGAAGTAGTAGTTGAAGTCAGGGAGCCCGCCCGGAGAATGGAGTGGCGATTTTATTTTGAAGTAGTAGTTGAAGTCAGGGAGCCCGCCTGGAGAATGGAGTGGCGATTTTATTTTGAAGTAGTAGTTGAAGTCGGGGAGCCCGCCCGAAGAATGGAGTGGCGATTTTATTTTGAAGTAGTAGTTGAAGTCGGGGAGCCCGCCCGAAGAATGGAGTGGCGATTTTATTTTGAAGTAGTAATTGAAGTCGGGGAGCCCGCCCGGAGAATGGAGTGGCGATTTTATTTTGAAGTAGTAGTTGAAGTCGGGGAGCCCGCCCGGAGAATGGAGTGGCGATTTTATTTTGAAGTAGTAGTTGAAGTCGGGGAGCCCGCCATGAGAATGGAGTGGCGATTTTATTTTGAAGTAGTAGTTGAAGTCGGGGAGCCCGCCCGGAGAATGGAGTGGCGATTTTATTTTGAAGTAGTAGTTGAAGTCGGGGAGCCCGCCCGGAGAATGGAGTGGCGATTTTATTTTGAAGTAGTAGTTGAAGTCGGGGAGCCCGCCCGGAGAATGGAGTGGCGATTTTATTTTGAAGTAGTAGTTGAAGTCGGGGAGCCCGCCCGGAGAATGGAGTGGCGATTTTATTTTGAAGTAGTAGTTGAAGTCGGGGAGCCCGCCTAAAGAATGGAGTGGCGATTTTATTTTGAAGTAGTAGTTGAAGTCGGGGAGCCCGCCTGAAGAATGGAGTGGCGATTTTATTTTGAAGTAGTAATTGAAGTCGGGGAGCCCGCCCGGAGAATGGAGTGGCGATTTTATTTTGAAGTAGTAATTGAAGTCGGGGAGCCCGCATGGAGAATGGAGTGGCGATTTTATTTTGAAGTAGTGGTTGAAGTCAGGGAGCCCGCCTGGAGAATGGGGTGGCGATCTATTTTAATTTGGTTGAGGAAAGCGGTTGAATGTAACGGAAATCTCCGGCCTGAATCCAAGTTCGTAAGCAGAGGGAGGCAACAAGGATCAGAACAGATAGATTCAGATTGCAAAGGAGAATAGTTCGAAGATCACAAAGAAGGAAACAATGGTCGGGGTTCGGCGATCAAGATAGGCCGAAATAACAATTGGCGGAAGAGAAGAAGCATCAGAAGGAACATCAAGTCAGCAGGATGGCAAGGAGCATGGCAAGATCAAGTTAAAAAGGATAGATAAGAACTTGTAGTACTGTAACGTAATCTAGCTTTTTATTTTTGCTTAGCGCGGTGTAATAAGGGGATCAGTTAAGCATTGGCAACAACAGTAACAGCAGTAACAGCAGTAACAGCAAGATCGCAACAGTCACGGTAGTCCTAGCCACCAAAGCTTCCCGAACTACATTAACCTGATTCCTTTTAGCCCGGGATATGTAGGAGACCTTCTGAAGCAAAGGTTCGGTCAAACTTTTCAAAAAGTGCTTCGTACGGAGTGCTCAAATGGGCAAAAATTGCTCGTATCCGCTCACTTATCTTTGCACAAAAACTCTTCGTGTTTACGCGCAAAGAGGGGCAGCTGTGAGCACGTGATTTTTGCCCTGTATGAGAATTACTCCCAAAAATGCAAAAAATAAAATAGCTTCGTGTTGTGTGTGATTTAGTGGATTTCCTTTTGTTTGTCGTTATTTTGCTTATTGTTCATATTTCTCGGTGCATGTATTTGTTTAAAATTAATAAAAAAATACAAAAATATGTGTCGCGCGCGCATTTAGGAATTAACTAAACCATGTTCAGTTTCTTAAAGAGAATTTTTTTTAAAAAAATCGTGTTTATTGCCTTTGTGTCATTTAATATATAATTGTGTGATTTGGCATTTAGTTATGTAGGTTAATTGTAGTAAAAAAATTTTTTATTGTGTTATTGGTTACATACACACATATATATATATATATATATATTATATATATATATATATATATATATATATATATATATATATATATAATACAACATGGAGGCTAGTTGTGGGACATGGAAATCGGATTGGGCCAAAACCCAGTCCAATATAACAAAGCCCAATCCAAATGCCCATTACCCATCCCCATCCGTTATTTTCTTTCTTTTAATCTGAGCCGTTTGTCGGTACAATCCAACGGCCCAGATTAAACGTTAACATCAAGGCCATATAGTTACCCGAATCCCTACCCAAAATCCATCTCTGACCCGCCCCATAATACTTTTAATCTGAGCCGTTGGATGTAATAATCCAACGGTCCAGATTAACCCATCACCTATCAATATACCAAAACACCCCCCAAACCCGTTTTTCTCCTTCATTTCATCCCCTTCATCTCTCAAAGCCTCATCTCTGAGAGAGATAAGGAACCACCCTAGCCGCCACCACACCCCACCGCCTTTAAGCCGGCGGCAACGACGCCAATGGCCGCCCAATCAACACCATAGTTCCCCATGAACCTCCTCTACACGAATCCGCGAACCATTTACCTCGAATCACTCCGGAACTCCTCGAATCTTCATTTGAAGATTCGAGTCAAACTCGAACTAACGCCAAACCACCCCAAACTCCTACCCTAGTACCCCCAGACCTCCCCCACGACCCCACCAAGGTTGGTCCGGCTCGAATATGACCGGAATCAGTCGAGCCCCAAATTTCGGCCATGAACCCTAGATGTCGCATTGCTTCTTAATTGAGGTCTAATAGACCTTAATTGGGATGTTTTCATTGTTGAAAACATCTCAATTAAGGTCCAGTAGCCTCAAAAATGCAAGTCCAAGTCCGAACGACCCAGAAAGTGTCTTGACTCTCGTTTTTACGGTTCGAGGTATTTTCTTCTGTCCTTTCTTCTTTGATTTATTCTTATACTTGTTTTATTTGTGTTGATGTTCGTTGTGTTCTAGCCGTTATTGCAATTTTCTGTTTTCATCTCTTCTCAAAAGACCCTTTTTGTATTGGGCAATTCTGATTCTGTGTTGCTTATTTGACTGTGTATGCTGTCGAACGCGTATTCGCTGCGATTAGAATCGTCGAATAATTAGTTTGGTATTTCTCACCTTTTGACCCAAAATTATTTGCATCACTGCCTATATCGATTATTCATTATCGATTGTACAAGTCGTAGTTAATCAAACAAATGTCGTCGTAGGATCAACTGTTAGCATGTTGATAGAAATATCACTAGGACTGTCTAGTTACATCCGAGCCATTGTTGGGATCGGAAGCTGTGAGTAATGGTATAATTTCGAACTAAGGACACTTGAGATATAGCTGATAGTAATTAAATTAGTATTAGCATATTTGGATTTTTAAAGTACTTTGCCCATAAAAGGGCTAGTGGAACCTGCTATAGCAGGGTATCCCCACTAGTATATTGCAGATCAGCAGTTTAGTGAAAGAAAAAACCCACACTCAGACAAATTCGAGTGGAAAAAAAAGGCAGACAGGGGATGGGCAGGGCCTTAGTTTAGTCTTCTGGCCATCCAGGGTTAAAGGGTTTGATTATAAGTATAGGGGGTCTGGGATGGATATCGGGGGGGAAGAGGAGACATATAGAGTGATAGGGATTGTTTTGAAGAGATAATTGAAAAACATATAGCCATTCACACATACAGAAACCTTAGAAATTAGACAGTGGGAGTTTGGATTCTTCTTGGTTTGCCATTGGACCTTTGATCACTGTTTCATTGGACTGGTTTTAAGTTCACAGAGATTTCTTTACATAGATTCTGGGGGTCGTTTGTTCTGTTTGGCTAAAGCTGTTTGTCACTGTTTGGTTGAAGTCCTTGGCCACTGGTTTGCTGAAGTTGACTGTGGCGTATTTGCTGAGTATTGTGTTTTTAGATTACTGGTTTGGGTCTGTTTTGGCTGTTGTTTTGCTTGCTGAGTTTTGGACTACCACTGCTTGGTTTACCGAGTGTTTACTGGTTGGTTGCTGAGTGATTGGTTGGTTGTTGCTGTTGGTTGTTGCTGTTGGTCTGCTGTTACTTGGCTTCATCGGCTTAACTGATCTCCATTCTCTTACTTTGTTGATTTCCAGGTACTTCACTACTGCCTGAAGCTGTAAACGTGAATTGAAGAAATAAAGCTTAGCTTATTGATTATCATGTCATTCTAATCCATATCGAAATTTAGTTAGATACATGTATACTCATTAAGGAGAACTTGAACATGTAATAGACTGTATGGATTGTAACTATGTGAACTTTATATTTCCATAATCTATCACAGTAGAAGTGGTCCACTGGAAACATACTATGTAGTGGGTATATGAATCAGTGAAATACATGTTAAAAAAAAATTCAAATTATGTTAGTGGTGTTAATTTGTTCAGGTTAGGAGTGCATGATAACTAACAATCAGTGTGAAAGTAAATAGAGGCATGATGATGGTAGCTTGATCGAGAGTTATGAATTAGTAATATCGTGTTCAATGTTCAAGTAGTTAATTGTAAAGATAAGTATGTAAATCCCGTTTTATCAATAGTTTGTTTAAAAAGGGAATCTGGACAATTGATATATCACTTCGTTGCTATTAGATTATCAGCATACTTTGGTTCGTGTATATCTACTATGATCTAGACCATTAACATGAAAACTGATTATCAATAATATGCAAGTAGATTAGATTAAAATCAGAAGCATGTTCAAAATTCTTTTCTTAAATAAAAACAAATTTTCTGGTAACTAATTAGCTTAACTAATTTGAATACAAATTGAAATTCAAGTAACTTGAGAGTGAAGTAAAAAGAAATTTGTCTTCTATCGGTTAATCTTGAGTCAAGGCTCTATTGAATGGCCCGAATGCAGCAAGTATATGGGCCTAGTTACATAATACCTATAGTAAACCATTCTGGGCCATTGAGCCTAACACTTACACAAAATGGTCAAGTTTGTGCTTCAACTAGATCTAAATTGGACCACGGGCAGTAGTCAAGTCCGATATGAACTAAAGCCCAGACTCTTATAAGTTCGTGGCCCCAAAAATATAAAACTAGTAGGTAATGATAAACAATTAACATTTCTCTTTGTTATTAGAGACAAAACAAGTAGAGAATATAGTATTTGTTAGGTATGACCTTAATAATAATGAGACTAGCCTCGCCAAACGCAAATACACAATTGCAGGGGCCCTCAAATTAGCCATTATAAAAAGACTTAGACTTGGAAGGACCGTTTAGTGAATTTCGCGGTCCTTTCCCAAAGTTAATAAAGACGTTAGACTCTTTAGGTGCGATTTATAAGTAAATTACTTTCTTGAATGCGGGTGCGCATTTATGTGACCCAAATCTTCCTCTCGGCGGAACTGAAATACACTAAAGTCGCAGGCGTACTGGTTGCGATGCGGCTCGAAATGTGTTTTCGTGACGTCGTAATTCTTCTAAGAAATAAAAGCGGAGTAGTAAAATGCACAGTAAAAATGTATAGAGAAATCAGATAAAAGCAAAAGTACAGTTGAGCGACCGTGCTAAAACCACGGAATCCGGGAGTGCCTAACACCTTCTCCCGGGTTAACAGAGTTCCTTATCCGGTTTTCTAGTTTCGCAGGCTATATTACAAAGTCATAATTTCCTCGGTTCGGGATCAAACCGGTGACTTGGGACACCATTACTTTCCCAAGTGGCGACTCTGAATTTAATAAAAGGGATCCCGTCTCGATTGTCCTTTAATTGGAAAAACTCCCTCGCGCTCTCACGGGTGCGTAAAAAGAGGTGTGACATGCGCAACATCTCAGAGTGGCCTTGCAGACTCTGAGAGATAGCCAGCTATATGCAAAATTTTCAAAGTGTGAATTTTGGCTAAGTTCAGTTGCATTCCTGGGTCATATTGTGACGGCAGCAGGTATTCAGGTTGATCCGAAGAAAATTGAGGCAGTCAAGAACTGGCCTAGACCGACATCAGCCACAGGATATTCGGAGTTTCTTGGGGTTAGCGGGTTATTATCGCCGATTCGTAGAAGGATTTTCGTCCATTGCAACCCCACTGACCAAATTGACCCAGAAGGGTGTGCAATTTGAATGGTCCGATGAATGTGAGGCGAGCTTTCAAAAGCTCAAGACAACCTTGACCACAGACACCGGTATTGGTTTTACCCACAGGTACGGGACCTTATACTGTTTATTGTGATGCTTCCCGTATTGGGCTTGGTGCGGTGTTAATGCAGGATGGCAAGGTTATTGCCTATGCTTCGAGGCAGTTGAAGATTCATGAGAAGAACTATCCAGGTGCATGATCTAGAATTGGCGGCGATTATTCACGCATTGAAGATCTGGAGGCATTATTTATATGGTGTAGCATGTGAAGTATACACCGATCATAAGAGTCTTCAGTATTTGTTTAAGCAGAAAGAGTTGAATATGAGGTAGAGAAGGTGGCTGGAGTTGCTAAAAGACTATGATGTTACTATTTTATATCACCCAGGTAAGGCCAATGTGGTGGCCGATGCATTGAGTAGAAAGTATGCCAGCATGGGTAGTCTTGCATATATTCCGGTCAGTCAGAGACCATTAGCTATAGATGTCCAGGCCTTAGCTAACCGGTTCGTGAGATTAGACATTTCTGAGCCTAGCAGGGTGTTAGCCTGCACGGTCGCTCGTTCTTCCTTATTTGAGCGTATCCGTGAGAGGCAATTTGATGATCCTCATTTGCGTGAGTTGAGAGATACGGTACAACGGGGAGGTGCCACACAGGTAAATCTAGATGATGATGGGATATTGAAATTGCAGGGTCGAGTTTGTGTGCCCAATGTCGAAGGGATTCGAGAGTTAATCTTAGCGGAGGCCCACGGTTCGCGGTATTCTATTCACCCATGCGCCGCGAAGATGTACCAGGACTTACGTTAGCACTATTGGTGGCGCAGAATGAAGAAAGATATCGTTGCGTATGTCGCTCGGTGTCTAAATTGTCAGCAGGTGAAATATGAGCACCAGAGACCTGGTGGTGTATTCCGGAGGATTGAAATTCCCGAGTGGAAATGGGAGCGGATCACTATGGACTTCGTTACTGGACTTCCTTTGACTCGGAGGAAATTTGATGCTATTTGGGTCATTGTTGATAGGCTGACCAAGTCGGCACACTTTATTCTAGTATCTGTCTCCTACTCGTCGGAGAGGTTAGCGGAGGTTTACATTAGGGAGATTGTTCGTCTCCATGGGGTGCCAGTATCTATTATCTCTGATCAGGGAACGCAGTTTACCTCGCGGTTCTGGAGAGCGGTCCAGCAGGAGTTAGGCACCCAGGTTCAGTTGAGTACAGCATTTCATCCTCAGACGGATGGCCAGTCCGAGAGGACTATTCAGATTCTAGAGGACATGCTTCGAGCCTGTGTTATTGATTTCGGAGGCTCGTGGGACCAGTTTCTACCATTAGCAGAGTTCGCCTACAATAACAGTTACCAATCTAGCATCCAGATGGCTCCGTATGAGGCGTTGTATGGTAGGAAATGTCGATCACCGGTTGGATGGTTTGAACCGGGAGAGGCTCGGTTGTTAGGTACAGACTTAGTTCAGGAGGCCTTGGATAAGGTCAAGACTATTCAGGAGAGATTGCGTTCAGCTCAGTCCAGGCAGAAGACTTATGCGGATCGTAAGGTTCGAGATGTAGATTTCATGGTTGGCCAACGAGTATTGCTCCGGGTGTCGCCTATGAAGGGCGTGATGAGGTTCGGGAAGAAGGGCAAGCTCAGCCCTAGGTATATTGGTCCATTTGAGATTCTAGACAGAGTGGGAGGGGGTGGCTTATAGATTAGCTTTGCCGCCTAGCTTATCAGCCGTACATCCAACTTTTCACGTCTCTATGCTTCGGAGATACCACGGCGATCCCACACATGTGTTAGACTTCAGTACTGTCCAATTGGACAATGATTTATCCTACGAGGAGGAGCCGGTGGCCATTCTAGACCGGCGGGTTCGACGATTGAGGTCGAAGAGTTATCCTTCTGTGCATGTTCAGTGGAGAGGTCAGCCTCCTGAGGCGTCGACCTGGGAGTCAGAGTCTGATATGCAGAGCCGCTACCCACATTTGTTTCCTGACTCAGGTACTTCTTTCTTTTGTCCGTTCGAGGACGAAAGGTTGTTTTAGAGGTGGAGATTGTGACGACCCAAAGGGTCATCACTTGTTTTATTAATCATTCCGAGCTTTTGAGGTCTTGAAAACCTCATTTATAGTTGCCTCGATTTGCGTGCACGGTCCGGGCACAAAGCTGGAAAATATTTATGTTGAAATATGTGAAATATGTGAAAAAGTTGAAGAATTTTGATATTAATATTGATATGGTTGACTTTGGTCAACATTTTTGGTAAACGGACCCGTATCCGTGATTTGACGGTATCAGAAAATCCGTAGAAAAATATGGAACTTGGGCGTATGCCCGGAATTGAAATCCGAGGTCTAGAACCCCGGTAAAAGAATTTTTCTGTTAAATTGTTTTCTGAAAATGTTTAAGGAAAATGAAACTGAATTTTTATTAAAAAGTACTGGTATCGGGCTCGTATTTTGGTTCCGACGCCCGGTACAGGTCATATATATTGGTTAAGCGCTTCCTGGAAAGTTTGGTTGAAAACGGACGTCGTTTGACGTGTTTCGGCCTTAAATTGGAAATTTTGAAAGTTATGAAAATTTGAAAGAATTCTTGAGTTTTAAGGCTCAATTCATGGATTTTGATGTTATTTTAGCGATTTGATCGCGCGAGCAAGTTCGTATGATGTTTTTAAGTTAGTGTGCATATTTGGTTTGGAGCCCCGAGGGCTCGGGAGTGTTTCGGAGGTGGTTCGGGGTGTTTTTGAACTTAAGAAAAACTGCAGAAATCTGCAGCAGGCAATTCTTCATCGCGTTCGCGTCCAGGTGGTCGCGTTCGCGATGGTCAACTTATTTCCTTCAACGCGTTCGCGTCCAGGTAGTCGCGTTCGCGATGGCCAACCATTTCCTTCATCGCGTTCGCGTACCGCTCCTCGCGATGGGGTAGTATTAAATTTGAACCCAACCATTTCCTATACACGTTCGCGTGGCTGTTCCCGCGTACGCGTAGACCAAATTGTAAGCCCTCGGAATTTTCTCTTCGCGTTCGCGACAGGCCCTATGCGAACGCGATGTGTAACATCGTTTCTTCATCGCGAACGCGACCGGGGTGTCGCGAACGCGATGAAGAAATTATTGCCCGGTGAATTTAATCCCAAAACAGAACACTTACGGGATTTTTCCCATTTTCACAAAACTCTCTCTTCTCCACAGCTTCTTGGGCGATTCTTGAGCAATCCTTCTTCATACTTCTTGGGTAAGTGATTCTTGACTCTTTTTCTTCATTTTCCATCAATATTATTTGAATTCCTAAGTCTAAACATGTGTAAATGAGTAGAAAAATTAGAGAATTAAGTTTAATAAGGGTTTCAAAGAATTTGCGATCTAGACCTCGTTTTGGAGTCGAACTTAAGAACAAATTGTATATTTGAACTCATGGAAGATTGGGTGAACTTATTTTGGTTCGAAACTTGAGTTTCAATTATGTGGGCCCGGGGTCGATTTTTACTATTCCGGGCAGAATGTTGTAAAAACCATATTTAGCAATATGAACTAGTTTGTTAAGTAGAATTGATGATATTAAATCAATTGTGTATAGATACGATTGGATTGGAGTCAAATTCAAAAGGAAAAGACGTTGCTACGGATTGAATCGTTCGTAAATTTTCGAAGTAAGTGTTTGTTCTATCCTAGCTTGTAGGAATAGGAATTCAGTTATGAATAAATTATTGATTAAGAGTTATTGGTGTTATACCGGTAATGAAGATAAATTGTTGAAATTATTATCAATTATTGGTTTAAAACCGGTAATTATAAATATTGTTGATATAGAGATTATTGGCTAAATGTCGGTAATATATATATTTATGAATTGGGATCGTGTGGCGCACCGACCACTTATATATTTATGAATTGGGATTGTGTGGTGCGCCGACCACTTATATATTTATGAATTGGGATCGTGTGGCACGCCGACCACAAAGTGACTTAAATCTTGGCATTGGCCATAGTTGCCGGTAGCCTATTGATATATTTGGGAGCGGGTGGTACGCCTACCACAAGATATAATTATTGTGATAGTTGGGAGCGGGTGGTACGCCTACCACGAGATATGAAATGAGAGAGGAATTGATACATGAAAGTAAGATTTATTCTGTTGATTAGATTATTCTGGATATCGTGAGTTATGGACTGTTATTTCAGAGTAGAGTATTTACTTATAAATGTATTGTATATATATATATATATTGCAACTGTACAGGTTTATGTGGGTGACTGGCCTTAGCCTCGTTACTAGTTCGCTGGGATAGGCCAGGCACTTACCAGCACATGGGGTCGGTTGTGCTGATACTACACTCTGCGCTCTTTTTGCGCAGATACAGGTTACGGACAGCAGCAGCGGTAGTAGCGATTTGTGGATTTTCCGACTACCGAGACTACGAGGTAGCCTTGCAGTCGTCCGCAGGACCCGTTGTGTCTTCTATCTATGCTTTTCATTCTGTTATCTCATGTAATCGAGATAAACAGCTTGTATTTTCTTTCGGACAATTATGTGTATTATTCTTAGAAGTTCGTGAGTATTGTGACACCAGTCTTGGGTAGTGTATCATGGTTGGGTTTTCTTTATCATATTTGACTAAGTCTTCCGCTAATTTTGATTATTCCGCTGTAATTTATATGTTTTTAATAATAAGTCTTAATAATAATTTGGTAATTAATGGAGGCGTAATTAATATTTGGCTTGCCTAGCTTCCATTTAGTAGGCGCCATCATGACTCCGATGGTGGGAAATCCGGGTCGTGACAGCCTGTGCGATTGCATAGAACAAAATCCTGGGTACTGTAGCTAACACTGTGCGATCGCATCAGAGCATTGCGAACGCATAGAACAAAATTTCCCTGCAATTTTTCTGCTGCATTTTTCAACTCAAAAATTCCCGTTAGCCATCCGAAATCACCCCGAGGCCCCCGGGACCTAAATCAAAAATTCCAATACATCCTATAACATTATTCAAACTTGTTCCAATCATAAAAATATGGCCTTAAACACAAAAATCATCAAATCATGACGGATTCAAGCCTAAGTTTGAACTATAACTTTCGAAACCAACATGCAATCAAAAACCCGACCAAACGATGTCCGAATGACCTGAAAATTTGCAGGCATATCCAAAATCACCTAATGGAGCTACTGCAACTGTCGGAATTCCATTCCAACTCCCGGATCAAAATTTCATCTATCGTTCGGATTTCGCCAAAATTCAACCTTAGCCAATTCAAGCCTAAAACTACACCGGGCCTCCAAATTCAGTGCCAATCGCTTTCCTAGCTCATAAATGACCTCCCGGAGCTGACCGAATCATTAGAATTCGATTCCGAGCTCTCTAACTCACAAGTCAATATCCAGTTGACTTTTCCCAACTATTCCTTCTTCTAAGAGACTTTTTGTCTCATTTCCAACTAAACTCAACCCGAATTGACTCAAACTCACCAAACATGCATATTGAAACATTAACAAGCATTTAACGGAGATAACGAGGTGATAACTCACATGATGACGGGCCGGGTCATCACAAACACCCTTAGAAAATTCTTTGTTTTGATACTGTCCTTGGTTATAAGAATGAATGGAGGGCAGAATACGAAGACAACCCTTCTGTTTGCAGTATAAATAACTAGTGAATTATCCGCGCTTCACGCGACTATTATATACTCCATTAATTTTGTTTTTAAATATTCAAATATTAATCTTAACCAAAAATATAATTAGATATTTTTAATGTATCTAAATGTTTGGTCTTAAAGTTTCCTTTTGAGACCTATAATTTGTCCATCTATTATTGACCTTTACAATTTGTTTTGTTAAAAGAATTACAAAAATATTTTTTCTTTAGTTTCTATTTTTATAATTTTGGGATCTCTTATCTTATAAATATTTGGTTACATTTTTATTTGTCATACAATAAAGTCATTGTTTTGCCCTAATGTTAAGTGTAATAAGTGTGTACATACAATTACTATTATGATATTCTTTAATATTAACATACTAATTTGATTTTATTTTCTTGAAAAGTTAATATTTCGTACCTATATAATTGTATCCTATCCTATTTAAAAGATCATGAAACTAAAGAAATGAAATAAAAATTTAAAAAAAAACAAAAGTTGCTAGGACTTCATCTCTATATATTGTTCTACGGTATAGGATGCATTGGATTATTGGAACTCTAGTGTTATTCTCTTCTCCCTTCCTTCTTTTTGTTTGGTTCTTCTTTTTTATTTATTCGAGAACATGTCTATGTGCCGTCATTTTAATTATAAACATATTTAAATGCACCAAAAGTGCCAGCTGTAGAATAGAAAATCTATACACATAAATACACACATGCACAAAACTAACAAAGAGAATACATGCGAAAAGACACTTTTTTCTGGCTCTAAATTAAGAGCATAATGAGTAGCGCAATGATAATTTCAACATTCATGACAAATTTCATACTTGTGGAAGCACTACGAAAGGTAAAGCACATAATCGTGCTTTTTATTTGGTAAAATAACGAATCTTTAGCAGAAAGAGCAAAATATAGGCGAAGGTTTTATATTTAAATTCGAGCATTAACTATAATTCTACGACACACTAAAAGAGTAACATAACGTTCAAATCTCATTCCGTCACAAATAATATCATGTGCTCTTTTTTTTTTCAACTCTCCCACTCCACTCTCTAATCAATAAAAATTATGTACAAATAAGGAAAAATTATATGCAATCCCGTTTACCAAAATTAAATCTTTTATTATTCAATTCTTTTTTGAATCTTATATGTCAATCTAAAATTCAATTTTGTTATGAATCTTTAATTATTTCAATTCCGTTTAGACTCCTTCATTACGGTGAATATTATCAGTTAAAAGAGAGGTTGAGATAAATTTTAACTCTTATATGACTCAACTTTGATTTACCTTGAATACAATATCTTCCAGGTATGTATCTTTTTTAAATTGGTATTTGATTACCTATCTATATCTATAAGAATTTATCCAATACGTTAAATACAAATAATTTAATTGTTTATATTAAATAGTAACATTATGTTGACTGTGAGGTGGAATCACGATTAAAGAAAAAATTTCATCGACAAAGTAAAACAAACCAAGCGGCAATGTGATTTTATTTATTCAAATCAATTAAACTTAATATATATATATATATATATATATATATATATATATATATATATATATATATATATATATATATATATATATATATATATATATATATATATATATATATATATATATATATATATTAAAAATATTGATAGATTTTTGCAAATATAATTAAAGGCTTATCTCTTTTTAGTTTGATGAATTAAAAATTACTATGATTTATTAAAAAAAAGTATTATATTATTTAATAAAAAACTAATCAAATATTACAGTAGAAGAATGTACAAAAAGAGGGGATAAAATAATATTAGGGTATTTATACTTCAAATCAATTATATATAACAAAAGGTACGTAAATAATATTCAAAACATTTATTGATAAATTTAGACACTTAAAGAATTTTGAACAATTATAACATAAATTTAAAAAATTAAAAATAGTTTTAGAATAAGAAATATTTATCTATGTTATACTAAAAGGAAAAATAGTAACAAAATACTAGGACAATTGACAAGTTAATAAAAGGTCACATTAGTAAACATAAATAGTACTAAATACTTGCTAATTTAATAAAGAATAAAATAAAAATCAAATAATTTATTTGATTACCATATGATGTGTATCCTTTAATTTTATACAGAATTTGTTATATTTTTGCACAATGCATTACAAAATAAAATAGCAACTAAATTTTATTAAAATATTATGATATATCATATTGTAATTTTATAAGACTAATATTCTTTTAAGATATCTGCGCATTGCGCGGGTTCTAACACTAGTAATTATAATATATTAGTTAGCATATTAATTAGTCATAAATGTATATAGGATCATAATAAACAATGGGATAATTTTACATAAGTATACTTGGGGAAAGTACTTTTCAGCCGCCTAACCTACAAATAGAATTTTCATGCGGTAGCCCACAAATAATTTCAGCGTCTAACCCACAACTTCATCAACTACACCCAAAATCACGCCTAAATCAGATTTCACTTTTTTCTTTCATTGTTATCTTTACCCTTTTTCCATTTTCATTCTTATTGATTTTTACTTCCCACTGTATAATAAACAATATCAAGAAGTTGAAGTAAACAATAAAATATATTCATCCTTAGAGTTTATTATTTTTTTTTTATTTTATTTTTTTGCAAAATTTAAAATTTTGCAAGGAAAATTCTTATTTCACAGAAAAATAAAAATTTACATTATTAAGCACCTTATATACATTGTTATACACACAAATATAATAATATATAATTATGTGTAATCTTGTATACTTGTGTATAGTCATGTATAATTCTTTATAACTATGAGAATACCCACAAATATACATGGTTATACAAAGTATATATATGTATATACAACATATACATCATTCTTCCTCCCTTCAGAAGTTATTTAAAGTGAGAAGAAGAAGAAGAAGAAGAAGAAGAAGAAGAAGAAGAAGAAGAAGAAGAAGAAGAAGAAGAAGAAGAAGAAGAAGAAGAAGAAGAAGAATCAAAATTACCAAAAAAGGAGATTTCATAACTATACAAAGGGAAGATAGATCCGGTGTGGAAGAGGAAAATAATGAACAGATTCACACGAAAACCTTTAGGGAATACAGAAGAAAGTGTTGATTATTCACAGATTTGCTCTAGGCACCACAAGATGCACAACCATCTATTTGCATTTCCAAACCGTCGAAGCATCCCATATTTACACACAAAGTTGGATGAACGGAGCAAGGAAATTTGAAGAAGAATTCGACTATTTTGCGAGAGACAAAGAAAGAGCAAGAGATTAAAAATGAAAGAGAAAGTGGGGTGGGGAAAAAGTCTTAAGGAGAATTTGGGAATAGAAAAGTTTCCTCAGCATAAAGAAAAAGAGTGGGGGCGGCGAGGGCTAATCAGTGAAAAGAAGAAGAAAAAATATGGGCCGTATTTTGTTAGGATAGTGGGCCAAGTGACGTAGAGTGTAATTTCTTCATAAACAATTTGGAACGGCAATTGAAATGGCAATCTTTACTCCCTTCATGTATTGTTGAGTTTCAATTAAATTGTTTGAATGCGATAATTGTTTATTGTATCAATATCAAAATGAGAGGAAAATATCCAAAAAAATTGAGATAATAGATAAATAGTATCCTTGGCCATAGAAATATGCCATGTCAGCATCTTTTTCCCCTTATATATATATATATATGGGTTCAAACTAAGCAGGTCTAAGACAGAATATATGGAGTGTAAGTTTAGCTCTGAGTCGAGCGAAGTGGGTGGGAGTGTGATGATTGAATCTCACACCATAGCCAAGAAGGATAGTTTCGGATACCTTGGATCGGTGATCCAGGGGGACGGGGAGATAGACGGGGATGTCACTCACCGTATAGCGGCGGGGTGGTCGAAGTGGAGGCTTGCATCAGGAGTCTTGTGTGATAAGAAAGTGCCACAGAAACTCAAGGGGAAGTTTTATAGAGTTGTGGTTAGACCTGCCATGCTGTATGGGACGGAGTGTTGGCCGGTGAAGAAATCTCATGTTTCGAGGATGATGGTTGCGGAGATGAGGATGCTTAGGTGGATGTGCGGGCTCACCAAGTTAGATAAGATTAGGAACGAAGTTTGTCACGACCCGGATTTCCCACCATCGGGGTCATGATGGCGCCTACTAAATAGAAGCTAGGCAAGCCAAATATTAATTACATCTCCATTAATAACCAATTTCTTATTAACAACATAAAAATTACAGCGGAATAATCAAAATTAGCGGAAGACTTAGTCAGATATGATAAAGAAAAATCCAAATCTGATACACTACCCAAGACTGGTGTCACAATACTCACGAACTTCTAAGAATAATACACATAATTGTTTGAAAGAAAATACAAGCTCTTTATCTCGATTACATGAGATAACAGAATGAAAAAGCATAGATAGGAGAGACAACGGGTCCTGCGGACGCCTGCAAGGCTACCTCATAGTCTCGGTAGTCGGAAAATCCACAAGTCGCTACTGCCGCTGCTGCTGTCCGTAACCTGTATCTGCGCAAAAAGAGCGCAGAGTGTAGTATCAGCACAACCGACCCCATGTGCTGGTAAGTGCCTGGCCTATCCCAGCGAACTAGTGACAAGGCTAAGGCCAGTCACCCACCTAAACCTGTACAGTTGCAATATAGATATATATATATACAATACATTTATAAAGAAATACTCTGCTCTGAAATAATATTCAATAACTCAAGATATCCAAAATAATCTTACTTTCATGTCTCAATTTCCTCTTTCATTTCATGTCTCGTGGTAGGCGTACCACCCGCTCCCAACTATCACAATAATTATCTCTTGTGGTAGGCGTACCACCCGCTCCCAATTATCAATAATTATATCTCGTGGTAGGCGTACCACCCGCTCCCAAATATATCAATAGTTATATCTTGTGGTAGGCGTACCACCCGCTCCCAAATATATCAATAATCATATCTTGTGGTAGGCGTACCACCCGCTCCCAAATATATCAATCGGCTACCGGCAACTATGGCCAATGCCAAGATTTTAAGTCACTTTGTGGTCGGCGTACCACACGATCCCAAATATAAAATATATATGTTACCGGCATTTAGCCAATAATCTCTATATCAACAATATTTATAATTACCGGTTTTAAACCAATAATTTATAATAATTTCAACAAATTACCTTCATTACCGGTATAACACCAATAACTCTTATTCAGCAATTTATTCATAACTAAATTCATATTCCTACAAACTAGGATAGAACAAACACTTACCTCGAAAGTTTACGAATGATTTAATCCGTAGCAATGCCCTTTCCTTTCGAATTTGACTCCAATCTAATCGTATCTATACACAATTGATTTAATATCATCAATACTACTCAACAAACTAATTCCCAAGACCAATTACAACTATTACAACATTCTGCCCGGAATAGTGAATTTCAACCCCGGGCCCACATGGTCGGAATTCGGGGTTAGTACCAAAATCCGGTTACCCATCCCCCACGAGTTCATGTATATGATTTGTTTCAAAATCGGACCTCAATTCGAGGTCCAATTCACCAATTTATGAAAAACCCTATTTTCTAACAAAAACTAGAATTCTACCATGAAAATCATTGATTTCTTATGAAAAACATGTTTAATGATGTTAGGAATTGAAAGAATTAAGTAAAAAGTGACTTACAATCGTTTTGATGAAGAAGAAATCCTTGAAGAATCGCAAATGGGTGTTTTGTTTTTGTAAAATGTGAAGAAATGACTGAAATTCGTGTTTTACAGGTCTCTGTGTTCGCATTTGCGAACATGGGTTCGCAATTGCGAACCCCGACCAATTTCTGGAGTTTGAAAAATAAGCTAAGGCTGGGAAGTTCGCATTTGCGAACTTTTCTTCGCATTTGCGAAACCAAGGCAAAACTGGGAAGTTCGCATTTACGAACTATTGTTCGCAATTGCGAACACAGGCTAAATATTGGGAGGTTCGCATTTGCGAACTATTGTTCGCATTTGCGAACCCAGGCAGAATAGTGTCGAGTTCGCATTTGCGAACTATAGTTCGCATTTGCGAACACAGGGACAATATGGTCAAGTTCGCATTTGCGAACTATTGTTCGCATTTGCGAACACAGGCACAATAGGGGGAGTTCGCATTTGCGAACTATTGTTCGCATTTGCGAACTCCGCAGAATAGTGGGGAGTTCGCATTTGCGAACTATTGTTCGCATTTGCGAACTCTGCAGACCAGTTGCAGACAGCAACTTCTAACATGAAAAATTGATCTCGTGGCCTATCCAAAGTTCACTCGAGCCCTCGGGGCTCCAAACCAAATATGCACATAACCTCAAAAATACATTATGAACTTGTTCGTGCGATCACATCGCCAATATCACCTCGTTTTCATCAAATCAAGCCTCAAATGCATGATTTTCATACCTTTAGTTTTCAAAACTTTCAAACTTGGGACTCAAGGTCCAAAACATCTCAAACGACATCCAAATGTCACCAAACTTTACGGAAATCACATATATAATATTTAAGACTTGTACCGGGCGTCGGAACCAAAATACGAGCCCGATACCAAGGTCAATTAATTTATTTCCTTTAATAATTGCATCAAAAACAATTTCACATAAAAATTCATAACTTGGCCTCTAGGCCTCAGAATTCGACTCCGGACGTATGTCCAAGTCCTATTTTTTCCTACGGACCTCTCGGGACCATCAAATCTCGGGTCCGGATCCGTTTACCAAAAATGTTGACCGAAGTCAACCATATCAATATTAATATCATTTTTTTATCCAAATCTCTCATAGAATTCATATTTTCTATCACAAAATCTTTCCGGCTACATGCTCGGATCGTGCACGTAAATCGAGGCAACATAGAATGAGGTTTTCAAGGCCTCAGAAGCTCGAAATGATTAATTAAATAAGTGATGACCCTTTGGGTCGTCACAATCTCCACCTCTAAAACAACCGTTCGTCCTCGAACGGATAAAAGAAAGAAGTACCTGAGTCAGGAAACAAGTGTGGGTAGCGACTCCGCATATCAGACTCGGACTCCCAGGTCGATGCCTCAGGAGGCTGACCTCTCCACTGAACACGCACAGAAGGATAACTCTTCGACCTCAGCTGTCGAACCTGCCGGTCTAGAATGGCTACCGGCTCCTCCTCGTAAGATAGATCATTGTCCAATTGGACAGTACTGAAGTCTAACACATGTGTGGGATCGCCGTGGTATCTCCGAAGCATAGATACATGAAAAACTGGATGCACGGCCGATAAGCTAGGCGGCAAAGCTAATCTGTAAGCCACCCCTCCCACTCTGTCTAAAATCTCAAATGGACCAATATACCTAGGGCTGAGCTTGCCCTTCTTTCCGAACCTCATCACGCCCTTCATAGGCGACACCCGAAGCAATACTCGTTCACCAACCATGAAATCTACATCTCGAACCTTGCGATCCGCATAAGTCTTTTGCCTAGACTGAGCTGAACGCAATCTCTCCTGAATAGTCTTGACCTTATCTAAGGCCTCCTGAACTAAGTCTGTACCCAACAACCGAGCCTCTCCCGGTTCAAACCATCCGACCGGTGATCGACATCGCCTACCATACAACGCCTCATACGGAGCCATCTGGATGCTAGATTGGTAACTGTTATTGTAGGCGAACTCTGCTAATGGTAGAAACCGATCCCACGAGCCTCCGAAATCAATAACACAGGCTCGAAGCATGTCCTCAAGAATCTGAATAGTCCTCTCGGACTAGCCATCCGTCTGAGGATGAAAATCTGTACTCAGCTGAACCTGGGTGCCTAACTCCTGCTGGATCGCTCTCCAGAACCGCGAGGTAAACTGGGTACCCCGATCGGAGATAATAGATACCGGCACCCCATGAAGTCGAACAATCTCCCTAATGTAAATCTCTGCTAACCTCCCCGATGAGTAGGAGACAGATACTGGAATAAAGTGAGCTGACTTGGTCAACCTATCAACAATGACCCAAATAGCATCAAATTTCCTCCGAGTCAAAGGAAGTCCAGTAACGAAGTCCATAGTGATCCGCTCCCATTTCCACTCGGGAATTTCAATTCTCTGGAATACACCACCAGGTCTCTGGTGCTCATATTTCACCTGCTGACAATTTAGACACCGAGCGACATACGCAACGATATCTTTCTTCATTCTGCGCCACCAATAGTGCTGACGTAAGTCCCGGTACATCTTCGCGGCGCCTGGGTGAATAGAATACCGCGAACTGTGGGCCTCTGCTAATATTAACTCTCGAATCCCTTCGACATTGGGCACACAAACTCGACCCTGCAATTTCAATATCCCATCATCATCTAGATTTACCTGTGTGGCACCTCCCCGCTGTACTGTATCTCTCAACTCACGCAAATGAGGATCATCAAATTGCCTCTCACGGATACGCTCTAATAAAGAAGAATGAGCGACCGTGCGGGCTAACACCCTGCTAGGCTCAGAAATGTTTAATCTCACGAACCGATTGGCTAAGGCCTGGACATCTAGAGCTAATGGTCTCTGACTGACCGGAATATATGCAAGACTACCCATGCTGGCAGACTTTCTACTCAATGCATCGGCCACCACATTGGCCTTACCCGGGTGATATAAAATAGTAACATCATAGTCTTTTAGCAACTCTAGCCACCTTCTCTGCCTCATATTCAACTCTTTCTGCTTAAACAAGTATTGAAGACTCTTATGATCGGTGTATACTTCACATGCTACACCATACAAATAATGCCTCCAGATCTTCAATGCGTGAATAATCGCCGCCAATTCTAGATCATGCACTGGATAGTTCTTCTCATGAATCTTCAACTGCCTCGAAGCATAGGCAATAACCTTGCCATCCTGCATTAACACCGCACCAAGCCCAATACGGGAAGCATCACAATAAACAGTATAAGGTCCCGTACCTGTGGGTAAAACCAATACCGGTGCTGTGGTCAAGGTTGTCTTGAGCTTTTGAAAGCTCGCCTCACATTCATCGGACCATTCAAATTGAACACCCTTCCGGGTCAATCTGGTCAGTGGGGTTGCAATAGACGAAAATCCTTCTACGAATCGGCGATAATAGCCCGCTAACCCCAAGAAACTCCGAATATCTGTGGCTGATGTCGGTCTAGGCCAGCTCTTGACTGCCTCAATTTTCTTCGGATCAACCCGAATACCTGCTGCCGTCACAATATGACCCAGGAATGCAACTGAACTTAGCCAAAATTCACACTTTGAAAATTTTGCATATAGCTGGCTATTTCTCAGAGTCTGTAAGGCCACTCTGAGATGTTGCGCATGCTCCTCCTGACTGCCGGAATATATTAATATGTCATCAATGAAGACTATTACAAACAAGTCTAAATAAGGCCGGAACACCCGATTCATTAATTCCATAAAAGCTGCCGGAGCATTTGTCAACCCAAAAGACATGACCAGAAATTCATAATGTACATACCGAGTGCGGAACGCGGTCTTAGGAACATCAGATGCCCTAATCTTCAGCTGATGATAGCCAGATCTCAAATCTATCTTTGAAAATACCTTGGCACCCTGAAGCTGGTCAAATAAATCATCAATTCGCGGAAGTGGATATTTATTTTTGATAGTCACCTTGTTTAACCGTCGATAGTCAATGCACATTCTCATCGAACCATCTTTCTTCTTTACAAATAATACAGGTGCACCCCACGGCGAAACACTGGGTCTAATGAAACCCTTTTCAAGTAAATCCTGCAACTGTTCCTTCAATTCTTTTAACTCTGGCGGAGCCATACGGTATGGGGGAATGGAAATGGGCTGAGTGCCTGGAGCCAAATCAATGCAAAAATCAATGTCCCTATCGGGCGGCATACCCGGCAAGTCTGAAGGAAATACTTCAGGAAATTCGCGAACCACAGGCACAGAGTCAATAGAAGGAACCTCAGCACTAGAATCACGGACATAGGCCAAATAAGCCAAGCATCCCTTTCCAACCATACGCCGAGCTTTAACATAAGAAATAACATTACGGCTAGTATGACCTGAAATTCCTTTCCACTCTATACGAGGCGAATTTGGCAGGGCTAAAGTCACAGGTCTTGGCATGGCAATCTAGAATAGCATGATACGGAGATAGCCAGTCCATGCCTAGTATAATATCGAAGTCCACCATATTTAGGAATAATAAATTAGCACGGGTCTCGAGACCCTCAATTACTATAATACATGACCGATGAACTCGATCAACCACAATAGAGTCGCCTACCGGTGTAGACACATGAACAGGAACACTCAATGGATCACTGGGCTGAATCAAGTATGGTGCAAAATAGGAAGACACGTACGAATATGTAGACCCAGGGTCAAATAATGCTGATGCCTTTCTATCACAAACCAATATAATACCTGTAATAACGGCATCAGAAGACTCAGCCTCTGGTCTGGCGGGAAGTGCATAACATCGGGGTTGTGCCCCACCACCCGGAGCAGTATCTCTAGGACGATCGGCTGCTGGCTGGTCTCTACCTCTATCGGTTTGAGCTCCACCTCTATGACCTCTACCTCCACCTCTATGCCCTCTACCTCCGCCTCTAGCTGGCTGGGCAGGCTGTGAGGAAACTGTGGCCTGAATCATGGCACGAGAACCCTGCTGGTGAGATCTGTCAGAAGCTCGAGGGCAATACCTTGCAATGTGCCTAAGATCACCGCATGTAAAACAAGCCCTCGGCTGCTGAAAATAGCGAAGTGGTGGTGCACTGATAGGCTGCTGATCAGAGTAGCGTGGCTGAGAATTACGATCACCCGAAGCATCATGAGAAACCTGAAGAGCTGACTGATAAGGCCTAGTAGGATGACCTCTATCATAAACATATCTATCTCCAGACGAGGTACCACTGAATCTACCCGAATTACGAGATCTCTTATCCGATCCATGTCTCGCTCCCTGTGACAGAGCCATCTCGATCCGGCGGGCTGCATTAGCCGCCTCCTGAAAAGTGATTTCAGTTCATGCTCCCATAGCCATCTGTAGTCGAATTGGATGATTCAAGCCATCAATAAACCTTCTCACCCTTTCCCTATCTGTGGGAAGTATGATAATAGCATGACGAGCCGGGTCCACGAACCTAGTCTCGTACTGTGTGACAGACATAGAACCCTGATGAAGACGCTCAAATTGCCTGCGCATAACCTCCCGCTGAGTTGCTGGAAGGAACTTCTCCAAGAATAATTCTGCAAACCGCTCCCAAGTCAAAGATGACGATCCCGCCGGCCTGGTTAGACAATAATCTCTCCACCAAGTCTTGGCGGAACCAGATAACCGAAAAGTAGCAAAATCCACACCATTAGTCTCCACAATACCCATAGTACGGAGAACTTCGTGGCAGCTGTATAGGAAATCCTGTGGATCCTCTGAAGGAGTACCACTGAATGTGGTAGTGAACAGCTTGGTAAACCTGTCCAATCTCCACAACGCATCAGCAGACATAGCTGCACCATCATTAGACGGAGTCGCAATAATAGGCCGAACCGCCTCAACTGGCTGAATCACAGGATCTTGAGCCTGGGGAATTACTGGCTCTGGAGTGCGCGTAGCAGGAGTCTGATTACCTCCTCCAGCCTGAGAAGTGGCTGGTGCTACCGGTAATAAACCTGCTCCGGTGACATGATCCATAAAACCTGCTATCCGGACCAAAGCATCCTGAAGATCCTGTGAAAATAAAGCTCCTCCTGGGACCTGAGCTGGGCCTACTGGAGCTGCTGGGGCTGGAATTTCCTCCTCTATATGAACCCGAGGTTCTGCCACTCGTGCTGCTGCTCGGGGCTGAGCTCTGCCCCTACCTTGTCCTCTAGGACGACCTCGACCTCGGCCTCTACCCCTAGCAGGAACTGCCGCTGCTGGGACCTCGGGCTGCTGGTCAGTAGATGAGGATGCACGTGTCCTTACCATCCGCGGAAGAACAGAGTAGAAGTTCAATTAACATTCAAAAGATCAAGTCGCACGACTGGAAAGAATAAAGGGAATATTTTCCTAACTCCGTAGCCTCTGGAGGATAAATACAGACGTCTCTGTACCGATCCTTCAGACTCTACTAAGGTTGTTCGTGAGTTGTGAGACCTATGCAACCTAGTGCTCTGATACCAACTTGTCACGACCCGGATTTCCCACCATCGGGGTCACGATGGCGCCTACTAAATAGAAGCTAGGCAAGCCAAATATTAATTACATCTCCATTAATAACCAATTTCTTATTAACAACATAAAAATTACAACGGAATAATCAAAATTAGCGGAAGACTTAGTCAGATATGATAAAGAAAAATCCAAATCTGATACACTACCCAAGACTGGTGTCACAATACTCACGAACTTCTAAGAATAATATACATAATTGTTTGAAAGAAAATACAAGTTGTTTATCTCGATTACATGAGATAACAGAATGAAAAAGCATAGATAGGAGAGACAACGGGTCCTGCGGACGCCTGCAAGGCTACCTCGTAGTCTTTGTAGTCAGAAAATCCACAAGTCGCTACTGCCGCCGCTGCTGTCCGTAACCTGTATCTGCGCAAAAGAGCGCAGAGTGTAGTATCAGCACAACCGACCCCATGTGCTAGTAAGTGCCTGGCCTATCCCAGCGAACTAGTGACAAGGCTAAGGCCAGTCACCCACCTAAACCTGTACAGTTGCAATATAGATATATATATACAATACATTTATAAAGAAATACTCTGCTCTGAAATAATATTCAATAACTCAAGATATCCAAAATAATCTTACTTTCATGTCTCAATTTCCTCTTTCATTTCATGTCTCGTGGTAGGCGTACCACCCGCTCCCAACTATCACAGTAATTATCTCTTGTGGTAGGCGTACCACCCGCTCCCAATTATCAATAATTATATCTCGTGGTAGGCGTACCACCCGCTCCCAAATATATCAATAGTTATATCTTGTGGTAGGCGTACCACCCGCTCCCAAATATATCAATAATCATATCTTGTGGTAGGCGTACCACCCGCTCCCAAATATATCAATCGGCTACCGGCAACTATGGCCAATGCCAAGATTTTAAGTCACTTTGTGGTCGGCGTACCACACGATCCCAAATATAAAATATATATGTTACCGGCATTTAGCCAATAATATCTATATCAACAATATTTATAATTACCGGTTTTAAACCAATAATTTATAATAATTTCAACAAATTACCTTCATTACCGGTATAACACCAATAACTCTTATTCAGCAATTTATTCATAACTAAATTCATATTCCTACAAACTAGGATAGAACAAACACTTACCTCGAAAGTTTACGAATGATTTAATCCGTAGCAATGCCCTTTCCTTTCGAATTTGACTCCAATCTAATCGTATCTATACACAATTGATTTAATATCATCAATACTACTCAACAAACTAATTCCCAAGACCAATTACAACTTTTACAACATTCTGCCCGGAATAGTGAATTTCAACCCCGGGCCCACATGGTCGGAATTCGGGGTTAGGACCAAAATCCGGTTACCCATCCCCCACGAGTTCATGTATATGATTTGTTTCAAAATCGGACCTCAATTCGAGGTCCAATTCACCAATTTATGAAAAACCCTATTTTCTAACAAAAACTAGAATTCTACCATGAAAATCATTGATTTCTTATGAAAAACATGTTTAATGATGTTAGGAATTGAAAGAATTAAGTAAAAAGTGACTTACAATCGTTTTGATGAAGAAGAAATCCTTGAAGAATCGCAAATGGGTGTTTTGTTTTTGTAAAATGTGAAGAAATGACTGAAATTCGTGTTTTTCAGGTCTCCGTGTTCGCATTTGCGAACATGGGTTCGCAATTGCGAACCCCGACCAATTTCTGGAGTTTGAAAAATAAGCTAAGGGTGGGAAGTTCGCATTTGCGAACTTTTCTTCGCATTTGCGAAGCCAAGGCAAAACTGGGAAGTTCGTATTTGCGAACTATTGTTCGCAATTGCGAACACAAGCTAAATATTGGGAGGTTCGCATTTGCGAACTATTGTTCGCATTTGCGAACACAGGCAGAATAGTGTCGAGTTCGCATTTGCGAACTATTGTTCGCATTTGCGAACACAGGCACAGTAGGGTCAAGTTCGCATTTGCGAACTATTGTTCGCATTTGCGAACACAGGCACAATAGGGGGAGTTCGCATTTGCGAACTATTGTTCGCATTTGCGAACTCCGCAGAATAGTGGGGAGTTCGCATTTGCGAACTATTGTTCGCATTTGCGAACTCTGCAGACCAGTTGCAGACAACAACTTCTAACATGAAAAATTGATCTCGTGGCCTATCCAAAGTTCACCTGAGCCCTCGGGGCTCCAAACCAAATATGCACATAACCTCAAAAACACATTATGAACTTGTTCGTGCGATCACATCGCCAATATCACCTCGTTTTCATCAAATCAAGCCTCAAATGCATGATTTTCATACCTTTAGTTTTCAAAACTTTCAAACTTGGGACTCAAGGTCCAAAACATCTCAAACGACATCCAAATGTCACCAAACTTTACAGAAATCACATATATAATATTTAAGACTTGTACCGGGTGTCGGAACCAAAATACGAGCCCGATACCAAGGTCAATTAATTTATTTCCTTTAATAATTGCATCAAAAACAATTTCACATAAAAATTCATAACTTGGGCTCTAGGCCTCGAATTCGACTCCGGACGCATGTCCAAGTCCCATTTTTTCCTACGGACCTCTCGGGACCATCAAATCTCGGGTCCGGATTCGTTTACCAAAAATATTGACCGAAGTCAACCATATCAATATTAATATCATTTTTTTATCCAAATCTCTCATAGAATTCATATTTTCTATCACAAAATCTTTCCGGCTACATGCTCGGATCGTGCACGTAAATCGAGGCAACATAGAATGAGGTTTTCAAGGCCTCAGAAGGCTCGAAATGATTAATTAAATAAGTGATGACCCTTTGGGTCGTCACAAAGTTATTCGGGAGAAGGTGGGGGTGGCCCCAGTGGATGAGAAGTTGCGAGAGGCGAGACTTTGGTGGTTCGGGCATGTGCGGAGAAGAAGCCCCGATGCCCCGGTGAGGAGTTGTGAGCGGCTAGCGGTGGTCGGTGTGAGGCGAGGCAGAGGGAGGCCTAAGAGATACTAGGGAGAGGTGATTAGACAGGACATGGCCAGGATGCGGATTTTCGAGGACATGACCCTTGATAGGAAAGTCTGGAGGTCTAGTATCAGGGTGGTAGGATAGGGGCTTCTAGATTTTTCGTACTCCTTGCC
Organism: Nicotiana noctiflora; assembly: GCA_032618575.1. Classification (NCBI taxonomy): domain Eukaryota; kingdom Viridiplantae; phylum Streptophyta; class Magnoliopsida; order Solanales; family Solanaceae; genus Nicotiana; species Nicotiana noctiflora. Next base: position 127,480 of record JASVEL010002687.1, on the reverse strand, counting down.
CGGGGTGGGTGAGGCGTGGTAGGGCCGCCCATAGATGATTAGTTGTGTTCTCTTGTGGTAGTCATTTCTGGTAGTTACTGTTTTGATATCATTGCATGCCTGCTTATTTATGGTATTTATGTCTCTTATGTTTAGATAATTTTTATGCGTTGTATGCTGGAGTAACTACTGCGTTTTTGTTTTTGTTTTTGTTTGCTTTTCCTTTCCTTGCGCCGAGGGCCGATTGGAAACAGCCTCTCTGCCCTCTCGGGTAGAGGTAAGGCCTGTTTACATATTACCCTTCCTAGACCTCACCTTGTGGGAATATACTGGGTTGTTGTTGTTATATATCTGGGCGCTTGTGCATACATCTTATTACCTCAGGGTACTTGCTACCTAAGGTCCTAAACACCCTTCTGTCACTTCACGTAATTACTAGTATATCCTTAGTTTTAATTTTTAAAATGAATGGAGGACAGAACACAAAGACGACACTTCTTTTTGCAGTGTCAATCCAAATATAAATATTTAAATGTTTCAAAATGAAGTTTACATAATAAGAAGCTACATAAAAGCTGTTACTATAAATTATAATTTTGGGCTATACAATAACAACAACAACCCAGTATAATCTCACTTAGTGGGGTCTGGGGAGGGTAGTGTGTACGCAGACATTACCCCTACCCTGGGTAGAGAGGCTGTTTCCAAATAGACCCCCGGCATCCTTCCCTCCAAGAACTTCCCACCTTGCTCTTGGGGAGACTCGAACTCACAACCTCTCGGTTGGAAGTGGGGGTTGCTTACCATAATTTTGGGCTATGTGGGCTTTTATTTCTATTTCCTCAATGCAAAACACTTCAATTGTTTGGGGTAAAATCCCCTTTATGTTAACTTTTTCATTGGTATAGCCAGCGGCGGAGCCAAAACCCTCATGAAGGGTCTTCAAAAAAAAATTGTAGCTAGTGGGAATTGAACTTAAGACCACCTTATGTAAATTTTGAATACCCTTGACCACTAAACTACACTTTTGGATAGTGTTAAGGGTGTTCAAAACTTAATATATAGAGATAAAAATAAATTTTACCTTATATATACAGTGTAATTTTTCGGCCAAGGGTGTTCGGGTGAACACCCTTGCGCCCATAAATCCGCCCCTGGCTACAGCCTTCAATAGTAAGCTTGTACCTTTTTTTGTTTTGTTTTACAACTGTGATCTTAAACGTATACATCAAACTAATTTATCGGACACTTGTTACCTTCACTAACAAAGGTATCGAATAGCTTTACCTATTAATACTTAGACAAATATGAAGAAATTATCTACTAGTACTTTTTTATCTTGATCTTGCTGGAATTTGAACCTTGGTCTCCTATGACATTTTCATTTCATTGTCAACTAGACCACACACACGGCATAAAACTGGTAACTTGAACCCTATTCCAGAATCCAAGTTGGACCACACTGTATGGATGACAACCAAGTAAAGATCTCTTAAATTTCATGCAATGCCACACTTCGTCAATCCAAGCATCCTTCCCAATATATATGAAACTCGAAAAAAGATAATCATCTAAGTGCACAGGACACAGCCTCATTTCGTAACCTATAACCTATATTGCTCGGACACTTCGAAAACGTTATTGTGTTTAGGCCGAATGGCCATTTTTTGAAAGTGGGTCAAAACATGGGCTATTAAAATTTTGAGGGGCTATAGAGGGTAGTTTTCTCTACTATTTTTGGAGGATCCGACACAGGTGCAATCTCATTTTGGAGAGTCCGCCCAACATAGAGGGTGTTTGGCTAACCTTATAAGCTGATCAAACTATCTTATATGCATTTTTTTGCTTATCTACGCATTTAGTAAAATTAAAAGTGCTTATAAATTAAGTGCTTACAAGCAAAAAATAAGCCAAAAGTTGGTCTCTCCCAACTTATCAAATTATAGCTTATAAGCACTTTAGATTTGACCAAATATTTACTATTCTATCCTGAAAATACTTCTTTTTAAAACAAAACTCTTCGTATACCCAGTTCTTCGGCGGCTTATTATTAATTTAAGCACTTTTATCCAAACACGTAACTGCTTATTTTTTAAATCAGTTTCGCACTCAAGAGTACTTTTCAGCACTTAATGCTTATTAGATACTCTAAATCAGCTAAGTCAAACGGGCTCATAGTTCCTAACAAGAAAACAATATCAACAGAAATTGGTAAATCAGAGCCATTTCAAATTTGTCAATCTGAAAGACAGATTTAACCATTAAAAAAAAGGAAAAAGATTGACAAAGCCAAAGAAAATAGATAACCAACTAGAGGAAAACAGCAATACTGAGGCAAGGCAATGTCATAGACTCTAACCAGTCAACCAGCCATAGCCAAAACCCTACAAATATACAGAACCAGCAACAAGGTGGTGGCTCATAGCTGGTTTCACTGACCCAAAACTCAACGATCACAGTCGAATATAATCAACTCAATGAACCTTACCTTAGCTTCATTGAAATCCTATACAAGACGTGATAAGCATCGACCACAATGCTTGTCTACGTGTGCATAAACAATATTTTAACCAACTACAGAAAATGGAAACTTCTTCTTTTGATGCTAGACCTCAGGATTAACCAACCAATCGTTTGGAACACAGCAAAAGAAGGAGCTGCTACAACTGCACTTGGCATCTTTTTAGTAATAAAATACCAGGTTAACAGCCAAATGAGAGGGGGACCGCGGGGGGCAAAGACTGTAAATTGCATGTGGCAACCACAACCTAAGAAAACCACTTTTCATGCTATCATTGTTATAATACCAAACTTATCCTCTGTTGCAATGTATTATTAAGACAAATCCAAAAAGGAAAAGCTTACTAGACTAGTAGATTAAAAGTTATCACTATGGACTGAGAAGCTAACTAGAAATATCCTTTGACAGAATATAAGATAAATTCTGCACAGGAAGAGGGTATCACACAGATTTCATTGTCTGCAGAGACAACTCAAATTGGAGCTGCACATGTCGTTCTGAAGTGGCCAGTCTGATTGCAGCGGCTACAATGCACAACCCGCTTCACCCTACCACGGTCTTCTGCTCTAACTCTCTTCTTCCTTGGCCTGCCAGGAGGACGAAGTGACTTAGGTGGGTTTATAACAATCTCCTCAGCATTTGGATCTCCCTCTGACAACTCCTTCCATAATGATTTATCTGGAATAGGATGTATAGTTTGGGAATATGTCTTCCGATACGTTGCAACAGTAAAGCAACTCTCAGTAAACCGGTGGACATTTTGCCGGCAAGAAAGTAGTGCTGCCACAGCATGTGCACAGGGCAAACCATAGAGTTGCCAGCCCCGACAAAGGCAGCAACGATTCCGGATATCAACAATATTGGTACCCTCATGAGATATCACTTCAAACTCAGCTTCATTAGCACGAAGAACCTGATAAGTCCTGGCACGCTCAAGAGCATCTGCAACTCGCATCTCCGCTGTAGGCACCAGGATTGACGTCCACTGCATACTGGTCTCTCTTCGTTCATTGAACCAAGTCATAAGCTGCCTCCTGATGCATTCCATCATCTGAATTATTGGAAGTCCAGAGGCCTCTAGAATCCAATTATTCAATTGTTCCACTATGTTAGCAGTCAAATGACCAAACCTTGTGCCCTCAAAATAAGCTGTGGCCCACAATCGTGGAGGAATCCGCCGAATCCAATATGCAGCATCCTGTGATATTTCCTCAATCTCGAGAACTTTTGCTTCGAACTCAATTACTGTAAGAGCATTTGCAGCCTCCCACAACAGGTTAACAAGCATTGTATTGTTGAATTCCTTACGGAAGCTTTCACTCAAATGACGCATGCAAAAACCATGGAAAGCAGTGGGAAAATTTGCTTCAACACCATCTACAATGCCCTTCTGCCTGTCAGACAAGATGGTAAGCCTTGGCATGTTTTCTGTATTGACCTCTAGCAAGGTATGAAGTTCAGAGAGAAACCACATCCAGTTATCATCATTTTCCTCATCAACAACACCAAATGCTAGCGGAAAAAGGCCACCATCTCCATCAAAGCCAGTAGCTAAAAGTAAAGTACCAAGATATTTACTTTTCAAGAACGTCCGATCAAGCCCAAGAAGAGGGCGACAAGCATTTAGAAAGCCAAAAATAGAAGCCTGAAATGATATAAAAAGCCGCTGAAAGCAATTATCAGCAGGATTTGCGTAAACTGATGCTATACTCCCTGGGTTGGTCCTTTTAACTTGTTCACAGTACTGAGGAAGAAGGCGATAACCTTCTTCAAAGGAACCGCGCATAGCAGCCATTATTCGTTCCTTTCCACGCCAAGCTTGTTTGTATGACAGGGTGATTCCATGAGTCCGGTGAATTTCTTCAAGGATCTCTTTTGGCTTGCAATTTGGGTTTTCCCGGAGCCGTTGCTCCACAGAGTTGGCCACCCACTGAACTGAGGCTTGTTGGTGGCCAAGATGCGCGATTCCTCCACATGTATGGTTGTCATGAATTGTTCTTATAGTGAATGTGGGTACACCTGGAAGTTTGGCAGCATGAATGCGCCAAGGGCAGCCCTCACTGGCACACTTAGCAGTAAAACGAGTTTTATCAGATTTTATGGTCTGAATCTCGAAGTGAAGAGCAATGGCTGTGTCACGCAAAGCCCTTCGGCAGCTTTTGACATCGGGGAATTCTTGCCCCACGTGTAGCTCATAATCAGGTGTAGCTGAAATAGTTCGGGCCTGAATGACAGGGCCTGATGAAGCAAGAACCATCTGGCCATCATGGACTTCAAATACATGTTCGGCTTGTTCAACACACATATCATGGCTCTCAACCACAGCTAATTCCATGTTCTCACCAAGCTCTTGGTTTTCCTCGATGCCTAACTCATCTTGTTCAGAAATATCTAACTCATTGTTTTCATTAGGCAACTCCTGGTTTTCATGTTCAGGCTTCCGCTCCATTGGGAAACCATTCTCGTGCTCATACTCATGAGCGTGGCTCCCTTCATGGTCTTCGCTCTGCCCTATACCCATCTCATGCTCATCATTATGGCTCTCTGCTAGTTCCAATCCATGGTTCTGGCTTATGCCAATATCATGAGTATGGTCAAACACTATTTGCTGGTTCTCACCACCAACACCTAAATTGTGATTTTGGCCAAGGATCAACTCATGGTTCGCCATTTATTTTTGCAAAAGCAGCTACACTTCAATAAATAGGCTGTCCTGTCACCTGTTCTACCAATCTGAGCAATATGGCAACACCAATCTTTGCAAATGTACCAAGAAAAGATAAACTCTTCTCTCACTTGATGAAGTATCAACTCACTAACACCTGCTTCAAAAGTGTACATAATTCATGATTAAGCTAATTGAACTAGAGAGTGTGCAGGGAGAAATAAGCACAAAAACCTAAACATAATCAAAACCCATAAGTTAAAAGAATACGGTCTGACCTGCTCCCAGCACTATATTAGTCCAAACCACTGATCAAACTCCGTGAAATAGCAGCTCCTTTCAGCTAACCAACAAGCCTCAATATAATTGAACTGTACAAATCCCTAAAACAAACAATATAGTAAAGAGATAGTCCCAACAATCTATTTATCACAACATCAAAAACCACAAACCAAACTACTAGTAGCAGGAACCGAATACAATACCAAACTCACCATCAATTAAGAGAGGGCCAAAAGTCAAAAGACTAGCTCTTTGAAATCAAGATCGAGACTTCGTCGAGCAGCCCTAAAACCCAACTGAACTAAAACTCAAAGATTCCAGCTTTTTCAATCAAAACACCAAGAAAACACAAAACCCATCAGAACCCATCACAGATTTCACCCAAAATTGATCCAAATGAGAAAAAAAGATCGAAAAAAGGGTTCCAAATTAAAATCCAAGAAAAGGGTCTGAGAAATATTTGAATATGGCGGGTAAAAAGGAGTAGGCCGAGAGAGAAGGAGAGAAAGGGGAAAATCGGAAAAGAGGAGTAAGGGCAAGGAAGGGAATGGAAGGAGGCTGAAGAAATTGAGGGAATGAAGGGCAAAAGAGATATGAGGGCTGCGAAGGTTGTGTTGGGTATTACAGCCTTATGGGCTTACCTTGAGAACGATGGGTATTTAGGTCATAATGGGGTACCCCTTTTCTACTCCCCCATTTCGTACTTACCATACTACCCCTTTTTCTCTTTTTCTATTTTCCCTATTTTCTTGTTTTTGTCCCTACAGCTTCAAAAAGGGACAATATTCATATTTCATTGATTTTCTTTTATAAATATTTTAAACTTTTGTTCATAGAAGTAATGACTTTATTTTTGTCTGCACTAGTCTTTAGGTACGGTTATCTTGATAAGTGACTTTTTAAATGCTACATAAAAATAATAAAAGAATGTATTTGAGTTAGAAAAAATAAGAAAAAAAATTTAAGTCCCGAAAATGATAATTTTTATGTTATTAAACTACTCAAGAAAGAAAGAAATCTAATCTCATAAAAGTGTTCACAATGTTTTTGAAATATTAACTACGCGTTTCGGCAAAAAACATAAGTACAAATAAAATACTATGGTGTCACATTAAATGGACTACATATTTTTTATTTATTTATTTATAAAGATAAACTTTGGATGAGATAAAAGCCGTAAGTTTTAAGTTCTATTTTTTCGTTCTACATAAATATTAATTCATTGGCAATAGTATTGTATTGGTAATTTAGAATTTAAACTATTACCAAGTGTATCTCTTGTTTTTCTGGTAGAAATACCAAATTTTTATTCATTAACTATTTCTATTACATAAATCTAGTCTTTTTAATGATTTATACAAAGTAAATTTATAATTGAACTTGAACTCCTAAATATTAGGATTATATACCTTCTGAGGGTGGGAATTTGGGCAGTTCAGATTAGGTATGAAAATTTTGGTTTGGATTTTCGATTTTTAGATTGAAAAATGATAATTCAAATCCAATCTAAATAAGTTTGGATTGGATCGGATTTTTAAAGCTTGGTTTCGGATTAATCGGGTTGAATATTATAAATTTTCGATTTTGAACTTATAGTTGAGATATTTCTACTTCTTACAAAAATGAATATCTAAATGAAGTGTTAAATTACTGAAAAGTTCTTCATTCTTGCCGCAATTATCCAAATAAATTATTCAAGTAATGAAATCATTATTAAAGAATACAACGAAGACACTAATACGGGCTATAAGAAGTATCAATAGTAGAATGTCCAAATAGAAAGTATTCTAACAGTAACTTAGTAACTAATATTGAATATATGAGATGATATATAATGAGTAGAGTATTGAACTTATTACTATTGGCAAGTGGATAATGGAATAAATATAAAACATAAAAAAAATTGAATTTTCGGATCTAAAAATCTGAAGTACCAAATCTAATATCCAATCCGAAATCCAAACTTTTAAAACTAAATCCAAAATTCAATTGTAATCGAAAAATCCAAATCAAAAATCCAAAATATTCCGATTTCGATTTGAATTTCTGATTTTCCAAAACTATACCCACACCTACCTAGAATAAGGAGTAATTAAACACGCAAAATGTTATTAATTTTTAAATCCTAAATATTAGAAAAATAATTTAAATTACTATTTTTTCAGCATAAAACTAACCTTTAAAGGATAAAAAAGCCGAACTACAATTCGCTAAGAGTATTCGTACTTTTAATATACTATAGATTAATCGAGTATGAGATTTATCAAATCAAAACTAATACGTATTTTATTTTCTTGTATTATTATTACTAGTATTAGAGTACGCGTGTTGCATGTGAACCTATGATAATGAGTACTGTATAAGATTATGAAAATTAGATAAAGATTTTTAAATAATATGTTTGATATATAAATAAAACTAAAATGAGCTCATGAAGATGATGAATACTATCACGATCCAGAATCCATTAAAGGTCGTGATGGCGCTAGACACTAGTGCCAGGCTATCAAACATTAAATAAGTAATTAAATTCTCATTTTTATATTTTTGAGACCATAAATTTCCTTCAACTTAACTAGTTAAAGATGAACTTTACAGAAAAGTAATAATGTTTTCAATTTCAATACTGAATATCCCATCATCATCCTAGAACTAGATGCCACAAGTGCATGAGCATTTACTAGAAATTAAAATAAAATACAATAACTGTCAGGAATATAAATTTGGACAGAAAAGAAAAATACAAGTACTTTGAAGGAGACTCTACTGGCTGATGATCGTCTCAAAAGATGCAGCTCAACTAAGTCCCCATATCAATCACGTCGTTGTGCCTACAAGGCCACTAGACGTACGTGTGTCTATACAACAAAATTGTACAACAAGTGTAGTATGAGTACGAAAACTACGCACATCCAGTAAGTATCCAGTCTAATATCAAAGAAGTAGTGATGAGGGGTCGACTTCGATACTCACTAGTGGTCTATAATATCAGGTACAGTAAAGAAGTGAATAAATCTGAAACATAGTAAATATATGAAACAAACAAGTATAAAATACGTGATGAAATTTCCCTCTTTACAATTTACTCAAGCTCTCAACTAGCTAGTTTCCTCCGTAACCAGAGCATATATATAGATATAGTGAATTTCATCAAAGAGGTTGTCATAATTCAAATCAGGAAAAAAACCTCAGAGACACTAGCTTTTTGCCAAATATTACGCACGATTCCATGAGGATATTATATATAGGAAATGGCGAGGCATACGGCCCGATCAAACATAAAAGTAAACTGTGCAGTGTTGATGGTCGAGCGGCGCGAACCATAGATGCATCAATTAACCTGTTGAGACGACCAACCAGATCCCATGAGAGTAGTAGAAGGAGTTACCCCGCTTGCGGATCATTCTTGCGATGCAGTCAAATATAAGTTTAAAAAATTATCCCGTTCGCGAATCTTACTTGTGACGCGGTCAAATATAAAGTTAAAGTATTACCTCACTTGTGGATTCATACTTGCGACGCGGTTACACATAGATTTATTAAGTTATTATTTAGTATCCTTCTATTCTTTACAAAATATGAAGTTCGAATGAATACTTTTAAGATCCAAATTCTTCCTCAATTTCAACTCTTCTCAATACATTTAATGAGCAAACTCAATCTCGCTCCTTCTCAAGGAAAACAATAATCATAAATCAATAACAATATCAACGAGGCAAGATATAAGCCTAAAACTACCCAGATATAGGCATGGCTAATAGCTATGTACAGACTGTCCTCACCTCATGCGTATGTAGTCCCCACAAATAGAAGCACATAATAATTTTGTTCACCTATGGGGTTAATTCCCTCTTACAAGGTTATAAAGGAGACTTGCCTCGCTCTGAAGTTCCATAACCGGCTCCAACATTGCTCTAGCACCTCAAATCGGTGCCCAACGCTCCAAAACTAGCCAAACAATGCGCAAACCAATGAAAATACATCTAATAGTCATAACAATTTTATTTACAATAATTTCCAACTTCGCTCGGAAAGTCGATAGAAATCACCCTCGAACCCACGTGCCCGGATTCGGATTTTTTTTGGAAATAACCCATAAGCTTAAGAACTCAAATATATATTTTATTCTCAATTCCATGTCCAATTTTGTGGTCAAAATCTAAGAATACCAAGTTCTAGGTTTTTCTTCAAAACCCCAAGTTTCCATGTTAAAAACTATACATAACCAATGTATTTAACTCATAATAGGCGGGGATAGCTTACCTTGCCATTGACGATAAAAATCCCCTCTTGAAACCCTCCAAGAATCGCCCAAACCTAGAGATGAATGAAAGAAAATGAGCAAAAACCCGTCTTTTAAATAAACACACTGCCTAACGATTCTTTGCACTTGCGGTCACTTGAACGCTTCTGTGGTCCTCCACCAGACCCCTCGATTCCGCATTTGTGATAGCCATTTGCTTCTGCAGCTCCCCGCGCGCAGGTGTGGTCCCATTTCTGCGGAACTCGGCCGGATATGTGGTCCTAGTCTTCTCCGGCCTAAGTCGCTTATGCGACCCTCATGGCCGCTTCTACGGCTCCACAACTGCGGCCCTAACCTCGCAGGTGCAGTTACACTAGAAGACATCAGCCTCAACATTTCCATAAGGCCAAACTCAATCTGTTGACCATCCTAAATCCATTCGAGCCCCCGGGGACCCCGTTAATTCGCGCAAACTAGTTCCATAACATAACACGGACCTGCTCAAGTCCTCAAATCACATCAAACAATGCTAAAACCATGAATCATACTCCAATTCAAGCTTGATGAACTTTAGAACTTCAAACCTCTACATTTGATACCGAAACCTATCAAATCAAGGCCGATTGAGCTCAAATTTTGTACGCAAGTTATATTTGACATTACGGACCTACTCTAACTTTCAAAATCGTAATTGGACCTCGATATAAAAATTCCACTTCTTCAAATTCTAATTTTTGCCAAATGACCCCAAAATGACATACGGACCCCAGAATCCACTTCCGGACGCGCTCCCAACACCAGAATCACCATACAAAGCTGGCTGAAAATTTCAAATGGACATCGATAACATTGAAATGCACTTCAATCCAAATTTATGAAATTCTTCCAAAATGCTAGCTTCCACAATAGGTGTCGAAATGCTCTCGGGTCATCCAAAACCCCATTCGGACATACACCCAAGTCCAAAATCATCATATGAACCTGTTGGAACCTTCAAATCCTTATTCCAAGGTCGTTTACTCAAAATCCAACCTTACTCAAAATCTTCCAACTTAAAGATTTCGAAATGAGAATTCTCTTTCCAAATCAACTTCGATCTTCCTGAATTTCAATTCCGACCATGAATACAAGTCGTAATACCTGAAGTGTAGCTACTCGTGGCCTCAAATCATCGAACAACATGCTAGATCTCAAAACGACTAGTCAAGTCGTTACATTCTCTCATGCTCAAACATATGTTCATCCTCAAACTTGCTAAGAACTGCTCTGGAGTTGTCCGAAATCATTATTTAATACCTTGTGCACCTACTTGTGCTACTACAACTCAGTTGAGCACACTAGCTTGAGCCAGTCTGAAGATTATCCCCTTTTACTTGGCCAGATAAGCCTTAGATTTAAATTCCAACATCCGGAACTCTCTACCGGGCCTGCTTCTATCATGCGAACACCGTATTAACCACTACACGATGCACCAATACATGATTGCATACCCTTGCTGAACCCGCACTATGCACTACATAACTCACATAACCATAACGACATCCTATGATACAATAGACAAAATTCCACGAATCTGATGCTACCAATGCATCTCATTACATATATAAGTTATGTTCCAACTCCTACAGTACTGCCACGACGGAAGAGATGTGTAGAAATTCATAATCGCTTGCCAAGTAAATAATTCATTGAGCATCTCCTTCTAACAAGGACCATTGCCTCATTATGAACCAAATAACTATATTTGCTCTTTAATACTTCATATAAACCTAACCGCACTGATCCTAGGTCTAATAATCTCGTCCCCCAGTATAAGCTGCCCATGCCACAAGCCACTTCAGACACTACCAAAAATCATATATAATGCCATAACGTGCCAATAAGCTACAACTCGAATGTGATACATAAGGAAAATGAACTCTGAAAAGGAATACTCAACCTTCGTAACTAATTAGACAACCGAAAATGTGTTATGAACCTTCCTTAGAAAATGGGAAACAAAACACACACACATAGATATAGGGGACTGTACTCAACATCACATTGTTGCGGCGTGCATCCCGATCCAAACAACATACTAGTAGCGATGTGCCACCTGACCTACATATAAAATCTATATAAGGAGATACTCGCCGAGCTAGAATGCTCATTACTACAAAATATTTGAATATCGGCAACAAGCATGCTAAGTGCATAATATCATCCCTGGGGAGACAGAGAGCGCCATACGCTACAAAACTGAAGCACAATTAAGGTGTGATATATGATATGAATCTTGAGAGCCATCCTGATTATATAACACCATCACTACGCAGAACCACAACACATATGGAATTTATCAAGCCATTTCATAACTCACACAGCATAATATAGTATTACATAAAATAGCTAATAACGAAGTATCATTCAACGTCTGATACCCCTCCATAGGGAGAATTATGCTGAAATGAACACATCCTGCCTGATATAGAGCCTATATTCATAATTAGATTTATGCATGGATCTCAAACCAATTTTGACCTCACCGCACTAGGCCAATAACCTTTTAAGGGTCCATAATAACCCTTTTCCCATAACACATAAGAACATCCGTCATTTTGGAACAAACTTCCATAGTCCACAACCAAATTAGTTGAGCGTAACGATTGTACCCCAATCTCCAAACTTGGTTCCATTATTTGATCAATCAAGTGATTATATGTGATACTTATACAATCTTCCCGTGGGGCATGCTCCAGGCCTTCCGCACTAGATAACAAGTATGCACATCCATACCACCAGTCGTACATATGTCATCATTTTAAAGCATTTGGGAAAGTTGTTTGATTATTGCAATGATTGGTAAGCACTTGGCAGAGTCTTCAGGGTGTTTTATGATCAACATTTCATGAGTTTTGAAGTATTCAACAAAATAGTTGTGCAGTATCGGGGCATGCTGTGAAGATATGGTATTTTGGGTTGTTGATGAGGTGTTCTATAGCTTCGAGCATAGTGGTGGAGTTTGCTAATGATGATTAGATAGTAGGAACATGAGCTGTATTAGTTCAAGGACCGATGGATTGCTTGGTTATTTTCTTGAATGGGCATATGCCTGTGAAGCACAGGTTGCTCGATGTGTATTAGCTATGTATTGAAGATCAGAGTAAGATGAGTAGTTATCGAGAATGTTCTGGCGAGTTACAGGTCTTATGTAGCCTTTAAAGACTTTTGAATTTGTCTACGTAGGGGGGGGGGTTGAAACAGTAGCGAATAATAATCGAATTTGCAGTATTTCCCTACCAAAAAGGGTTGCATGTCAATATTAGGGTGACGCAAGAAATGGCTTTGGGTCCCAAGAAGTTCCTTTAGGGAGGTCATATCAGATTGATTTATTTTCGGATTGGCAGTCTACATCACTCCGTTGAGTTCGAAGAGATTGGTTCTGATTACTCGATGATGTTTTAATGAGTTTCGAAGAATTTATCATGGTTATGACTACGAACGGAGTTGACGTTTTCTACAATTATATGAGCTATATTGTGCATGGTGGTGTTCTAATTCATTGAGATAAATGAAAGATTCTTGTTTGATGAAGTGTTCAATTTGTTTATGGATAAAATTTGGCTATGAGACTTTTACAGTGTTGCGAGTTAGAATTTTAGGGGCGATATGCCGTGTGGGGTTTGAAAAGTTACATGTACAATGTTGTAGCTAGTTTTGGAGGGAATGATATGTGTTCTTGATGGCACAGATGATTTTGGGTGTTTAAGGTTTTGTTGGCACTATGTGTTTCTATCGGGGGAGTGTACGCCTGTTGGCAGGTACCACGTGTTTAGACTTCTGGGTTTTTTTTGTGAGATGATGGAGTATGAGTTACATGTAACCTTTTTAATACCGGTGTTAAGATTTGTTATGAAGATTTTGGTATTCGTGAGTCTCAGAGATGGAATGTTCTTATTTGCAAACTATTCCTTAATTGTGAGTTATGAAAAAAATGTAGAGGATTGGATGATTGATGGTAGATGTTATGGAAAGGTTGCTATTGTCTTTTGGAAGGTTTATTTAATGTTTTAGGATGATCGAAATTTGGTTTGGGGATTATTTTTTAGCCTAATGAGAGCATGTATTTTGTATCAGATTGGATTTGCTCGCATTTGCGAGTTGATGCCACATGTATATCATCAGGCGGAGTGGATGTATTTTCCCCTTGGTTTATATAGTATGTTTCTCTCTTATGCTATGACGGGTTGTGAGGGTTACATGATTTTTCCCACGCATATTGTGATTCGATTTAGGCCTCGTGGAACTATGGGCGAGGTGGCCCTTATGATGTTGATTTGCTTATTGCACCATCGTTGTGCTTGGCTTTCTCAGTATTGTTTGTTCTTAATGATTTTATCCATAGTTATATTTTTGTGCAATCAGTTGTGCTTGATATTGACGCACATGTGATCAGTAAGCCCGAGTATTATGGCTCGATAGTACCCTATGTGGATTGATATAATGGGATCTAGTTGCACATTGCAAAGGTAAAGTGATGAAATGTGACTCATTATTCCTATTTCATGTATTTTGCTTTCACATTGTTGAAAATAGTTCATAGAAAAATGTTAAAATTTTCCTACCTGCTTAACTGACTTAGTAGTCTTCTTATCTAGTTTTATTATTGTTATCTATCATGCCTGAATTGTTACTTGATGGTGTACAGAACCGAGTTGTGTGGGGCTCTATATGATCATTATTGGTACTTGTCGGTGTGGCTGTTTATGAAATTTCTAGACATGAGATTTGCGCTATTGTACTAGGATGAGGATAGTTTGGAAGAATAACACTATATTTTGTTGAGGATTTGGACAATGGCCTTGGCTGGGCGAATGAGTTCTTGGCTTATTAATCATAAGGGTGGTCAAGCAGTTATGCATGTTTATTTCATCATCGGTAGGGTATGAAGGTTATGAACAAAGTTTTAATCAATATGAGGTTTGCTACCGGCATTGACTTTGGTTTTGGGCAGTAATGGTGGTGAGCAATTCCTACTATGAGCCTCGAAGTGATGGGGTATATCATGTGGTTACATCCTGGTTATGGTTACGACTTGATGCAGCTTATTCAAACTTATACTGTATGTAAATGTGGGATTCAAGTCTTGAAATAAATTCCAGATGATAGAGATTGAGTCTTACGGTTTAAGGTCCAATGTCGAAATAAGGATCTCTAGTAATGTTGTTTTGCTGGGCTTATGTGGATCAGGGTGACGTGGGATCACCCTCAGTTTATGCAGAGTAAGTTACTTTCACGACCCAATTTTCCCTCAGTTGGGTTTCCTGATGACACCTAGTCTTAGGGACTAGGTAAGCCTAACATTTACTGAATATCAACCATAATAAAGAAAGTCTAACATTCTCAATATAGAAATCATTATAGAATTTACATCTTCCCAAAACTGGCGTTACAAGTCATAAGCTCTATAGAGTTTTGCTACAACTTCTAAACACAACTGTATGGAAATAAGTACAATAGTGTGGATACAAAATAGAAAGGTGACTTTAAAGCCTGCGAACGCAGCAGCAAGGTTACCTTGAGTCTCTTTGGCAATAATCTGCACAGCTACTAACGATCAATACATTGATCTATACAAAAAATATATAGAAATGTAGTATGAGTACACCACAGCGGTGCCCAGTAAGTATCAAGACTAACCTCGATGGAGTAGTGATAAGGAATAGTCAAGACACATATTGGTGTAATAAACTGAACAAGTATAAGTGTAGAAACAACAAAACATGATATCTATACAAAGACTACGCGATGTGGCTAGCAATAAAGTAATTGTAATAAGGAAAGAAAATAACAAGTAACAACGGAACACCACAATAAGAACACAGAAAAGTGAACGGAAATATAACCCAAATACGAAATCACAAATACAGTAGAGACAAGTCATAACTCATTAACTACGACAATTTTTACATTAGGTCTTAGCCAACAAACTTCAATCAATTCATCAAATCCTTCAATTTATAAAAATATTTCGAAATATACTTCCTTCAAGTAACTATTTTTCAAAAATATTTCTTTCAAAATAAATACCTTTCAAATATAATATTTTCAAATAAATATTCTTCGAATATAATTTACCCCGTGACACCTCATCTCATAATTATACAATACAGGTCTCAATACCCGAACCCTAACACTTGGCATCTTGTGCCCTTATCATACCTTATAATCACACTGACAACTCATGTGCCAAATAGAGTCATTCTCACATGGAAGGCAAATAAACAAGGGTGTACATCTATACTCAGCAATATCAAGAAGCCTCTTGTCCGATAAGGGTGCTTAGCCACGCGTATGCTTGTGCAAGTGTCCTAATATAGTTCATACCAGCTACTAGTAAGCATAAGGAAAATAACAGACATCACTATAATGTTTACAGAGGGATATGATCAATGAAATATTACAGCTTAGAACACCGTGATAATAACAGGGGATCTCCCAAGATACCGTCCCATAGTCCCAAATGTAAATGTTCAGGGGGATCTACTGGAATACCGTTCTATAGTCCCAAAGTAAAATGTACAGAATAAGGGATCTACTAGATACGGTCCTATAGTCCCAAACATAAATGTGTATGGGGATATGCTAGAATACCATTCCGCAGTCCCAAAGTATATAATAGAACATGGGGCTCTACCGGGATAACCCCCTATAGTCTTAAAATATGCAGAGCAACCAACAGAAATAATAGTTATAATATGGCATAAACCTCGTACATCACCACAATGTGTACAATAGCAAAAATGACAATAATATAAAATACAACGAGTAAATCAACTCAAAAACTTTAAATCACAAGAAACTGTAGAACTAATTCACAAGGAATAACCACAGTAAAGAATGCTAGGGAAAAAGGGAACAATTCAATAAGGGAAAACTAACATGTAGCAATGACCCCATAATAGACAAGTCAACAATAAGGAAGCCAACACTAGTCAAATAATTCCAAATAAAGGCAAGTCAACTAAGATATATGTTACCTAAACTCCCTTTAAGGTTGAGCAATTGCGAAAAATATTTAATAATTAAAATAATGGTAAGCAGCAGAAGATATCCCTTACTCCAATTAAGACTAAATAACTATAGGATGAGACAATAACAATTTCAATTAAAAATAAGTAGTTAAAAAGATAGCATGACGATAGAAGAGGCAAAATCTTCAGTTAAGTCAATTAAGAGTCAAATAGGCAACAAGAGTAAATCCTAAAGTAATTAATTCTAATTAAAGCATGTAGAAGTGAAACCAGCAAATAAAAACTCAAACGTACCACGAACAACTTCATATACAGTGAGTATAAGGAACCTAAGAACCCTAAAGGCCAACTTTTCACAAATAATTCCAAGAACGCATCACCTATACGAACTACAATAATTATAAAAGATTCAAAGACAACAAACCGATACTCTAAAATTTACTTCTCGGGTGAAAAGACCTCCAGATAGCTCAGATCTAACCAAAATAACTTCAAAGCACAAATAAAATTCATCATAAACTATTCTAGATCATAAAGTCTCATTCTTTAACAAAATCCAAAAATTGGTCTAAAAGTCGACCACGGGGACCACACCTCAAAACTCAACAAATTTTACAAAAATTGGATATCCATTCCGATCCGAGTTCAACCATACGAAAATTATCAAATTTCGATACCATTCGGTCTCTCAAATCGTGGTTTTAATTTAGAAATTTTCTTCAAAAGTCAACATTTTACTCAACCCAAAATACAATTTAAATGATAAATACAAATATTAAATCATGGAATATATTAAATTTTAGGTGAAGAACACTTACCCAATCGATTTGCTTGATTAAACCATAAAGAATCGCTCAAAATTGAGCTCCATAAGTCAAGATATGATAAAAATGGTCTAACCCTCAATTTGAGAATATATTCTGCCTGCCCAGGTATTTATGCATTGTGAATGTGTGTGATTCGCTTCGCAGACAGGATCACGTTCACGAAGAATAAACATGAAGGTTGCCTAGGTTGGTCATCACTAACGCAACACAAGATCGCGAATGCGAAGAAGAGAAGACAGAAACCTACACGAATGCGAAGGAAATCACACGAATGCGAAGAGTAACGACCACCAGTGCGATTCCCTTCGCAGGCAGGATCACGTTCGTGTGATTCCCTTCGCAGGCAGGATCACGTTCACGAAGAATAAACACGAAGGTTTCCTAGGTTGGTCATCACGAATGCAACACAAGATCACGAATGCGAAGGGAATCACACGAATGCGAAGAGTAACGACCACCAGTGCTTAGGGCATGGTTTCTACTACGCGAACGCGGAATAGAGGATGCAAACGCGATGAAGAATATATGTAGAGCTATGTGATTGTGAGGCATATTACGTGAATGCGAAGAAAGAAATTGGGGAGATTAGCAGAGACTCTTCGCGAACGTAAAAGAAGCTTTACGATTGCGAAGAAGTATATCAGACACCAGAACCAGCAATTCAAAAATAAGAAAAAATAACCTGTAGCCCATCCGAAACACACTCGAGGCCCCTAGGACCTCGTCTAAACACACAAAATTATATATAACCTAACACAAACTCGCTCGGGATCTCAAATCACATGCCAAAAATGCAAATCACACCATGAATCGAGCTTATGAACTTCCAAATCTTCCAATTTCTTGAACTCGCGCTGAAACCTATCAAATCAACCCGGAATGGCGCCAAATTCTGCAGACAAATCAAAAATGATATAGCGGAGCTTTTCCAACTCTCAGAATCACACTCCGACCCTGATACCACAAAACGTCAACTATGGTCAAACTTCTCAATTTTCCAAACTTTAGCTTTTCCAACTTTCACCGAAATGCCTCAAATTATCCTATAGACCTCCAAATCTGAGTGCGGACTCACATCTAAGTCCAAATTACCATACAAAGTTATTAATCTTCCAAAACTCATTCCAGAGCAATTTACACAAAATTCAAGTTCCAATCAAATTCTCACTACTTAAATTTCCAAAAATAGATTCCTTATTCCAATTCAACTCCGAATCATCTCGTGAATGAACTCAAACATCCACGCAAGTCGTTATGCAGAATTTGAAGTTTTTCAAGACCATGTGTCACTGAATGAAGCTTAATTTTTCAAAATAATCGGTCGGGCCGTTACAATTATATAGTGATTTAATAGCTTTGGAAGGACTCTGTCACGCCCCAAATCAAGGGACATGAGCGGCGCCTGACCGGGTTGCCCCAGTCAAGCGAACCTGGGTGCCTTTCATTCCCACGCGTTACCCCTGTGTTGACTGTTACTCATTAACCAAAATATCTTACCAACAATGACTGATTTCACAATGCATAAACATAACCATGTGATTTCTTTACTAACAAGTTCATAATTTATATTTCCAACGCCCCATACATATACATAGGCCACAATCCCACAGTTTACATGTCTACGGAGCCTCTAGGATACAAAAAGGGAAATACAATACTTGCCGGTAACAAGGCTCCGGCTATACCTTACAAAAATCCAAAAGAAAGTCTGAAATAAAAGTGGCATGAGCCACACTGGGCCCCGAGGAAGAAAAGGGCTCACCAAAACGGACAGTGGAAGGAGAAGGATACTACTGCCGATGAGCTGAAGTGCCTGCTACTGATCCACCTACAATCATAACACGAATGTAGCGTCCCCGGCAAAAGGGACGTCAGTACACTTGAATTGTACTGGTATGTATGGACAAACTTTGTCCCAAGTAAACTCAAGCCATTAAACAAGAATCACCGTGTTAAGACAACCAATAGATTACATCAAGAAGTCAATTAAGCTAACTAACCATGTTTCCAACCTTTTACTCATTTCAGATAAGCCTCAACACAAGAATGTTTAAAGTCCACAAATAGAACAACAACCAATCAACCACATAAATTGCAAGTAGTCAAACATAGGGGCAATCAGTGCCCCCCCCCAAGTTGCAAACTCTCCTGCTGTCTCCTTTCACAATTTCACATTATTGATTTTGTATCAATTTTCAATAGCGATTTCGATCGCTTTCCATCCTTATTGCCCCTGACCACCCTTATTACCTCGGCCACCCTTATCACCCCAACCCACACCTTATTTCACCACGTTGCGGCGCGCAACACGACCCCGCCTTACACTTGAAAACACAACAATTTCAAACAGCAGATAAGGTACTACACACAATTTCAACAAGTTCAAATAAGCAACTTGCACATTGTTTCATGTTCTCAATTACTTCTCAAGCCAATATCACAACCAAGTTACAATGTTTCCACATTCAAGAATATTCACACATGTATATTCAACAATTTTCCATAATTCAAGTGTTTCATCTCTTTCCACAATAAACCAATTCTCAAGTGTTTCATTTGTTTTCCACAAGGTACCATATAGGCCATCATAGTCATTATTCACAAATTCTTTACCCAATTCAACTCTCATTTACCTTTCGGTTCATATTTCATACCACAACACTCATAGTTCAACAACAACTTTGAATATCCAACAACAACATCAATTAATCACATACAATTTCTCAAATCAACACATGCCAAACAATTTTACACATAAGTGCGATTTCACAAGAATCAAAATTAGCCATACATACCTGGTGATGAGTTTTCTTCCGTTAACTTTCTACTTTATGCTTACCCAAGATATCCTATTCTTGCCAACCTTGTTCTTGAAGACTCTTACTTCTACTTACTTCTTTTGTTTTACTAAAAATCAAGATCAATAATCATGCATGAGTATAAAATTCCATTTTCCAAAAGCTATTATATGAAAACCTTCCTTTACCCATCTTAAAACTGAAAATTAAAGAAAATAGCTAGGGTTTTTACCTTGAAAATATTGGGGAAGTTGAATCCTTGCCCTAGAATCACTTTGAATTAAGATGATTGGAACAATCTTTCAAGATGAAGAACTTCTCTCTCTAAAAACCCTCTCTTCTCTCTCTAATTTTGGTAAAATGATTTGAGAAAATGAGGGTGAAAGGCGTTATATTAAAGAAGAGATCGGGTCAAAATGTTACAAAATCTGGGCCGGGGTCAATTATGCGGTGCACTATGCGACCGCAGAATCAACATGCGGTCCGCATAGTGACCGTAGAATGGCTCAAAAAATTACGCAGGTTCTGTTAAGGAATGCGGCCAAAATGCGGTCCGCATGATTGATCTGCGGTCGCAAAATGCACCGTAGATTTGACATGCGATCGCATATCGACCGCACATTTGACACGATTTTTGGAAACTCTCTCGAACGTTTTGCGGCAAGAATGCGGTCCGCATGTCAGGTTTGCGGTCGCATTCTTGACCGCATATTTGACATTTTTCGGAAAAATTAATTCTCTACATTTTTGAAACTTAAATCACTACCAAGGGTCCGAACCGCACACATTATTCGGACCATGACACCACAGCTACTAGGTTTTATGCACAAAAATTTTACGGGGCCTTACAGACTCTTAGCACGTTCGAGGATGAATTAAGTGGTGTGGGATGTAATGACCCAATCGGTCATTTTGAGTATATGCACTTCGCTCAGCATTTTAAAGGATCGAGTATCTCCGCATGATGTATTATGACTTGTGTAAATCACTGGTGTTGGTTTTCAAATTATCTAGGATTGATTTGAAAGAATGAACTTCAAGATATAAGTTCTAAGTTGGAAGAATTGACCAAGTATGACTTTTTAGCATTTGACCCCGGAATGGATTTTGTTAGTTCCATTGGGTGATTTTGGACTTAGGAGCACATCCGGATTGTAATTTGGAGGTTCGTAGTTGAATTAGTCTTGAATTGGAGAAAGTTGGATTTTATGTTGTTTGATCGAGAATGGACTTTTTGATATCAGGGTCAGATACCCATTCTGGAATTTGGAATAGGTCCATAATGGCAAATGTGACTTGTATGCAAAATTTAAGATCAATCAGAGGTGATTTGATAGGTTTCGACATCTGTTGTAAAATTTGAAGTTTCAAAGTTCACTAATTTTGTCTTGAGTTGTGGTTCATTGTTTCAAGGGTGTTATGCATGATTTGAAGCATCGAGTAGGTTCATTTTGTCACATAGAACTTGTCTGCAAAATTTGGCGCCCTCTGGAGTTGATTTGATATGGTTCGGACGCTCGATTGCGATTCTAGAAGTTTTTAAAGTTTAGTTTGGTCTTCATGCATTTTGGCATCTAATTCATGGTTTTATAGGTTATTTTGTTGTTTTGATCGTGCAAGCAGGTTCGTATGATATTTTTAGACTTGCGTGCATATTTGGTTTGGAGCTTCGAGGGCTCAGGCGAGTTTCAAATTGGTTTTGGAATAGTTTTTTATGAATTTTAAGTGTTGGTTCTTTTTTCTTTGCATTTGCGATGTTCTGGTCGCAAATGAGGCAATAGCATTTGCAAAGAAGCCTCGCATTTGCAATGCCAGGGCAGCTGGACAATTTTTTGCAATGAGCCTGCAACATTTGCAAAATATAGCTTCGAATTTGCGGAGATTTGGTCCCAAATGTGACCTTAATAGGAATCCTCCAGGTTTGCAATATCGATCGGTTTTTTGCATTATGCGAAACCCTGTTGCAAATACGACATATGCAACCTGTTAAGTGCTGAGCATTACAAGTTTTTGCTTCATTTTCATACATTTTAAATCCCAGCTTCGATGAGAGGTGATTTTGAGAGGCGATTTTCATACCAAATCATTGGGTAAGCATCTTTAATTAATTTCCGACTACATTTCATAATTTTACACAAGATTTAACATCACATTCACGAGAAATCTATGGAAAATTTGGGGATTTTGTCAAAGTTTTGAAAAATAAAAATTTATGATTTGAGAGTCGAATAGGACTCGAATTTGAAAATAAAACACATATTTATGGGCGGGCTCAGGGTTTGACTTTTGCTGACTTTTTAGAAATTGAATAAAAATCACAGCTTTACTAATCGAAGTTGTTTTCTCTCGTATTATGTGATGTATTCAAGTCGCAATCGGCTAGAGTGAGCCGAGTCGAGGTAAATTGGTAAAGGAAAAGCTAAATTTGAGTGTTGAGTTAGCCGAATTAAGGTAAGTATCTTGCCTAACTTTGCCAAAGGAATTTTTCCTTCTATTTGACATTGTTTGCTACACGCGGAGGTGATACATCTACGAGGTGATGGGTGTATATATATGTTCCAGGGTTAATCATATTCTGGGGTAGATTATGTTATAGTTGTGTCTTGTAGAATTACATAACCTTCTTGCTTCATGTATTACTTGACTTCTAGATATTAAGAAAATATCTTTAAATATTAAAAATCGAGACTTGGCCTAATATAACTTGATAAATTTGATGGAATTTTGAGAACACATTGATGTGTCTAATTCGGTCATCTTTATGCATAATTATTACTACATTGCTACAACTGATATTTTGAGATGTTAGATTCCATACTTGTGTTGTTGATAAATTGTGGGATATATGGAAGTACTTGAATATATGGCCCTTGAGGGTTCATTGAACCGTTATTGGTTTGGAAAGTAGTGATTGAGAATTTATTTGGAATATTCGTTTGAACATTCTCCTCGATATTATTTATACTTGCTGTCTTGCCACTTTATTGATATTTAGATGCTTGGTAAGGAAGAGTTTAATTCACGAAAAGTGATGCCGTACCATTTTATATTCATTATCATGTCAGGAAGGGTGTAAATCACGAATGATGATGTCATCCCATGTTATTGAGAGTACAAGCACGAAGGGTGATGTCGTGCCATTATTGAGAGTAAAAGCACGAAGGGTGATATCGTACCATGTCATGTGAGAGTAAAAGCACGAAGGGTGATGCCATGCCATTTTAGTTATATTGTTATGATTGTGTGTTATCGTGAGGTCATGGCACGATGGGAATTTCCGTGCAGGCGAGAATGAGGGACATGCATTATGTTTGATATCAGTCTTCCGTGTATATGTTCATATCTTTATCTTGAACTATTATTGTCATAATTATCGATCTGATGCGACTTGTTGCTACCATCATTGATCACTATTTTAATTGTTGTCGTGTTGCTCATACCTTATATTTGTTTTACTTGCAAATACCATGCCTATTTCCTGTTTTTATAATTATACTCATGTTATATCTATTCTGTTGCACTTTAATATAAGCCTTCCATCATGTTAGCCATTTGTTTCCTTACTTGTCAACTTGTAAAGAACATGTATTTCTGTCTCATTTGTTATATTTGTACATAAGCCTCCAATATGCTAGTTAATTGAAGTTGATATTTCTTGTTTTCCAATTGTTTTTATTACTCACATGCTTTTCGCTTAGTCTTTTACTGTTGCCCACATGTATATCTTTGTCTATTGTTGTTACTGCGTATTTCCTACTTTGAAATTTATATTATCGATATTTTTGTCATCTGGTTGGTTTTGTTATACATACATTTGGAAGAATGAGTTGAACACACTAAGGGTGTTGCCGTGCTGATTGATTTGATACATAAATTATTTTATATATAGTGCGGAAGAGATAAAAGAACAATGGGTGTTATGATAACTAGGGATTTTAACGCATTTTATACTCCTTTGTACTTATGCTTTGATTATGAATTCATACAAAATAGTCCTAAAAAGGCTCATAAGTTATGCTTGATTGCAGGTTTGATCAACAAAGTGACAAGATGTCAAAGATCGACTCAATATGAGTGAAACCTACACAAGTACCAAAGACAAGACTAAACTCAGGAGAAACAGGCCTAGTGCAGCCGCACTACACTTTGTGCGGTCCGCACTAGGGAGATTCAGAAAGTTGGATTTTTAGGCATCAATGCAGTGCGGCTGCAGAAGGTTTTGTATGGTCCACACTGAAGGCACCGCAGCCGCCACTACCATTTTGTGCAGTCTGCAGAACCAAAGTTTAGAGAGATGCCAATTTAGGAGATAAAGCCTGGCAGTCCCAGTCCATTCTGTGCGGATCGCATTAGAAGCCTCTGCGACCGCAGTCCATTCTATGTGGTCCCCGAAGCCTGGGTTCATAGAATCAAAATTTCAAGTTCCAGAGCCTATTACGGCCGCAGACCATTTTGTGCGGTCCACATTGACCCCGCATGGGCATTTTTGTTTACTTTTTCCAGCTTAGTATGAATAGAATCTTTTTCCATTTTTAGGGTATCAGATATTATTAGACTTCAGCTGTGCTCGTGAGAAGACCCTTTGTAGCTATTTTGGGTATTTATGTAGTTTTAATCATTGAATCTTTGTATTTACTTTAGTAATTAATTAATATGTCTTTCTCTTCATCTATTTCTCTGATTTTATCTTCAAGCATGAGTAGCTAGACCCATTTGCTAGGGTTGTGTCTCAACCCTAGTGTGGGTAATTGATGGGTGTTGTGATTTAGGGTTAGATTGACTATGGGTGTTTGTTATTTGGGTCAATTTTATGGTTTAATTTATGAATTTGTGGTTGCGAACACTAGTTTGTGCTACGTTGACTCAGGCTCTTCTAAAGAAAGAGAGCCTAAGTTTCCAAAATTGACTTAACAGCGAATTGGGATGGACTCAAGAGATTTGATAGTCCCAATTAAAGGGTTAAACGTCGAGAGAGTAATTACCCGACTTGAACCCTAGTTGCTTGGGCAATTTTGCATACCCAATTGGTTTTGAGAAAGTCAATTGGGCAAAATCACTCTTTTTACCGAGAGGTGTAGAGTGGGTAGTATCGAGAAACGGTTATAACGTATTCTCAATCATGTCAATCGTGCCTTAGATTCAATTACCCGTCAATTAGCCACCTAGGTGAAAGTCACTATCCTAATTTCTTTTAAACCATTAGATATAACTTGTAGCAATTTACTCTTAGTTTAATTTTGTTGCAATTATAACTTGTGGTTTGATCATAGTAGAATATAAAGAAAAAAACCAAAAAGCGAATAGAAGTGATATTTGGAACAAAATCGCAATTCCAACATAACTAGATACTCGACTACATTCCTAGCTCCTTGAGGAAATCGATCCCGACCAATAAATTGGATAAAAGCTATTGCGACCCTCTCTCGCTAGTTTTTAGTGGTGCGGAGTAGGCTACGATCACTTTTTGGCATTGTTGCCTGGGAGCTAACAGTTTTGGCTATCTATTTAGTTAGTTTTATGTTTTGTTATTCTTTCCTTCTTTTTTACTTACTTGTTTGTGTCACTACTCAGGTACCAATATGGCATTAAACAATGCTAATGACCCTCTTGGAAACGTGATAGCAGGGAAAGAGGTAGATGATCTTGAGCAAGATGAGGTGCCTCTCGCACCTCAAGGACAACGGAGAGGCCAGAATGCCAATGCTAATCCAAATGATAATATTCCAGACTCTCCTCCACCACCTCCAAGAGTGGCTCCCAGAGTATTATCGAACCATGGCTATGCAAGTGCTATTGTCTCACCCCAAATTTGGGCGGGCAACTTTCAAATAACCAGCGTGATGTTGACCTTATTTGAGCAACGTGGGTATTTCACGGGCGTTGCGGATCAAAATGCGTACAAACATCTCAAGTGGTTCATTGATACATGTTTGGGAAGCAAGTAGACAAATGTGTTCGAAGATGCTCTTAGGTTGAGACTTTTCCCATTCTCACTTCGGGGGAAGGCACTAGATTGGCTCGAGAGGCTCCCTAATCATTCTATCACAAAGTCGGATGAGTTGGCAAACAAGTTTATTGCTAAATTATTCTCACCCGGGCATATGGCAGCACTTCAAGATGAGATATTGGCCTTCAAGCAAGAGCCAACAGAACCTTTGCAGAAATTTGGGTGAGGTACAAGATGATGGTGAAGGAATGTCCCAATAACAACCTGATCGAGGCGATGATTCAACAAATCTTCTACCGAGGCATAAATACTACCAATCAGTGCATAGTGAACCAGTTATCCAGAGGCAATTTTATGAAACTATCATATGACGAGGCATGTGATATATCTGATGAAATGGCTGACACTTCCTCCGTATGGCAGAGTAGGGAAAATGTAACTCAAGGTGACCCTATAGTTATTCATTTACACAAGGAATTGCATGATCATGGTCAAGCTATTGCTGAGGATACTACTACTATGAACCAATTGGCGAAGGCGCAGTTGCAATAAGTCCAAAACCCTCGCCAAGTCTATGCCATGGAAGGTGTGAATATGCTTGTCAATAAAAGAAGGCAAAGAGGGCAACAATCTCAAGAGAATTCTGAACAATATGATAATGACTGTGGTGGCTTTCAAAATGATTGTTATGATGATCAAAGTGAGGAGTTACAATGTGTCAACAAATATCAAGGCGATAGAGGCAACTCTTCAAACTAACAATGGCGACCTCAAGACAATTGGGTCAATCAACAACAAGGTGGTGGTAATTGGAGCAACAACAACAACCGAGGCGGTAATTGGGGGAACAAAAATCTGAGACACCAAGGGAATTGGAATGGTAACAACAATTGGGGTAACAACAACAATCAAGGTGGATGGAATAATGGGAATCAAAAAAACCAGGGGCAAGGCTTTCAAAGGCCCCTAATGTACCAACAATCAAACAATCCGCCTCCATTTTAATCTCAAGGGTCTAGTTCTTCGGGCAATGATATGGGAAGAATCAAAATAATGTTCGAACAAATGATTAAGAAGAACCAAGATTTCGATGCTCAATTGGCTTCCCACAATACCTCTATTTGGAACTTGGAGGTGCAATTAGGCCAAATCTCACAATAGTTGAATACTCGCCCTAAGAGTGCTCTACCAAGTGATACAGTAGTGAACCTGAAGGATAGAAACAATCATGTGATGGCAGTTACAATAAGAAGTGGGAGAGGCGGTGATGTAAATGCCTCAAAAGAGAAGCAAGTTGTGGATAATGATGTTGGGTTTCAAGAAGATGTGGGTCCTTTGATAGTTGAAGATGTGGTTGAGCTCAATGTGAACAATGAAGTGAGGATAGACATTCATGAGGCCGAGGTGGAAACATAAGATGTTGTGAACCCGTCTAGGAAACACGTGATTGACATGCCCGAGCCGGTGGTCCCCAAAGCCAAGGCACCTTTGCCTAGGACACCTCTGCCTTATCCTCAAAGGCTAGCAAAGCAAAGAAATGATAATCAGTTCAAGAAGTTCATTGACATGATAAAAATCCTTTCTATCAATGTGCCTTTGGTGGAGGCACTTGAGAAAATGCCGAGATATGCCAAGTTTATAAAGGATTTGGTGATGAAGAAACAGTCAATGGATTATAAGACAATAAATATGACTCACCAATCCAGTGCTACCGTACATTCAATAGCCCCAAAACTTGAAGATCCCGGAGCTTTTACTATCCTTTGCACTATTGGAAGTGCGGATTTTGCCAAGGCCCTTTATGATTTGGGGGCGAGCATAAATTTAATGCCTTATTCGGTCTTCAATACTTTGGAAATTGGGCAACCAAGGCCGACCTCAATGAGACTTTAAATAGCGGATCGATCGATGAAGCGACCTTTGGGCATAATTGATGATGTGTTTGTCCAGGTGGACAAGTTTATATTGCCAGTCGATTTTGTCAGTTTGGGTTATGAAGTAGACTATGTAGTCCCCATCATTCCAGGAAGACCTTTCCTTACAACGGGGAAGGACTTGGTTGATGTTGAGGCGGGTGAGCTCACTTTTCGAGTGGGCGATGAAAATGTCGTCTTTCATGTTTGCAAATCTATGAAGCAACCCAATATCACTGAGGTGTGCTTATTTGTAAACCTTGTCACAGCTGTAATTGTGGATGAAACAAGTTTTATGATCAACGTGGAGGATCCCCTTGAGGCCGTGCTATTAAAAATTGATGTCAATGATGATACGAGCCGGGTGTAGTGCGCCAATGCCTTACATAGAATGGGATGTTACTCTTTCGAGCCTAGGAAATTGTCTTTAGATCTTGAAAATGGAAAAACTCTACCAACAAAGCCATCAATTGAGGAGCCACTCTTGTAGTTAAAACCACTTCCTCCACACCTCAGGTACGAGTTCTTAGGCTCAAATTCTACTTTACCGGTTAGTCTTTCTTCTTGCCTACCTAACATGCAGGTTGAGGCCACTTTGGCGGTGTTTCAAAGGCAGAAAAGGGAAATTGGATGGACTTTGGCTAACATTCGGGGAATAAGCCCCGCATTCTGTATGCAAAATATTATCTTGGAGGATGATGAAAAGCCTTCCTTGGAGCACCAAAGAAGATTGAATGAGGCAATACAAGAAGTAGTGAAGAAAGAAGTGATCAAGTGGTTGGATGTCGAGGTTGTGTACCCCATCTCCGATAGCTCTTGGACTTCTCCAGTGCAATGTGTACCGTAGAAGGGTGGTATGAACGTGGTGATGAACTCCCAGAATGACTTGATTCCTACTAGAACAGTCACAGGCTGGAGGGTTTGCATGGACTACCGGAAGCTAAACAAAGTGACTTGAAAGGATCATTTCCCATTGCCATTCCTTGACCAAATGTTAGATCGTCTTGTGGGTTGTGCTTTTTATTGCTTTTTGGATGGATAGTCGGGATATAATCAATTCTTAATTGCCCTAAAGGACCAAGAGAAGACCACCTTTACATGTCCGTATGGCATATTCACTTTCTCTCGAATGCTATTCAGATTGTGTAATGCTCCGACAATATTCCAACGATGCATGATGGCTATTTACACCGACATGGTAGAAGATATCTTGGAGGTCTTCATGGATGATTTCAGTGTGGTTGGTGATTCCTTTGAAGAGTGTTTGGGTAATTTGGATAAGAGTGTTGGCCCGGTGTGAAGACACAAACCTTGTACACAATTGGGAAAAGTGCCATTTCATCGTTGAAGAGGATATAGTGTTGGGCCACAAAATTTCAAAGCACGGGATTGAAGTTAACAAAGCCAAGATAGACGTGATTTCAAGGCTCCCTCTCCGCATTTATGTAAAGGGGCGATGAGTTTTTTTGGGCACGCAGGGTTTTACCAGAGGTTTATAAAAGATTTTTTAAGGTGGTAAAACCCTTTTGCAAGTTACTAGAGAAAGATGCCAAATTTGTGTTCGATGAGGGGTGTATACAAGCATTCGAGCTTCTCAAGCACAAATTGACCACTACCACTATTATTACCACACCAAATTGGAGCATGCCTTTCAAGCTCCTGTGTGATGTGAGTGACGTTGCGATTGGGATTATTTTGGATCAATGGGTTAACAAAAATTTTCATCCAGTGTACTATGCAAGCAAGACCATGAATGAGGCTCAAAGGAATTACATGGTTACTGAGAAAGAGTCGTTGGCCATAGTGTTTGCAATGGAAAAGTTTCGACCGTACCTTATGGGGGCCTAAGTCATAGTGCACACCGATCATGCCGCCCTTAGGTTATTGAGGATTGTTACTCAGTGTGTTAGAGGCTCTAGACTCATGACCCCAGATCTTTGGGAGTTTTATTGGTGTTATCAAAATTCTCAGCATTGCTTCTATCTGCCAGTTGAATCATTAAGTCTTGATATCTGTTATAAAAAGTTAAATAACTGGTAAAGAGATGTATGCTCGGGTTGAGGGTGTTAAATGGTCGGTCTTGCCTAGCAATTATAATGGGCGCCATCACGACCGGGGTTGGGGTCGTGACAGAAATAAGGCTACCTAACCATTATTACCACGGGTCGTTCGGAATCGAATATATGGAGGCGCAAAGAGATCTTTTAGCTGTGCGCATGGGGGTGCATCAAATTCTGACATTTGGTTGATAAGAACAATCTTAATAAGGTTTAATTGGTTGCCTAATTATAACAGGTGGATGTAGATCTAAAAATAGTTGGTCGTATTAGAGATTATGTGTTTCGTATGGGATTTCTATGTAGAGAATGGTAATTACTAGCAACCCGAGACATTGGAGGAAGTGATTTTAACTGTCATGAGGATGACAAGTGCCAAGTAAAAGGCTCGAGGTGTCTTATGACTGGTCGTACGAGCGGTGAATATTAGTATTATGGATCGTTGGAAATGTATCCTATGATTTTTCACCAAGAGAGTGGAGTCCACCATCAACGATTAGATTGCAGGGTCATGTGTTATATTAGTTTTGGCTTGAGCTGTATATATGTGGTATTGAAAGGTTTGCTGAAGCTTGAATATGATTAAGAGCTAATATTTCAATGGGATGATGATACTTTTGGTATTCCCACGCCATTAATAATTCTACATTTCAGTATCGGTTGGGTCATGGAAACATATTCAGTATATTCATAGTGCTTAAGTTAGTTACAACACTCGTGTGAGAAAGTCATCTTTTAATGTACTAGTGGTATGGGATTCCTACAGTGGTAATCCTAGTTATTTGACACAAACTCGGTAAGGGAAGTTGGATTGCAGATTGGTTATTATGAATATGGTGATACTAGGAACAGCATGAGAAATTGTCTAGACTTGGGGGAAAGAAAACAGATAGATGGCGCCTAAGAGGTGGAGGCCAACCCATTGATATATTTGCTATGGTATAGCTGAGGTTGCTACACCAGATGGTGTCATTATAAGTACTGTCTCGAGTTATTATAAAGTAACAATTTCCGTAACTTGATTCGGTTCTGAGTATCAGGGCAAGTCGTCCTAATATGCTCCAATCATGAGTGAGCTTCGAAATCTTAAATTAACTTATGTAAATATAGAGATAGTAATGTCTATAATTATGTGTTAGTCACTAAAAATAGTTGTGATGTGGATTTTGATGTGATTTCAGAAAAAAAATTGATTTAAATTGCGAATTTTATTCCCTATCGGCGTGAGGTTTCATTATATGTTGTGGTTTTGTTTGACAAAATTTATTTAGAAAAAAAAAGAAGGAAATAAATAATTTCAGTTGGCACAATGTGCATATAACTTGTGGTACGGAGTTGAGGACGAGATCCTCATATTTTTATATGATGTGAGATATTTAAACCAGCTACAAGCTGCAGTGGATGTCATATAAGGACGAGGTCCTTGTGGTGAAAATATTTATGTGTTTAAATTCTCCCTTGTGAATTTTTAAAAAAAATAGTACTATAGTACTCATAGGGAGTCATGCCTATGTGGCTTTGTTGAAAATTCTTATATGAATATCTCTGTGCATAATTTGCCAATTTGTATTGTAACTATTGAGTTGTTTCCCACAAGATAAGTGCCCAGGTGGCGTTCAATGTGACTCATTAATTTAGGTAATTAATTTTGAGGTCTTCATGCCTCATTGTTAGAAAATGAACGTTTGAAACAAGATTTTTGTTGGCATGAGATTAATTGGCAATTTGTAATTGATTATGAACAACTATTAAGACCAAAGATGTGGTTATGGTCATACATATGATGTGTTTCATGTCCAGATATCTTTATGATAATGTCGCGCTTGTAATGGGGAGATTTATATTATTGATATATACATTATGCTATTTGTTGAGTTATGGATGTATTATTAGGAGTTATTTTGGTGTTATTCTGACAGGTGGATAGTCCCAATTACACGGAGACTCTGCCAAAATTTCTGAAAAAAATTTGAGAGTTAAAAAAATTTGGGACATTAAGATGTGTGAAGAAAAAGAAAAGTTACATTATGTGTTTGAGAAGCAGACTCTGCTTCTTATTTTAGGGTGAATGACCCTAAGCGGGGGAGGATGTAACAACCGTTAAGCACTATTACAAGTTGATGCGTGCGTAGGCACGAGTTACTATTTCCAGGCGAGACTAAGATCGTGTGATGATGTGAAAATCAGACCTTTTTGAAAATGTTTGGAGTGTAAGAAATTTGGTCTTAAAGTTTACAAATATGGGTAAGAGAAATAGCGCCAATTGAAATGATATTGTTGAACTTATTTCGAACGTGGTAATGCGGGATCAACCATGAGTATATGTGTAAAAGTA
The DNA here is from genome assembly GCA_032618575.1 of Nicotiana noctiflora. Classification (NCBI taxonomy): domain Eukaryota; kingdom Viridiplantae; phylum Streptophyta; class Magnoliopsida; order Solanales; family Solanaceae; genus Nicotiana; species Nicotiana noctiflora. The sequence goes on along the minus strand of JASVEL010002687.1, from coordinate 94,900 downwards.
GAAACATCAACTGGGTAACCTCAAAATAATCTTAGCATGTTCGAGGATGAACGTTTGTTTAAGAGGTGGAGAATGTAACGACCCAAATTTTTGTTTTAAGAATTTTCACCTCGTTCAACGGCTTAAGACTCCGAGAAGCTTCGTAATACACATTATGACTCTCATGTATGGTCAAGTTTAGTCTTCGTAAGATTCAGAGTTAAATTTAAAAAAAAAATCAAAATCTTATTTTTGAAGCTCAATAGAAAGATTTCACCGGAAAGTTGACTTTTGAGCAAGCGACACCAAATTGGGATTTTAATGATGTCAATAGCTTCATATGGTGATTTCAGACTTAGACGTGTGTCCGAAATTGAATTTAGAAGTCCATAGGACAATTCGGCGCGTTTTGGCGAAGTAAGAAAGTCGATGTGTTCTAATTATTTTATTTTATATGTGAAAGAGGTCTATTACTATGATGGATACCAATTGGCTATGATAATAAGAGTATGATGCATATTTTTCCTTTTTTTTCGTGCTTCCGAGGCTATGGAAACCTTGCTTTTAGTTGCCTAGATTTGCGTGCGTAGTCCAGGCGCGAAGCCAAAAATTTTTTATGTTAAAATATGTGAATTTGTTAAAAAATTGAAGAATTTTGATATTAATATTGATATAGTTGACTTTGCTCAACATTTTGGGTAATGGAACCGGATCCGTGATTTGATGTTCCCGGAGGGTCCGTAGAAAAATATGGGACTCGGGCATGTGTTCAGAGTCAAAATCCGGTCACGACCCCAAACCCGATCGTGATGGCGCCCAACCCAACGGCTAGGCAAGACCGACCAAATACGCTCTCAACCCGAGCTTAGAGCTCAAAATCACTTATTTTACATTATTTAGCAGTGAAGAAAATCAGAATAAAGCTAATTTTTATAAAACAATCCGAATATCTCACAGGAACAGCATAACTTCCCCAAGACCTGGGGGTCGCAAGTCTAGAACCTCTACCAGGATAGTATAACAATACTGAAAAAATTCTACAAGGTCTGAATGTATGCGGAATAATCAACCAACAGAGAGAATGAGGGAGGTGTCGGGCCCTGCGGACGCCAGACAGCTACCTCAATAATCCCGAACGAGCTCTGAATCAGCAGAAAGCTCAGCTAGCTCCTGAAGTACCTGAATCTGTACACAAGGTGCAGAGAGTCGAGTGAGTACTTCCAACTCAGCGATAATAAAAGTAAATAATGCTGAGGAATAGAAAAACCACACAAAAGCATTATCTCGTGCTATAAAATACAGAACCACATATTTTAAACTGCAGTGCACTTTCATGGTAATCCTTTATAACATATTGAGGTAAATTTTGAAATCTCTTTCTAAAACATATGTTTCTTTCATTATTAATAGTTAAGTACCTGGATACGACATCAAATAGTGCAAGCCTGCACTCAAATCAGCCCCTTGGGCACAATACTCCTTTAACAATTTACACCCGAATATCTGGTCAACAAGGCAAGTAATACATGTATGCCAGTAATGTATGAGTGCTAAATGTCATGCCACGTAGTACAAACAGAAACCAATGCATGAATGCAATGCAATGCAAAAGACGTTGTGACGTACAACCCGATCCATTTAGGCGCCCACGTTCACTGTGGGGGTTCTGCGAGGGGCTCCTACAACCCAAGCGCAATATCAATATCACTCCCGCTGCGGCGTACATCGCGATCCATGCATAGTTATAAATGCTTAAAAGCCTCTTGGGCAATAGTAACATAGCAGCTCTCAGCTAAACATGTCATCAAAATATTATGTAAGTTTTCAAAACAACGATATCAATCCCTGAATGATCCAAATATTCGGCACGAAGCCCAAAACATGACGATTAGTCCAACTCATGATAACTAATATCTTATTAGGTGTCAATTCAACTTCAAGCAATTAGGTAGTGTTTTTATTAAGCGGGACGAACCAAGTCACAAACCCCCAATGGTGCTCCACCCCACGCCTGTTATCCGGTGTGCAAGTCACGTCCATACAACACTATGATGTGCAAGTCCGGGGTTTACAAACCCTCAGGACATCATTTACAAGTATTACCCACTCGATCCGGTGAAAACTCTAGCCCGCGATGCCTTTGCTCCTCAAACCGGCCTCTACGCGCGTCGAAACTAGCCAAAAATCAGGACAAATATATCATAATATGCTAATGGAACAACATCATATCGAAAATAATCAAAATATAACAAAAATCTCAAAACTAGCAAAATACGAGCCCCGGGCCCGCTTCTTGAAAATCATGAAACTTATATTTCCGGAATCCTCACCTCGTCATGAGTGCGTACATACCAAGAACTTCCAAATCCGAGCTCAATTGGCCTATCAAATCCAAATTTCAAATATCAAAATTCAAGCCCTAACTTCTTCAATTTTATACCCAAATTCAGAGATTAGATGATGAATCTTCAATAAAATCACGTAATTAGCTCATAAAACTTACCTCCAATCGATTCCTAGTCGAAATCCTCTTTAACCCTCGTCCAAAAGTTCCAAAATGTGCTCAACAACGGTGGGAAATGATTTTGCTTGCGGATGAAATGCCAATTAAAAACCCTCTGACGCCCAGGTTTTACACTACGCGAACGCGGTCAACACCCCCGCATTCACGATGAACAAATTCCATCGACCAAAAATTTCCTCTACGCGAACGCGACTCCGAGCCCGCAAACGCGATGCTTTAGCCCCTTCCTCTCATGCGAACGCGACACGCGTTCTACAAACGCGAAGACCAAATATTCCTGAACCTTAATTCCTTATACGCGAACGCGTTCCCATTTGATGCGAACATAATACACGGTCTGCTTACCCTTCGCGATCACGAAGCCTCTGATGCGAATGCGATGAACAAAATTCTTGGCTTCAAATTACTTCTACGCATTCGCGTCTCATCATTGTGAACGCGATGAACAATTGCCCTGCAACAAAATATCAGCAAAAATCTTCAATCCTTAAGGCCAAGATTGGTCCGATTGACCATCCGAAACTCACCCGAGGCCCCCAGGACCTCAACCAAAAGCACCAACGCATCCCAAAATCTCATTCAAACTTGTTCCAATCATCAAAATACGCCCATTAACTCAAAAACCACCAATTTACAATGGATTCAAGCTTAATTATTCTTAAAACTTCCGAAACACATATTAGATAAAAAACCCGACAAAACGACGTCCGAATGACCTGAAAATTTATAGACATATCCAAAATCACCTAACGAAGCTACTGCAACTCTCGAAATTCCATTCCGATCCTCGAATCAAAATTTCACCTATCAACCGGATTTTGCCAAAATTCAATTTTTGCCAATTCAAGCCTAATTCTACACTGAAGCTATCCGAATCACAAGAATTCACATTCGAGCCTTCTAACCATATAGTCAACTTTCGGTTGACTTTTCTAAAACAAACTTCCTTCTACGAGGCTATGTGCCTTATTTCCAACCAAAATCAATTCAGTTACACCCGTTCAACTCAAATACCTATATAAAACATGAAGCATCACAATAAGGGGAAAACGGGGCGGTAACTCACGTGACGACGGGTCAGGCCATCACTTCCTCCCTAACTTAAGCAAACGCTCATCCTCGAGCGACCCATAGTTGTACTAGAAGTAACCCAATAGTTGAATGACCTTACCAAGCATATACTCGGGGTGATCCCACGTCACCCTATCTCATACGGATCCGACAACACAATATAGCTGAAATTTTTATAACCCATTTAGTCCATAAACCATAGAACTACGTCCCACCTTCTGAAATCTTACACAAGATCAGAATCTCACATTTTTACTCAGATTAAACCTGAACCAACTGTAATAATCCATACTTTCTCCCTCGGCTGCAATCATATGATATACCACATCACTCAAACACACATAGCGATAACTTCCAATAACAACATCTACCCACGACAACCAAATATCAATAGAAAATCTCTTGATAGATAAAGTCTCATTTCAATAACTTCATATACTACCAACGGCAATAGAAACACGCGATGTACTGACCCCATCTCTTAGATCAACCATTCATGAATCCATTCCTCATATGACTCCTACCACGACAGTCTCGCAGGCCAAACCTTAATATTACCTTTCTAACAAGCTAACATCAATATTGTTCGTACTCATTAATGATTCCAATGATCACTTGACTCCAACACACCCACTCTGGTGATATGACATCTCAACACAGGCCTAAGCCACAACTTGCGTAATACACGCACCAATGAGAAGCAGTCTGAACATACTCAAATCATGACAATGACTCAAATGAAAGAGCTGTACCTCAAGCTCAACAGTACCATTACAACACAAGACTAAGATCCCGTCTCACACCACAAAAAAAATAGGATACCTGAACTCCTTCCAAAAGGTCATAACTTCACTGGTCTTGCCACAACGCGCGATCCTATCCAAATACTATTACCCATGAAGCACCTCAAGTCACCAAGCTCAACCACACACAGATTGAGGTCTGAAATAAAGCAATCCATCACACCCACGGTAAAACAGTTAATATACACTATTCAATCCTGAAAGGACACAACTGATGCGCTTTTCACCGAGCAATACCCAATACATACTTTCCTCAGAAACCAGGAAGTAATGCATACAAAGTAACATACAATTAAGACTATTCCTTACATCATACTATTGCAGCGTGCAACCCAATCCAAATAACATACCCGTGACGGCGTGCCACCGATCCACACATATATCTCACAAAAGGAGATGCACATCGAGGCAAATTTGCTCATTACAATAAACACATATAGTCTAGACAACCTAACATTGGGACAACCATTCTGCAATCTAATATCATAACCCAAATTTAACATATCAAGCAAGGAAAGATCCACTAGGACTTCCAACTTCTAATAACCGCTAAACGATGCCGATATACAACCACTGCATAGTCGGATCACGAGAACTTCTAGTCTCCAACACATATATAACACATGAATCACTATGCCTGATCCTACACTCTGTCGTGCAAATACATACACACATCAAGTACCCCTTCATACCACGAAAGATATTCAAAAATTCCCCTATGCCATCAACAACTCAATCATCACAGTCGATTCAACAAGAGAATACCGCAATACCACCAGATATTATCAGTTTACATTACCTTACCCCCCATTTTTTTTGTTGAACATATACCCCCGTAAATCACTAGAATAACAGTACCATTTTCCCTTAATCATCAGGAGATCGGTTCTTTATTCACCTGCAGTTGCCCGTGCTACTCCAGAATTTAATGACTTCCCATTATATTATGAACTGAATCAAAACCTTGAACACGCATATATCAACTTTCCATGACATATCGCATAGACCATTCCACACTAAGATAACATAGGAACTTTTATCTCTCTTCGATGTCGCAGACATCGACGCACTCAACTAGCCAGAACTTTCATGACTCCATATAGAAGAAAAATCATTACACATTCCATGCTTGCGTACCCATAGCAATTACACTCATCTTCAAACCACGGCAAAACATGTCAAGAACTCTCTCTACCAATTCCATTGCACGAGCTAAACTGTCAGGGCTAAATCCTTCTACCCAAACCGAGCTAAGCAAACTGCCTACACTCAAGAACTTTGCTGCACAATACCTGTAAGACTCATTACCTCGAACACGTACCTAGAATTAATCGTATCCTCATCATACCGTTTTGGTTTATTATCAATCTACTCCATTTATCCAATTTCCTTTCTGATTCCTCATTAATTTGATATTCTCCCTAGCTGTAGTACCACAATACCTCAACCCAAGTTACCACACGAGACTTGCACATAAAATCACACTGTCTAAGACCCTTAGACCACTGATTACTCTCTCTGATATTTCCTAGAAGTACCACATTCTATAATACTTTATTTTGAAGAACTTTCTGCGATTCTAAATTCGTTATCATTGCCTTCCAATATGGATACATAAAATCCCATAATTAACATAACATACCACCGGTCTTGATCTCTTCTAATGAAAACATAGTCTTTAGCCACATACACAATTCTTAAGACAACTGACTGTTACATGCAAAATCTTGAACATTGTAAAACCATTCTTGGGAGTCATTCACCCTTATTCAGCTGTAATTCACCTGTCTTATTGAAAGGAACCACTCGTGCTTTATTAGTACTCTGACGCTGCAAAAACATGATCTCGTACAGATACAAACAACCATCTTTCTTTTCTATACATTGAGCACTCTTTATCAAACGCAGCTCAAACATCCTAGTTTTTCTTCTCATATACGAAGAACCATATAACTTTTATCAAATTCTCCCTTCACACACGCCATTCGTGGATCAATTTTCGCGACCAGAACTGATCCGCCAACATACCTCGAGACAGAACCAACATAGCACGCAACAGTGCAATCAGCTAATCAATAGCAACCTCCCCAACTTGGCTCGAAGCCATATATCAAGGCACTTTTAATCACTCATAACATTCTTACTCTAATGATGCCACAATGTTACAGTGAGATTAAACTCAAGTCATTTACAAGTTTTGTGGAGACTCGAATCATCAGAAATTTTAACTCTTCTGTAATTCTTGCATTCATTCACACAACAGTTAAGTCCACTCTTTAGGCAACAAAATCTTTACTAAGATCCAAATTTTCCAAAAATTTCGACAGAGTTTCCTTTGTAATTGGTCTATCCACCTGCCAGAGAATCACCAAAACCATCCTAACAACATGTCTACAACTCAACAAGGCATCACAATGTATATTAACAACATTAATCTCAATACTACACGAATTATATTATCAAAATTGATACATGGACATGCGTGCACCTATTCGAATCATAACACATATAAAGTACCTCTCAATTACACATAAGAATAAACCCACCTTAGGACACTCCGCATGAGATAACCTACCTGCTTCGCCTCGATTTAGTATTTCAGCACACCTTCCACCATAATACACATAGCACAACCAATTTAGTCTTCCTGAGTCTGAAATCATACCACCACACGTAATGCTCTTTACCTTCCAACTAAGAGACATGAAAATATTCTCCATGCCCATAACTCGGGGCTACATAACAGATCACAATAAGAATCAAACACCTAACAACTCATCCATTATCAAGCCGCCATTTCCACAATTAGGGACAATAGTGATCACATAAATTCATAATACCAGCTCACAAAATCAACACCTTTGTGCTCAAGCCATAGGCAAAGATCTGGCCTCAGGTCCTCCCGAATGGCCCAACATGAACTCAAAGAGATTATATCTCGCCCCTCGATCGGGGAGTCACAAGCCATCAAGGCAAATATAATACTAAGCGCTCGAGTGCGCATACAGACGTGTGGAACGAATTTCAAAAATTATATCTCAAGCTGAATCAAGTACGCACGATAAGAATTCCAAGAAATGTGAAGTGTTTCCTAAAGGTCCGCAGCCTCCCGAGGATAAGTACAGGCGTCCCCGTACCGATCCACAAGACTCTACCAACCGGCTCATGACTCATGAGGCCTAGTAACCTAGGCTATGATACCAACTTGTCACAACCCCAAACCCGATCGTGATGGCGCCCAACCCAACGACTTGGCAAGCCCGACCAAATATGCTCTCAACCGGAGCTTAGAGCTCAAAATCACTTATTTTAAATTATTTAGTAGTAAAGAAAATCAGAATAAAGCTAATATTTATAAAATAACCCGAATATCTCACAGGAACATCATAACGTCCCCAAGACCTGGGGATCACGAGTCTAGAGCCTCTACCAGGATAGTATAACAATACTAAAAAATTTTACAAGGTCTGAATGTATGCGGAATAATCAACCAACAGAGAGAATGAGGGAGGTTTTGGGCCTGGCGGACGCCAGGCAGCTACCTCGATAATCCCGAATGAGCTCTAAACCAGTAGAAAACTCAGCTAGCTCATGAAGTACCTGAATCTGCACACAAGGTGTAGGGAGTCGAGTGAGTACTTTCAACTCAGTGGTAATAAAAGTAATTAATGCTGAGGAAAAGAAAAACCACACAAAAGCACTATCTCGTGCTATAAAATACAGAACCACACATTTTAAACTGCAGTGCACTTTCATGGTAATCCTTTATAACATATCCAGGTCAATTTTGAAATCTCTTTCTAAAACATATGTTTCTTTCATTATTAATAGTTAAGTACCTGGATACAACATCAAATAGTGCAAGCCTGCACTCAAATCAACCCCTTGGGCACAACACTCCTTTAACAATTTACACCTGAGTATCTGGTCAACAAGGCAAGTAATACATGTATGCCAGTAATGTATGAGTGCTAAATGTCATGCCACGTAGTACAAACAGAAACCAATGCATGAATGCAATGCAATACACATGACGCTGTGGCGTACAACCCGATCCATTTAGGCGCCCGCACTCACTGTGGGGTTCAGACTCCGGAAGGGCTCCAACAACCCAATCGCAATTTCAATAGCACTCCCGCTGCGGCGTGCAGTCCGATCCATGCATAGTTATAAATGTTTATAAGCCTCTTGGGCAGTAGTAACATAGCAGCTCTCAGCTAAACATGTCATCAAAACATTATTTAAGTTTTCAAATCTTATAAAAAAAATGTTGAGTTGCCGAATATCCTTTTTTTAAAACCTTATACTAAGATAGATTATGCACACTAATGCAAAACAGCGATGTCAATCCCTGAAGGATCCAAATATTTGGCACGAAGCCCAAAACATAACAATCAGTCCAACTCATGATAACTAATATCTTATTAGGTTTCAATTCAACTTCAAGCAATCATGTAGTATTTTTATTAAGCGGGACGAACCAAGTCACAATCCCCCAACGGTGCTCTACCCCAAGCCCATTATCCAATGTGAAAGTTAGCTCCATACAACACTATGATGTGCAAATCCGGGGTTTACAAACCCTCAGGACATCATTTACAAGTATTACCCACCTCGATCCGGCAAATACTCTAGCTCGCGATGCCTTTGCTCCTCAAACCGAACTCCATGCGCGTCGAAACTAGCAAAAATCAGGACAAGTATATCATAATATGCTAATGGAACCACACCCAATCGAAAACAATCGAAATATAACAAAAATCTCAAAACTATCAAAACCCGAGCCCCGGGCCTGCTTCTTAAAAAATTACAAAACTTACATTTCCAGAATCCTGGTCTCGCCACGAGTCCGTACATACCAAGAAATTCCAAATCTGAGCTCAATTGTCCTATCAAATCCAAATTTGAAATATCAAAATTCAAGCCCTAACTTCTTCAATTTTATACCCAAATTCAGAGATTTAGATGATGAATCTTCAATAAAATCATGTAATTAGCTCATAAAACTTACCTCCAATCGATTCCTAGTTGAAATCCTCTTTAACCCTCGTCCAAAAGCTCCAAAATTTGCTCAACAATGGTGGGAAATGATTTTGCTCGCGGATGAAATACCAATTAAAAACCCTCTGACGCCAGGTTTTACACTACACAAACACGGTCAACACCCCCACGTTCGCGATGAACAAATTCCATCGACCAAAAATTACCTCTACGCAAATGCGAATCGGGGCCCGCGAACGTGATGCTTTAGCCTCTTCCTCTCACACGAACGCGATACGCGTTATGCGAACGGGAAGACCAAATATTCCTGAACCTTAATTCCTTATACGTGAACGCGTTCCCCTTTGATGCGAACGCGATGCATGGTCTGCTTACCCTTCGCAATCGCGAAGCCTCTGATGCAAATATGATGAACAAAATCCTTGGCTTCAAATTACTTTTACGCGCTCGCGTCTCATCATTGCGAACGCGATGAACAATTGCCCTGCAACAAAATATCAGCAAAAATCTGCAATCCTTAAGGCCAAGATTGGTCCGCTTGACCATCTGAAACTCACCCGAGGCCCTCGGAACCTCAACCAAAAGCACCAACGCATTCCAAAATCTCATTCAAACTTGTTCCAATCATGAAAAGATGCCTATTAACACAAAAACCGCCAATTTACAACGGATTCAAGCTTAATTCTTCTTAAAACTTCCGAAACTCATATTCGATCAAAAACCCGACCAAACGACGTCTGAATGACCTAAAAATTTGCATACATATCCAAAATTACCTAACAAAGCTACTGCAACTCTTGGAATTCCATTCCGATCCTCGGATCAAAATCTCACCTATCAACCGGATTTCGCCAAAATTCAAACTTCGCCAATTCAAGCCTAATTCTACACCAGACCTCCAAATTCAATTCTGATCGCACTCTTAAGTAACAAATCATCCCCCGAAGCTATCCAAATCACCAGAATTCACATCCGAGTCTTCTAACCACATAGTCAACTTTCAGTTGACTTTTCTAAAACAAGCTTCCCTTTACGAGGCTATGTGCCTTATTTCCAACCAAAACCAATTCAATTACACCCAATCAACTCAAATACCGATATAAAAAAATGAAGCATCACAATAAGGGGGAAACGGGGCAGTAACTTACGTGACGACGGTCCGGGTCGTCACAAATACGAGGTCCAGAACCCGAGTAAAAAAATTTTCTGTTAAATTATTTTCTGAAATTATTAAGGAAAAATAGAAATAAAAATTGATTAAAAGACTAAGGTACCGGGCTCGTATTTTGGTTCTGACACCCGGTATAGGTCTTAAATATGAGTTAAACGCTTTCTATGAAATTTGATCGAAATTAGATATCGTTTGACGTGTTTCTGACCTAAATATCTAAAGTTAGAGTTGATGAACTTTGAGATGAAAATCATGAGTTTTGGGATTTGATTGTTTTATTTTGATATTGTTTTGGCAATTTGATTGCTCGGCTAAGTTCATAGGATGTATTTGAGTTAGTGTGTGTGTTTGGCTGGGAGCCCCGAGGGCTCGGGAGTGATTCGGAGGTGGTTCGGGATGGTTTTACACTTACAAAACAAAGCAGATTTCGGCAATTTTTGCACAGCAAATCCCTTCTTCGCGTTCGCGTCCCATTCACGCTTTCGCGAAGCTTCAGTGGTCCCTATTCATCGTGTTCGTAGACAATACCCTGCGTCCGCGTAGCCCAGGCTTTCCCACCAACACGTTCGCGAGTCCTCCCTCGCGTTCACGTACTAGCCAGTCCCAGACCCCAGCCCATTCCTTCTACGCGTTCGCGGTTAGCACATCACGTTCGCGATGCCTTAAACCATCCACCCATCGCGAACTCGCCCTCATTCACGCGAACGCGAAGGGCATTTTTGCCCAGTGATTTTAAAGCCTAAAAACAGAACCCACTTCGGGATTTTAGCCATTATTTCACACGAGCTCCTCCCTTAAATACTCCATAGGCGATTTTCAAGCTTCTCTTTCTCCATAGCTCTTTGGGTAAGTATTATTAACTTCATTATCTCCTAATTCTTTCATCTAAACACTAATTTTATAGCCCTAAATGATGAATTCAAGGTAGAAAATGGGGGTTTTGGGTAGAACTAGGGCTTTGGGAATTTTGGGTGATTCAACCTCAATTTTGGGTCGAATGTTGAAACAAATTACATAATTGAACTCGTGAGGTTATGGGTGATAGGGTTTTGGTCCGAGCCTCGTATTTGGACGATGTGGGCCCGGTGTCAGATTTTGCTATTTTTGGGAGAATGCTAGAAAACTCATTTCTAGGCTACGGGATTATGTTGTTGTGCCCTAATTAATATTATTGCATTAATTATGTCTAGATATCATTGTTTCGGAGTCGGATTCTAGAGGAAAGGCGGTATTGGAGACTTGATTGCTATTTTTGGATCGAGGTAAGTGTTTGGTTTACCCTAACTTGAGGGAATATAAGTTGAGTATATTTGCTACTTGTTATGTGTTGTGTCCGACGTATAGGCATGGTGACGAGTATCTATACGTTGGGGTCTTGCATGACCGTGAATCCTAAATTGCTAAATTGTTATATTCTTATTTTATGCTTATGATAACTTGGTTGAAGATCTTTGAAGCTGAACAAGTAATTGTTATGACTGAGTAATTGTATCAATTGTGTTAAGTAAAAATTTCATAAGTTTGGTTATAGCTGGTTCTTCTTTTCCGGTAACATATTGTTAGATTACTTGTTATTTATTTTCTTTGCCGGTAATATATTATTTAATTATTTGTTATTGGTTTTCTTTACCGGTAATATATTATTTAATTATTGTTATTGATTTTTTTGCCGGTAATATATTGTTTGATTATTTATCATTGGTTTCTTTGCCGGTAATATATTGTTTGATTATTTATTATTGATTTCTTTGTCGGTAATATATTGTACACTGAGTTAAAAATAAAATGGGAGTGGGTGGTACGCCTACCACAAGAGTTAAAAATAAAATGGGAGCGGGTGGTACGCCTACCATAAGAAATGATATTGAAATGGGAGCGGGTGGTATGCCTACCACAAGAAAAGATATAATGAAATGGGAGCGGGTGGTACGCCTACCACATGATATAAAGAAATGGGAGCGGGTGGTACGCCTACCACAAGAAAAGATATAATGAAATGGGAGCAGGTGGTACGCCTACCACAAGATATAAAGAAATGGGAGCAGGTGATACGCCTACCACGAGATACATAAAATGAGAGCGGGCGGCACGCATGCCAAAAGATACAGTAAATGGGATCGGGTTGCACGCTTGCAACAAGATGTGAAAAGAAAGTGAAATATACCTTTGTGTTCCTTATTCTTGTTTGTGGTTCGACTTTGATTCCTTTATAATGCTCTTGATATTCTATTTTTTTATTTATATTTATATATATATGATCGATACTTCAAATTTCAACAATTGTTACATTTTTAACTCAATTGATTTCTCAATTAAATTTTTCTTAAATCGTTGAGGTTGTACTTTACTTAAAAAGGATTCATTCGATATTGTACTTCAATTGAAAAGGGTATTTGCTAAATCAAGTGATTTCTAAAAATAACATCATCTTTTCTTGTTGATTTCCTTTTGGGTTGGGAGATGTACTCAACTTTATGTGAAGTGAATGAGTCTTCTTGAACATTCTTCATTGTATTGGGTTATGGAACTTGTGAACTGAGTAACATGAGAATGTTATTGTGAAATGTGAGACAAAAATATGTAGACATAAGATGCTGTGATAATATGAAAGTGGGTTGAGACCTATATTAATTATGATTATAAAATAAGGCGTTACACGATGACCTTTACCCGAAAGAATTATATTCGAAAGATGCTTACTTGAAAGATACTTATTTGAAGGACTCGATTAATTAATTGCACTTGTATTTATTATTTATTGAGAATCATTTATGGTGTTCTTGTTGCCATCTATTTATATCACTGGTTGATCATTGTCGCCATTATTGTTATTTGCTTCATATTATTTTGTACGCTTTAAACTGCACAGGTTTATGTGAGTGTCTGGTCCTAGCCTCGTCACTACTTCGCCGGGGTAGGCTAGACACTTACCAGCACATGAGGTCGGTTGTGCTGATACTATACTTCTGTACATTTTTGTGTACAGATCCAGACATTTGATCGATGGTAGCTATTCGTTGCGGTGGAGAGTCATACCTGCTATATTGTTCGCAGTCCTCAGAGTCACCTTCAATTGTACTTATTTCCATTCGTTCTCCTTGTTTCGAAACAGTGATGCAATTATATTGTATAACTACTCTTAGAAAGGCTTGTGACTTGTACTGCCGGTTTTGGGAATTGTAAATTGTTTAGAGAAAATTTTATTTGAAGTTGATAAATATCGATGTTATTTCAGTTAATGTTAGGCTTACCTAGTTTAGAGACTAGGTGCCGTCACGACTCTTTCGGAGGGATTTTGGGCCGTGAACAGAAAATAACAAAACAAGTTCAAGGAGAATGATTCAAGTGTTATTCAGTGTTTAAATTCGGAGCGGGGCGAGTTTAAATTGTGTGGGTTAAGACAGAACCTGCCCCACATCCACACTGCCTGCCTTCGTAGCTATTAAGAATTCTTAGAAAAAACAAACGACAGTGTCATAGGGGTGTGCATTTGATTTATCGATTCGATTTTGACCCTTATCGATAATTACTTATCGATTATCGATTTGTACATATGCTTATCGTTATCGTTTCAATAAGTTTTCAATTTTTTCGATTTCGATTTATCGATTTTGGGGCTTATCGAATCAATAATCGATTACACCAATAAAAAAATATATATATATATAGGGAATACAAAAGATATCATAAAGGTACACATTAAATAGTTATGGGGATTTATGAACATAATTAATAGAGGATTTATAGGGGGAGGGGAAAAGTTTGAAAGAGACAATAATAGATATTAATATATCTATTAAAGAAACGGTTTTGTAGTCTTATAGAGATTTTTAGGCTAGTAAAAGTAAGAAAAATGCAAAAATGAGAGGGAAAACTCATAAAAAGGAGAAAAAGTAAGTTTTATGGCCAAAGAGAGGTGCCACCTCATACTTCTATTTCCCACAATTATATATAAATTAATGCATTTGGCCGCATTTCGCGCAATTTTAAAATTTATTTTTTAAGTCCAAAATTTTGAATTAGACTATATTTGTCATATTCCTACTTAAAACAGAGAGTGCTTTCACTTCTATATAAATGTGTTTGCATATATAGATAGATCTTATGTATTTTAGTGTTTACTTCTTCTGTTTCATTTTATGTGAAATTATCACTTTTTTAAAAATTCAATAAAGTTATTTCTGAGCATATTTTTAAAAAATACTTCTTAAATATCTTGAGTTACTAACTATTTTGATTTATAGTAATTTAGTTTCTAATATATGTAAAGTTATTTTTAAAATTTTTAAAATTCTATGTCCAAATTCACATGGAAAATTAGTTAGTTTGTCCCTTGTATTCGAAAAAGTTTTCATAAATTGAAATAAAGAGAATAATATTTTATTTGTACATTTAAATTTTCTTAGATAGTTATTAGTGATTATTTATAATTTTTTTTATTTTTTAAACGAAGCATAAAGTAGTAAAAGAGAAAGGATAAATAAAGTAATTACAACCCACCATATACATGAAACAAAGTAAATGATTTTTTTTTTTTTTTTGAAATTAAGCTTTGAATTCGGCCGAATATTTCCTTTCCTTTCTTGCTCTTGTAACTTTTCTCTTTCTCTTTCATTTTCCAATTGTTTTGTTTTTTCATTTTTCTTTTCCTCCCCATAATTTCTTCCTAATTTTATGCAAAATTCCTAATAATCAGTTTTTTCTTAAAACACTCTCATCATTATCTCCTATAAATTTAAATTGTGCTTCACCGGAAAACAAAAAAAGGAGAAATAGCAAGATACAAATTACATTTACACAAGACTCTATGCTGCAAAAATATATCAAATTAGCCATAGTTTGTGATCTGTACTTTTAACCTCAGTTTCTCTTCTTCTTTCTGCTTCTCCTCATGATAGGATATTTTAAACCCCTCCACAAAATCCTTCTGTTTCCTTTTTTGCTGACTTGAAGAGTGAACAAAGAGTGATTTATAAATTATGTAGTATTTTCAATCCGTTTCAAGCTATCATGATAATTCATCAACCTTGAAATGAATAATTTTTATTATGGTATGGTGATGATTCTAGCAGAGGTCAAGATCGTAAGAGTTTTGATGATTCTTTGAAATTACAAATGGCTTTGGATTGTTAATGCCTGGTTCCTTCACCTCACTCATCCTTATATATCACCATTTTTGCTAATGCACACTTCACAAGATTTGGATTTAATTTGTGGAAAGTGAGATGGTGAATGTATATGGCATTATATTTATATAGGTGTTTAGAATTTAGTGGTGAGGATACCTTTCAAATTTGCATACATATATAAAGTTGTAATTGAAAGTTAACTCTAAATGGTGAGAATTAATTTTAGAATTGAGACATCACGTAAGGGATTCAAAGGAGAGGTAATTGAATAGAAGAAGGTAAAAAAAGAGATACAATTGTTAAAAGTCTGACCATCCTAATTTACTGCACTTCTTTATTGCCTTCACAAATCTTTATTGGTACTTATTTTACGGATATAATTATACATTAATTTTTATTATAAACTCATGAATATGTTGAATTTCTTATTAAAAATAAGTTGAGAAGACCAAAAATCAGAAATTTAAAAAATATTATTGTTGGTCAAAAAGAGATGTCTCATTGCAACGTTTCAATAAAAGTAATAATAAATGGAGTAACAATGAGGAATGACACAAATATAATATTATTAGTATTCTACACTTTTTTTAGACATGAAATAAGAGAAAATTTGAAAAAAAAGATAAATAAGAATACTGGCTTTAAAGGACTACTACATCACATGATCAATTTCCAGCTTTATATAGATATATAGATATAAATTCAATAATACCTATCAACGGAGACATAGTAAATCCAATGTGTAAGATCTAGTCTAATGGACAAAGTATAGTAAGAGCATTAACTAGCATCTAATAGTAGTGGCTTTTAAAGAAAGAATTTAAAAGAACTGCCTCACGAGAATTTGTTATTAGTAGATTTATTAATATCATAATATTATGTCGGTTATCCTGACGCTTCTTAAAATACAATTTGACTCTAATAATATGCCTAGAAAGGGATTTGAAACAAATTCTACTGTCCTAAATATACAAAAACTTTCTAAAAATGGATATGTTCATGTAATGTCAATAGAGATATGGGGAGATAGTAACTGTAGTTACCTGAAAATTTGACATAAATAAATGATAGACGAAATACATAAACGGTCTCGGTCTCTTTAAGTTGTTCTTAGCGATCGGCTGAACACCTCAAGTAAATCTATTTTCAATTAGACCCTTTATTTATTCACAAAAGAAAATCAACTAAACACCCGACTATGTCAGCCCCATTGCGTGAAATTCACACTCTAGGACGCGAGTTGACAACCTAAAAATTAATTTTTTTCTCTTTTTTACTAAAATAATGTGGACCCCACTTAATTTTCACACCACATTCTCCTCCAATTCTGTCCTCCACCATTAACACTCTCCTCAAATCCTAAATCACCTTAGCCTCCATTGCAAAAGAACAAAATTATCAAATATATTATCACATCAAATTCAATAATTTTTCAGAACCACTCGTCTAAACTCCATTACAAAAGAACAAATTCATCACATCAAATTCAAAAAAAAATTCAGAACCACCATCCAAACTCCTACCAAATTAGAACCTAAACAGAAGCAAGTTAAATACACTAAAAATCTATTGCTATAGGAAGATCAACAATCCAATTGGAGAATTGAAAGAAAACTATTTTGATAACTAGGATCTCATCAACAACCGATTCTTCTTTACTTTTATATATCCCGAAAATTTTGATAAATGGGTCATTTGAATTTCCACAACTTTTATAATAAAGAAGATAAGTTTGAAGGGGATTGATTGGAAGGGGTTCTTTGCCATCGGAAGATGAAGTTGGAGGTGGGTGTGGGGAGGAGAAAGGGATGCTGAAGAAGGGTTTTTCATTTTAAATTTATTATTATTATTTTTTGATTAATTTGTGTTAAGTTTTAATTACAAATTACACGTGTCGTTCATTGATTGGCTCATTTGGCAAGTGTACTCCCTCATCTGGTAAGTTGTACCTGGGTATCTATTTGATTTACTTAACAGACACTTAAAGTAATGAACGACTATGAGTTAAATAATAAATATGTCTGTTGAGGTGTACAAATGACCACTATAAACAACTTGGTGGGGCCATTTATGTATTTCGCCTCAATAATATAATGCGATTATTAATTGTTACTTCTATTATAATCTATGTCACTTTCATGCGTTAATGGCATTAAATTAATGCATAAATCCTCTGAAATCTTGTCCTTTCCTTTCTGCCTATGCCCGTCGACTAGTATATTCGGATTTGCACTGCGTAGGGTTTCATTCGGGAAGCGCTTCCTATCAAGGGTTTTTTCACACCCAAAGCTCGAACCCGAAATCTTAGTTAAGGGAAGAGCAACGGCATCCGCTGCCACATCCTTTGGTGGTTTTCTTTCCCTTTATAGTTCCTCCTTTTTTAGCTCTTTAAAATTATATCGAGAAGTAGGTTTTGGTAGCCAAACTATTTGGTCCCTTAAAATTAAAGAGTATTAACCTCACTTTTTCACTAGAAGAGAAAATGAATATGATTAGATATTTTACACGTTAGAAAGTATAGCAACTTTCATTTATTTCAATCACGAAATATCACTTAATTCTAGATGTCTCATTTTGAATATTCTTTAATAAATTAAAATTTGTGTGTATATATATATGTGTCCATCAAAATGGCGCAGACATTAAATCTATAGGGAATTGAAGTAGATAGTGTTATCTGTTCATTAACCATGACCACGGCTTCTGCATTATTATCATCACCATCACTTGTTTCCATTTGTGACAAATCCTTCATCAAACCTTGTTGTCTTACCCCTCCTAAGCTTAGACTTCACAAGCTCTCTTTCGTCGATCAATTCCTCAGTAATAAGTATATTCCTGTGGCGTTTTTTTACCCTAAACCGCAACGAGAAGAGTCAAACAATAATTCCCAACTTTCCCATATCGCTGATTTGTTGCAGAGATCTCTATCACAAACTTTAGTCTCTTACTATCCTTATGCAGGAAAATTGAGAGACAATGCTACTGTTGAATGTAACGATATGGGAGCTGAGTTCTTGAGTGTTCAAATAAAGTGTCCCATGTCTGAAATCCTTAACCATCCTCATGCAACTGATGCAGAGAGTATAGTTTTTCCAAAGGACTTGCCTTGGAAGAATAATTATGAAGGTGGTAATTTACTTGTGGTTCAATTAAGTAGGTTTGATTGTGGAGGAATAGCCATTAGTGCATGTTTTTCTCATAAGATTGGTGATGGTTCCTCTGTGATTAGTTTTCTTAATGATTGGACTAATATCACTCGTGATCATACATTTGTAGTTCCTTCTCCTAGATTTGTAGGAGATTCTATTTTCCCTTCACGAAATGCTCCTCTTATTGCTCCACAAAGTTTGTCTAATGTCAGTGAGTGCATACAGAAAAGACTCATTTTTCCTGCCGCCAAGGTTGATGCTCTTCGAGCTAAGGTAATATACTACCACCAGTTCATTAGCTATTTATATATATATGTCTTTTAAAATTTTTGCACATTACTTTTTAGAAAAATATTCGGTACTGCCTCTGTTCTTATTTAAATGGCATAGTTTGACCTTTGCGCCAAGTTTAACAAAAAAAGAAAAAAAGTTAGTCGTTATATTTGTGTGCCTATAAAACTTATCATTCGAATTTAGGGATGTGTTAGAAGTTCAAATTTATTTATTTCTAAATTTAGAAAAGCGTCAAACAAAGGGAGTAATGTCGACTATTAGAGGTACATTCAAATTAACCTCTTTAGTACAATCTTATTTGTTCCAGAATTTTTTGATTGTTATAGTAAAGTGTATATAAGAACATATATTATAACATACATGGAAGTTGATTCCAAAAGAAATTTGACTTTAGTACGGCAATGTTGACTATATTTGTTAAAGGGACTCTTAAATGTGTCACCTACTTAAATAAATTAATCTTGCAAAAAAAGAGTGACAATTTTTGGGATTGAAGATAGCAGATGAGTCAGGAGTAGAGAACCCAACACGGGCTGAAGTTGTTAGTGCACTTCTTTACAAATGTGCAACAAAGGCAGCTGCAGCATCAACTTCGGAAAAAATACAACTATCTAAGTTGGTTCACTACTTAAATGTACGTACGATGATGAAACCTCGTCTACAACGAAATACAATTGGAAATCTATTATCCATGTTCTCCACAGCAGCTATGCAAGATATTGATTTGCCAAGATTGGTTCATAATCTGAGGAAGGAAGTTAAGATAGCGTACAAGAAAGACCAAGTTGAACAAAATGAGCTTGTTTTAGAAGTAGTAGAATCCATAAAAAAAGGAAAATTACCATTTGAAGAAAATGAAGAAACTGGCACTACTACTACTACGTATTTTTGCAGCAACCTTTGCAAATACCCATTATACAATATAGATTTCGGATGGGGAAAACCTGAAAGAGTGTGTCTAGCAAATGGTCCTTCTAAGAATTACTTCTTCTTGAAAGATTACAAAATTGGGCGAGGTGTAGAGGCGCGAGTGATGTTGCAGAAACAACATATGTCTGCATTTGAATGCGATGAGGAACTCCCTTCAGTTTGCCTCCTCCGCAGGAGTTTGAAATCTGCATTTCTGTTATATGATTTTGCATGTTAATTTATTTGGTCCCTTGATATAATTACTATGTGGAATACGTTCCTTTTATTTTGTTTACTTGCTTTGTCTGATTTTTCTGATGCGTAACTCTCCCCCAATATATAATTTGTAATTGTATGTTTCATCAATATGATTACAGTCAGACCTCTTTATAACAAAATACTTCACCATAAAAGCTAAGTTTTTTGCAGAATCAAATGTCATTTTTTGTTGTAATATATATTCTCTATGACGGCAATTTTCTATAACATCTAGAAATATCAGGAACAAATGACGATGCTATAGAGCGGTTTGAATGTATTACAATATTTTATGATTAACACTGATATTGTTCAACTTTAAGCTACTAAGTATATTAAGAATTTAATCCTATTGCCAATTATCTAAGTTATATATTTACTCCCCTGAAATTTATGATTTTAAGCATGTTATTACATTTGTTAAAAATTCAAAACAAAAATGAAAATCGTGGAGTTTAAGGAAGAAAGAAAGATTTTTGTAATAATTTTAAATATGTCATAACAGTTATACAACTATAAAACTTTTGATACTTGTAATTTTAATTATCGTAAAACACAACAAGAAATTTATGCTTGCTATGGTATAATTTAATTATTGTATCCACGGGAATTGGATTTATAGAACTATAAAACTTTCAAAATTTGTAATTTTAAATGTGTCCTTATACGTCTATAGTATAAAAGTTACTCATTAAGAATATATAAAAAAAATTAAATAAATTATTTTTAATTATCCAATTACTATATTGCAAACCGATCGACACATAAATATATTATATATTAAAAGCACGAAGGCCCTTAACAAAATATCATTCATCTTTTTTACCCTTTAAAAATAAATTAAATATTGAAAAAAATAGTCATTTAATTATTTTACAAAAATTTTGGAATTTAAAATTAACTAAACTTTTGGCGTTTAACTCTTTCCTTATTTGAATAAAGTAAAGTAAATCTCCTAATATGTAGGAATTTCAAAAGAAATACCAATTTATATATATACTAATCTATATATATATGTGTGTCTCGCACTTATAATTATAGGCACGTCTAATAGTTAACGTAAGATATGTATGTGAAAAGATTTGACAGGTTTGAACCATAAAATCATGTTTTCCGTTAAGTCTGTTTATTATATGAGGAGGAGGAATTTTTGGTCTTCGAATATATCAATAATTTTTGGTCTTGCAATTTAATTTATCTAGATGTTACCATTCGAATATGTATGTTAAATGTATATCTCATAATCTTATATCCAAGAAAGAAGTTACTACTTTTTTAATTTACCTTGATCTCTCTATCCATATTTAGGCTTATAAGTGGCGTCTAACTCCGACGATTTTTTTTTACTGTATCTATATTAAGATAGATAGGTGTCTTTTATCCCTTCACCTATTAACTCTTATTTTTAGGATTTTATCTCCTTTTTATTTGTCTAGAGAAAAATTTAGCAAAATTGTAAGCAATTGCTATTTTAAATTGAGTAGGACAATTGTTTTGGAGTCTAATTAATGAAATGTAATAATTTTTTCCCCATAATAATTAGCAAATTTAAGATATCAATGTAATTAATTGCCAGCTCGGTCTTTTGAGTCTTGAACAATATAATATTGAGGTCAGAATTGACTTTATTTCTTTCGCTGCGAAAATAAGACTGTGAGACCAAAATTACACATCAAGGAGCTAGGCAAAGGTCTATTGGATATCATTTTTTGTGTGGTAATCAAGTCTATTTTATTGGATATCATTTATATATATATAACAGATTAAACTCAAGACGCACAAAATCTTCAAAACACTTGAATGGAAGTATGTAAAGGAAAAGAAATTCACACACAATTGACAAAAATAATAAGAATGGTACAGATAACTTCATTTTTCTAGTCCATTATGCAATATTTCTTTCGACTGTAATTAATTTTTTTTCTTGCATGCCGTCATAACATATAAAATATTTATAAAACCTTACCAACAAAAAGGACATTATCTGTGACTTCGATCCTATTTATCTCTATATGCTCCAAGCAAGAATGGGAGATATACGAACACATTGATCTAATAAACTAATATAGTGTATCTATTGAGCGTTATCGCAGTTGCAAGTGCAAAAGTATCTTTGAATAATATAGGCTATTGAAGCTAGCATATATGTGATGACCCTAAAGGTCATCCCTTATTTTAGACGTTAAATTTGTGTTTCAATATCTTGAAAATCTCTTTTTATTTCACTAATGTGTGCGCAGTCCGGACACATTTTCGGAAAGTGTTCATGTGAAACTTAAGAAGAATAATGAATTTGGCCTATAGAATTGATTAAAGTTTAACTTTGGTCAACATTCTTGGTAAACGAACCCGGACCCATGATCTGACAGTCCCGTAGGGTCCGTAGTAAAATATGGGACTTGAGCGTATATCCAGAATCGAATTTCGAGGTCCCTAACCCAAGAAAAGAATTTTTAAAGAAAATTATTTGCTGGAAAATGTAAAGACTTTTTGGAATGGAATGATGCGTGTTCTTGATGATATCAGACACGTATCTTGGTTCCGGATTCCGGTACATGTTTAAAATAATAATTAAGTCGAATCTGTGAAATTTGGTAAGAATCGGAGTTGATTTGGTATAAATTGTACCGTTAGTTGAGAAAATGGAAATTTCAATATTTTAAAGAATTTAATGAATTTGAGGTTAAATTTGTAGTTGTTATGTTATTTTGGTGAGTTGATTGCACAAGCGAGTCCGTATGATATTTTTAGACATGCGTGCGTGTATGGTTTGGAGCCTCAATGGCTCGGATGAGTTTTGGATAGGCTACAAAGTGATTTTGGACTCGGGGAGATTGCTAGTATGTTGCAGATGTGTAGCAGGCCCCTGATCTGCAATTGCGAGAGTAGGCATCGCAATTGCGATGTAATCAGTAATCGCAAATGCGACCTTTTGCTTCGCAATCCGAAGAACTCAGGGCCAGCCTTTATTGCAAATACGAGATATACTTCGCAAATGCGAATGTTGTCCAGATAGGCTAGAGGTCGCAAATGCGAAGATAACAGAAATTCTAAGGGTTCGCAATTGCAATTGCAATAACTGCACCTGTTAAGTGGGATTTCAGACTAGACTTTTCATCATTTTATAACTTTCTCAAACCCTAAACATCCTTAGACAATTTTTCAAAGGCTTAGACTTCTCCAAATCATAAGTAAGTGATTTCTAACTCATCTTCTTCGATCTAATCCATCTTTTTACATAATTTCAGTTCAAAATCTATGATTTTTATGAGAAATTGGGTGTTGTTGGGTGTAACGACCCAAAGGGTCATCACCTATTTTTAATTAATTATGTACTTCCGAGGCCTTAAAAATCTCATTTAGAGTCGCTTTGATTTTGCGTGCGCAGTCTGGGTGCATAGCCGGAAAGCTTAAATATAAAATTTTATAAAAAATACCTCTATTTTAAAAGGCAGAATTGGGACTCGCCCTGGAGCGGAGCACTCGTAAAACACCCCTAGGCTTATGTGTGGGGCTTAGTTCCATGAGACTTACGCCTCGGCCATCTGGGCTTACGCCTTGGACACGTTCAACGTCCAGCGTACTGGACTCGCCTAATAAAACTTTATGCAATTCAATATTTTTACCGTATAAATTCTCAAATTTGCTTAATAAATTATTGACTATTCAAAAGTACTTAGTTTTTAAGCATAATCATTAAGTTGAGAGTATTTTATGTCATAATTAAAATAAAAATTATTGCATGTTATCCACTAAGACTGCTATGATAGGTAATTTTAAATAAATCTTTCATTTAAAAGGTATTTATTTATTAACTTTTGTTATGTCTGTACTATATAATAGTCCATATATTTTTTATAATTGTTATTCAAAATATTTTTATCACGTTTGAGAGATATAATATTTATGAATTTAATAACTGAGTATTAGCTAGTAACTACCTACAAATAATTAGTTATCATGGAATGCATGGTAAATTATGTGTCACTTTATTAACTTGCTGAAACTTAAAAATAAATGATGGTAGAGAATCATATTTAAATTATGAATTATATTTTTCTACAAATTCTATTTCAAATTGAAAGCATATTAAATAAAATGAGTATTTTAAGAAAAATATCAAATTATAATATCGAAATTCTTTCAAGATTCATTACTCCTTAAGAGATACATATAAGATTTTGTGTCGAATACATTACTTTTGATGTTTGAGTTATAACGACGTTGTAACTAATTTGTATATTATGATATATGTCATACTCTTCGTATTATTCATAGCTAAATTATAAGTTATTAATATTTAAATAGATTATTTGTTATAATTTTGTGATTTTAATATAATTTTTATAATTATTTTTTTATTTTATACTATCTTAAAATTCTTTAAATCGATTAAATTTGAATATCCATGGGACTTATGCCCCATGTCCTAGGGCTTACGCCTCGCCTTGTTAGAGGCAAAACGCCTCGCCTCACGCCCCCGCCTTTTAACACACTGAAAAATACTAAGTTTTGATATAAAATTGAATAAATTTGACTTTGGTCTACTTTTTGGTTGAACGGACCCGGTACTGTAATTTGACGGTCTCGAAGGGTCCGTAGAAAAATATGGGACTCGGACATATGCTCGAAAATAAATTTCGAGGTCCCGAGCCCGAAAAATAAAGTTTTAAAAGAAATTATTTTTCTGAAATTGTTAAGCTCATATTTTGGTTATGATGCCTCGTACAGGTCATAAATATTGGTTAAACGCTTACTGTAAAGTTTGGTTGAAAACGGACATCGTTTGACGTGTTTAAGACAAAAAATGGGAAATTTAGAAGTTATGAAGTTTGAAATGAAATTTATGAGATTTGGGGTTCGATTCGTTGAATTTGATGTTATTTTAGCGATTTGATCAATCGAGCAAGTTCGTAGGATGATATTGAGTTAGTGTGTGCGTTTGGTCGGGAGCCCCGGGGGCTCGGGAGTGATTTCGGGGGTGGTTCGGAATGTTTTTGCACTTGAAAATGCATTAGAAAAATCTGGTATGTTGCAGACAATTTTTACTCTTCGCGAATGCGACACTTGGCTCGCTTTCGCATAGCCCAAATTCCTTAACCCTCCACGTTTGTGTCCTCCGGGTCGCGTTCGCGTAGTTCTGCTAGGTTTTTCTTCGCATTCGTGTCCAAGGTCATGCGATTGCGTAGCTTCACACCCCTGTTCATCGCGATCGAGGATGGTATCCTGCCTTCGCATAGAGCAACCCAGGACCCCCATGCCTTCCTTCTTCGCGTTCGCATAAGCCTAATCACGATCGCGATAGGTCCCAGCAATTCCTTATCGCGAACGCGTCCCACGTGACGCGAACGCGTAGAACAAATTTCTCCAGCGAATTAAATTAAAACCAGAACAGTCCACTTTGGAATTTTTACACTTTTCTCACACGATCCTCTCTCTCAAACCCTCACTTGACGAGTTCCAAGCTTCCTTTCCTCCATAACTCTTTGGGTAAGTTTTCTTAACACCGTTTCCTCATTATTTCATCAACATCAATCAAATTCTTAGGCCTAAACATGTGAAAATAGGTAAAAAAATTATAGAATTGGGTAGAGTTAGGGTTTTCAAAGAAATCGTGATTTGGACCTCGTTTTGGGGTCGGATTTAAGAACAAATTATATATTTGAACTCGTTGGAGTATGGATGGATTTATTTTGGTTCGAACCTCGGGTTTTACCAAGCAGTCCCGGGCTCAGTTTTGCAAATTTTGGGCAGAATGTTAGAAAGATTATATTTAGGCATTTGGGTTGGATTGTGGAGTATTACTGATGATATTAAATAAATTATGTATAGATACGATTGAATTGGAGCAAAATCCGAAAGGAAAGGCATTGCTTGAATATTGAGTTGGCCGTAAACCTTCGAGGTAAGTATTTGATCTAACTTTGGCCTGAGGGAATATGATTAGAGTATCATAATTGCTAATTGCTAAATGATCGAGTGTGGTGTATAGGCGTGGTGACGAGTGTCTATACACCGGAGTCTAGCATGACCGTGGGTCTTTGTTTGTACATATTTTTGAGATAATTTGATACTCTCCTATGCTAAATTATAATTTGCTACAAATGTGAAGAGTTTGAGAATAAATTGTGAAATATTAAATTTTGGAGCGTTGGCTCGAATGATAAATACTATTGAGTAAAAGTTGAAAGTATTGAAAGGAATTATGATTAATCCCTTACCGGGATGGTTAAATATACTGAGTATTACCATTGCCGGGTTGTGGAAGTTATTATTATTATTTCCTTGCCGGGACTCAGTTGTTATTGTTGTTACTCCCTTGCCGGGATAGTGCTTACTATTTATTTATTCTTGTTGCCCGTTTGGTTGTGATTGCTGTTTGGGTGAGGAAGAGTGATATTGCACGAAGGATCATTCCGTACTATTTCTGATTATAACTGCACGAAGGGTCATTCCGTGCTATGTTATGATTAGTTTCGCACGAAGGTACATTCCGTGCTCTGATTTAATTATATTTGCACGAAGGTTCATTCCGCTCCATGAAATGAGGGTTATGTGAGGGAAAGCACGAAGGGTGATACCGTGTATTTTATTCGATGGCTTTGGGTGTGAATGAGAGTAAAAGCACGAAGGTTGATGCCGTGCAACTATTGCATTTCTTATTTTGTGATAACTATTGTTGTGCCTTGTATCTTAATTATGTTGATAAACTATATATTCAATTGTACTCCCCACAACATGCTTTCACCTTTTAATTGTTTAGTTTTCAGTATTTATGTTGTTTTAGTGCATATATGTATATAGAATTGTACAGGATAATTTGGTAGTTCTGTCTAGACTCGTCACTACTTCGCCAGGGTTAGGCCAGACACTTACCAGCACATGGGGTCGGTTGTTCTGATGCTACACTCTGTGCATTGTTTTATGCACAGATCCAGGAGCAGCACAACAGCAGTAGGATATTTATTCCTGGAGCTATCATCAGTCAGGAGACTTTTCGAGGTAGCCTAGCTGGCGTTCGCAGGACGAAGTCCCTTTCTTTTACTTCAGTTTGTTTTCATTGTTCCGAAACAGACTTATGTATTTTTCTTCATTCAGACTTGGTTGTAGTATTCTATAGTAGTCCGTGAGCTAGTGACGCCAGATTTTGGGTAGTGATGAGTTTCAAACTTCCACATTTTTATATCATTTTGATAAACTTAAAAGTCTTCCGCGTTTATTTAATTGTTGTTAACATATTATATTGTTGATGTTGATAAAGGATGTGAAATGTTTGGTTGGTCTAGCTCCGTTAGTAAGCGCCATCACGATGCCCGATAGTGGGATATATTTGGGTCGTGATATTTTATTTCCCTTATTCATGTTAGATTTAATTTATTGATGTTCCTTATTGTTCTCCTAAATTTCTATTATCTGTTGCCCCGAAGCATGTTCCCTTCCTATTTAAAAAGGTTATTCTTGTTGTTTTCCCGCCTTATATATATATATATATATATATATATATATATATATATATATATATATATATATATATATATTATACCTCATAATGGGTCCTCGACCCTGTCCCAATTAGTGTAGGATTAGGCTAGGCACTTACCAGTACATGAGGTCGGTTGTGCTGATATTACACTCTGTACTCTTTTGCACAGATCCAAGTGTCGGAGCAGCTTATGGTGCGCAACAGTAGTCAGGGAGCCGACCTTCAGTCCCCGAGACTCCTGGGTAGCCTTGCTGGCCCGTAGATTCGGTGTCTCTTCTTTCAATTTTCATGTTCTGTTGACATTTGTATTCGAGACAGAGTATGTCCTTTATTTGTAGCAATCCTAGACAGTCCGTGTATTGTTATGACGCCAGGTGC
Organism: Nicotiana noctiflora; assembly: GCA_032618575.1. Taxonomy (NCBI): domain Eukaryota; kingdom Viridiplantae; phylum Streptophyta; class Magnoliopsida; order Solanales; family Solanaceae; genus Nicotiana; species Nicotiana noctiflora. The sequence continues at coordinate 66,748 of JASVEL010002687.1, read as the reverse complement.
TGGGCAGAGACTTGTATTGATTTTCTAGACATTGGTTCTGGTTCTATATTTAGTTAGACTTTTGCTAAATTTTACTTTTCGTTGTCATTTTACTTGTTTATTCATTGATAATTTAATTGTCTAATTATGTATAAAACAAGATAGGTTAATATCTGAAATAGTTCTTGGCTTACCTAGCTACGTGGAAAATTCGGATCGTGACAAGTTGGTATGAGAGCTCTAAGTTATATAGGTCTTACAACTTACGGATAAGTTTAGTAGAGTCTGGGGTCTTTTAACTTACGGACAAACTTGGACTCATGCATGAAATAAAATATTCCCTATTATAAAAATTATTCCTTTCCAAACTTGAACTCAAACCTCTAAACCTCCATGCTAGTATACTTATTTTCTTAGTAAGAAATTTAAAAGCCAATCTCTTTATATACTATCTATTCTAAGTATTGAGCTTTCATATTTTCGTTGGACAGGGTTACTTATTTTTTAACTATTTTTATTTTTTTCAGTCAATTTTTCCTCTCGCATACTTATGCATACAGAACGAGGATTTGTTCATATAACACTAAAATTCCACTTGTTCCACCCTAATTCAAAGGACCTTTTACATTCATCGATGGTGCATTGTGTAGATCTTCAAAGTTAAATTGGACTTAGATTAAATTATATTTTAAAGCAAGACTCATATGTTGAATAATTATAATTTAGAGTCTAATAACTATAATTCATCTGATTATCATTTTTATCAAGCGAAATACAATTAATACAACTAGCAAAATACATAAATACAGTAAATATTCTTGTTTAGATTCGAAATACAACTAGCGAAATACATAAATAATTCTTACTCTCTTGTTTCAATTCAAAATAATTAATTTTTATTTCATGGATTTGCTATAAAATTCAAATATAGCTATGAATAGTATAATTGTTGAAAATATAGCTACCGATGATAAATAAAGTATAAATATTTGATGTGTTGCGTAAATTAAAAGGTAATTTTTCATCATATTGATATGAAAAAAATGCAAATTATGATACCTTTTATATAGTTTTTGAATTTTTAATATTGACTTTGAAATACTAAGTTGATCTAATTCAATTTAGCTTTAAAGATTAGTCAAATTAACTTTGCATAAATAGAAAGTTGCCACATAAATTGAATTCGAAGAATCAAAATCTTCTATGACTAATATAATGTTGGATTCAAAAAAATCAGATATCATGCGAAAGTTAACAAAATACATTTTAAACAACAATAAATAAAGCAACAAATAAAAATATACGTAAAGGAGACACAACAATGTTTAATCAATTGAATTATAATATCCTAAAAAATTTACTCCTTTGTTGTAGCATCAACAGTTGTCTCCTCTTCGGTATTACTAATCCTTTTACTTTTGAGAAAATTGACGAGACCTGAAAGACAAACATTAGCATCTTCACTCTTCATAAGTTCTTCAGCAACCTCAGCAGGGGTAACTTGAACACTTTCAATCAACTCTTGTATTTCTTGAAAACACTCATAATTATTCAAATCATAAATTTCCAAATAATTAGCTGCCAACACCTTAAAACTTTCAATTGTCAAATAAGACATGTGAATATGCATGTCCATTCGTCCAGGTCGCAACAGAGCTGGATCAAGCTTCTCCTTATGATTCGTCGTAAATATAATAACCCTCTCATCTCCAATACTCGACCATAACCCGTCTATGAAATTTAGCAATCCACCAAGTGTAAGCCTATCTTGATCTCGTGAACGAGAATGACCATATTCTGCGCGATTTTTAGTTCTATCTGGCAAATCAACGCTACAATCAATATCTTCAATGACAAGTATAGACCTATTTTTGGTGCTCATCAACAACCTTCTCAAATCCGCGTCGCTCCTTATGTTGGAAAACTCTAAATCATAAATGTCAAACTTTAGATAATTAGCAATTGCTGCAATCAAACTTGATTTACCTGTCCCTGGCGGTCCATATAATAAGTACCCTCTTTTCCAAGCTTTTCCTACTCTCCTATAAAAATCTTTCCTCTTTAAAAACCTATCAAGATCCTCAATTATGGATTTCTTAAGTGCTGGTTCTAATGCTAGTGTATCAAAAGTTGAAGGGTGCTCATGGTTAACTGAATCCCACAGTTTAGAATTATAAGTAGGACCATTGGCTAGAGAACGCAACTTAACAACTTTTTTCTCACGAGACATATCTTTGGCTTTGTTGAGTACAAAAGGGATGTAACAATTCATGATTTTGTTGTTGTACTGCTTGTTAAAGCTTAGCTCAAAGTAACGTTTCTCGTTAGCAAACATACCTGTATCATATTCATCTTTTATCATGGTCTTTTTCTCAGCATCACGAACAAACCTCCAAACCAATTCAATTCCGTCAAAGGAATCAGTAATTTTCCCACAATTGGCGAATTTAACGTTCAATTTCGGGTCTTTAGGGCTTTTGCTAACATTGAAACGTTGAAATTCAGGGCTGGTTTTGGTTGACAAGTAGATTTCAGCAGCAGCATAGACTTCGTTAGTAACAACGCCTTCTTTTTCTTCAATAGCAAGAGTTATGTTTGATGAATGAGGACGAAAATAAGTAAGGATTTTGGAGATAATGTGGTTCTGGAATTGAAGAGGAATAGCTTGATAAAAAATTGAGGATATAATGTAGCAGACAATGAGGCATAGGCCTGGAATATTGACGAGACTGAAGGCATCCTCATCATCTTCGTAATACTACAGGCCTTAAGAACTTCGTAATACTTGCACCACCAGCCCTGCTATATGAACTATTAATACTGACTACTTTCTGTTTTTGGCTAACTACGATTCCTACTGCAAAAGGGAGTGAATTTTCCCTTTTTACACAAGGAAACAGAAATCCTTTTTAGAACTTTCACAATTTTTTCAAAACGGAACAAAACGTTGCAAATTAAACCAGAAAAAAAAAAAAACCGATTTTTACCTAAAAAGAAACTAGCCAATTAAGTCAGTTTTCTTTCTGAAATACTATAAAACTCAGTTTGTTTTATAGTATGTTTAGTAAAACGTCTAAAATCAATTTATTTTGAAAAATATTTTGGAAAAAATATTTTTTAGAAAACTTTTTCAAAAAATGTATTTTGGTTAGAAAATTTAAGAGGCTAACAAATTTGAAAATACTTTGGAGCAACAATATAATTAGTGTTTAATTAAATTTTTTAAAAATAATTTTAAGTGTATTTTTCTCAATAGCAATTTTTTAAAAAATGCTCTTGCGAAGAAAATCATACAAAGTATTTTTAAACAAAAAAAAAAAGTTTGGCCAAAAAGGTTATAGTATTAGTTTAATCTTCTTCTTTTACCACCCAAAAACACCAGCTTCTATCACCATACCACCTCTCATTACCATTATCGATCTATTTTAGAATATGATTTTTTATGGGTTGTCAATTTATAATGCCAAACTCTAGTGGAGGAATCTCATCTATTTATTAAGTTATTTGACGAACATACCGAATTAAGTTAGAATTTTATATTGATTCTCTCGCGGTAGCAATGTTGAAACTTATAAAAAAATGTAAATAAATAACTTTAATTATCATAATTCTAAATAGTAAATAACTTTAGTTCATTATTTTTGTTGAGTGTTACATGGTCTTGAGTTCAATTCTACTTAATCTTAATTTTTAACCATAGAGGCTCTCTCAAATATTTGCAAAAAATATGCGTTAGTTGCAATTCAAACCTTTGACAAAATCAGGCACATAACCAACACGCCACGATACCTTTTGTGACAAGTTGTATCATATTTTCCTATTTATTCGTTTTTTTTACTATACTAATACATTATTTAGTAAAAATTTCTTGCGTCCGCACCAGAATCTCCCGGCACTTTAAAATACTTAACTCCATATATAGTGTGTGCAAGATTCTTATCATATAAATATGTTTGTGTTTGATTTAAAAATATATATGCTGTAGCCATAATGTGTTATATTATAGTGGTGTTATGTGTTATACTCAAAATTATCTCAAAATCTTTTCAACAATTACCCACCTTTCATCCCCCATTTATTTTAATTAAATAATAGAAATTGTCAAAAATGTTAAACAACTATTGTAGGGTGAAAATCATTATTTTCCTCCAACTTTGTGTCACACATATCTTCCCTTCATATTTCAATTGAATGAATCTAATGCTTAATTCACCCTTCAGTTTATGACTCTTTTCTCTTTTTTAATTTTTTAAAATCGCAGTAAGTTATCTCTCTTTAAATCTATGTTATGAATGTGTTATAGAACACATACATGACGTGTTATGTTAAACTTACATGTTTGTTTTGAAAGAGAAAAATGGACGGAAAATAATTTTGTCCCTAACAACTTCAAATAAGGACATTATTCATTGGCTTTCAAAATATTTTAAACTTTTGTTTGTTGAAATAAGGACTTTATCTTTGTCTATGTTAAGAGAGTATGAGATTTATCAAACCCGAACAAATACGTTGATTTCCTTATTATTATTATTATAGCAATAAAATAATTTTTATTATGCTCTTCAGTTTTTGAAACTACTCGATCGATTAATTGGGATTCATGCATGAAGTAAAATATTCCCTATTATAACATTCTGCATTTTCAAGCTTGAATTCTGAACCTCTAAACCAGTGCCGACTCAATGGGAGGCATCTATTACCCCCAAAGCTCAAGGCCGCAAAATTATTTTTTTAATATATATATATATTATAAATTTATTAATTAGATTTATACTTTATTTTTTGGAATATGCTAGAGGTTATTCAGATAAAATAATTGAAATTTATAAGAAACCTACAATATATTTGAAAATGAATAATTTGGTGACGACTTTGCAATTTAAAAAAATAAAGTATCTGTTGGAGACGATTATTTCTTATAAAAAGTAGAGAAATATATTTTTTTACTTCAAAATAAACTTGAATTATTCCAAATGAATGAATTTTTTTGATATCTGCTTATAGTACAAAATTGAGATTATAACATCATTGTTTATCTTGAAAATAATAATTATAATTAATTTAATTTTGTGATTCTAAAAATATCCGTGGCGCGCAACCCGATCCACTGATCTAAAAATACGCTGTTGTGGCGCGCAACTCGATCCACACAACATACCCGTGGCAGTGTGCCATCCGATCCATACATAAAAGTTATATAAGGAGATACTCATCGAGCTAGAATGCTCATTACTACAAAATATCCGAATATCGGCAACAAGCACGCTAAACGCATAATACCATCCCTAGGGAGACAGATAGCGCCATAGGCTACAAAACTCAAGAACAACTAAGGTGCAATATATGATCTGAATCTCGAGAGCCATTCTGTTCACATAACACCATCGCTACGCGGAACCTCAACACATATGAAATTTATCAAGCCACTTCTTGGCCTTAGCATTCTTTTCCCATTTCCTCAAGTCCTAAGCAGTGCAATCAACTCTCATTTTTGGCACCTCTATTCCTTCAAACATTCTTCTTCATGGTAGCCAGGGGACCATCAGTGACAATGTCATATAGCTCATAGTCTTCTCCAATGATGTGATCTCTCATCCTGTTTTTTCACCAAGAATAGTACTGGCCATTAAAGAGTGGAGACCTATAAGTGGATTGCCCTTTCTATTTTTCAGGTGATGCGCTCATCTTGAATTGTTCCTAAGGTGTTAACCTCTTCAAGGATAATCCGGTCTGATACCAATTGATATTTTAATTTTAATACCACACAAGGAGGGGGGGGGAAGGAGAGAGCAATTTGTGTGGTGTCCATTTTTTGGCTTAAACTGATTATAGAAAGACTTAATTTTTCTAAGTGTTCCTTAACCTACTATTGCAAATATAGTAAATGCGAAAAGTAAAGAATACAAGTATTTTATGTGAAAAACACCTAGCTCAAAAGGTGAAAAAATCACGACCTACTTCCTAGTATGATTTTTTCAAACTCTCCACTAAAATCTCACAGCCAAAAACTGCATTTACAGAAACACTTTTGTAACCTGGCACAAACTCTAATCCCGTTGTAGCAAACAACCTCTAACTATTACGACAACTTCAAGTTAAATCTAACTTGAATACTTTGAGTACCTATTACAATTGCCTCTAGATAAAGCTGCACCATACAATATGAAAATACCTACTACAACTGAACTAGAATAAAAGACAGACACTTGGAACTAGTTTTTCTATCTGGTTCATGTAGCTTCAGGTTTGCACAAATGAATCACACACGAACTGTTTGGAAAATGCCTTGCTATTTTGCTCTCAATTACTGTTTAACTTCTGCTTTCGTGCATTACATGTAAAATAAGAACATCCTGCAATATATAGAGTTAGTAGATGAAAAAATAACTAGAGTTCTAATTCTACTTTTACTTGGTGGAAGAGTTCTAGTTGATCTCAGCTTCTAACTCATTTCCTATTTTGGACATTGTTCTCTTTGAGTAAAGAATCCCTCTTCTTATCAATTATGCAATTTTTTCGATCAAGAGATATCAATTATACCAAGTCCTAAACCACCTATATTTTCCTTTTCTATAAAAAGAGAGGAAAAAGCAAAAAGAGGGGAAAACAACTTGAAGAATCTTTGATTTTTTTGTTGGAAAGCCATTACTTTCTGTTTTGGTTAAGAGGTATTGGTGTATATGATCTACCTTTCGGTAGCCGCCCAATTGTCATTTGTCACACTTTGGAATTGGAAAGCCGGCTTTCTGTCATTGTCGGCTTCTTCTATCTAACCACCATATTTTTATCCAACTTGTACTTTCAACCTCTCTTTTATTTATATCTTCCAGTTCTGTCTTTTATCTTTCCACAATTTAGTTACTATTCCTACCGTTTTAGTCTTATTTACAAATTAATACTCCATCCATTTTAATTTATATGAACATATTTGATTGGACATAGAATTTAAGAAAAATTAAAATTTTTTGAAATTTGTAGTCCTAAATAAATTAAAAAGATGTCAAGAGTATGTGTGTGATTATTAAAGCTTTTCGTAGAATTGTAAGGTTAAGCTAAATTGTTACCAAATTTAAAAAGAATTCATTCTTTTTGGAACAGACAAAAAAGAAATAGGTTCACCAAACTGAAACAAAGAAAATACTATTGAGCATGTCAAAGCTAATGGTTACGAATTTGCTATCACATTTGGTTAATATATATACTTGGTATTTTTTAGCTACATACTAGAATAGAATATTTTAAATTAACATTTTGTTGTACATATTTTCAATCGGTAATAGTTCAATCACAATATAAATTAAACATATGCATTTATTTTCTTCCTTCACTCACATTTTAATGTGGTTGTCTTTTAATTAGTAATTAACCATCTTTATATATTTCTCCCCAACACCCACCTCTCCCTCTTTACTTTTTATTTTCACTCACTTTCTTTCTACTCATTTTCATAATTGCATATGTCTTAAAATATTGTCATAGTTTTATAAGATAGCACTCTTAGTTGCACAGATTTTCAAAAATATATCCTAACATACTTGATTTTTCAGGTCCAGAAAACATATTTGTAGTCTGAAGTTTTGGCGCATATTGGTTATGTGTAATTTTTCCTTTTTAATTGGTCAGTTTTAACGCTAATCTCTCTTTTGTGGCAATATCCTAACATATTTTATTATTTTTTATTTAGAAGAGTTGTTTACAGTCTGAATCTTGGCGGATGTTGGTCATGTATAATCTTTCTTTATCAATTAGTTATGTTTAATGATAATCTCACCTTTCTAATGACTGTGCATGGGTATTTATATGGAATAGTGTAGTTTGCAGATTTATATATTCAGATGTTCAAATTAGGAGAACAAAAAATGAGTTTATTTTACCGATGGCAGAAAACGTAAGTTAGAGGGAGAAAATGAAGAAAACAAGGAAGAGAAACACAAGGGAAAAAAGAAAAGAAAAAATTCGTACATTTCTTTTTTCTTTTTACCTACTTTGTCAAAAAAAAAATGGATTTGTGTCTTCCTTCTGCTTTTTCATGCTTTTAATTTCCTCCCTCTTTCTTATTTTTTTATTTTATTTTTATTTATCATAAATACAAGAAATTTTGAAAAATACCAATATAGAAACTGCGCATGTATATTTATATGGAATAGTGTAGTTTGCACAATTATTTATATGTCTGTTACAAAAATAAATTAGGAGAACAAAAAAGGAGTTTATCTTAGTGATGGAGGAAAACATAACTTAGAGGGAGAAAAGAAGAAAAGAAGAAAGAGAAATTAAAGGAAAATGAAAGAAAAGAATCATACATTTCTTTCTTCTTTTACGTGGTGTGTCAAAAAATATTGGATTTGTATCTTCTTCTCTGTTTTGATGTTTTTAAATTCCTCCCTTTATCTTATTTTTTTTGTTTTGTTTATCATAAACTACAAAAAACTTTATAAAGTAGCAATATAGTGGGTGTGTGTATATATATAGAGGGTCAGGTAATATGAGATAATTATCGTTAAAAAATATATTTATAATTATCATCCCTTTTTTCCCTTCAAATTACTTTTTTTGGAAAATAATTATATATATGAAATGTCTTGGAGCTCATCGAAAAATATATGTATATACTGTAATTTTCTCAAATTATACAATTAAAATTATAAAGGACTTTTATATATTTATTAATTTATATTGTGACCGCGCGAAGCGCGACAAATTCACTAGTTATTTGTATAAAGTTTGCAAATGTTGAGCTAGTTATCAAATCAATTATCACCGAGTATAGATAAGAGAAAACTACCCTCTATAGCCCCTCAAAATTTTAATAGCCCATGTTTTGTCTTACTTACAAAAAATGGCCCTTCGGCCCAAACATATTGCATATAGCAGCCGAAAGGAATAAGCATGACGACATAAGCGTCTATAGCTCAGTGGTTAGAGCGCATGTTTCCTAAGCTGAAGGTCGCAGGTACGAACCTCTCCTGGTGCGATAGAGCAACTCTTTTTTGCCCTTTTAAATGATCTTCTGCATCTTATAAGTATTTTTATATATTTTTTGTATAATAGCAAACTATTTTTGTATATTTGTGTATAGTAACAGCCTATTTTGTATATTTTTTGTATAGTGATGGTCTATTGTGTATATTGTTTGTATAGTAACATTTTATTTTCTATAATGACAGTCTATTTTGTATATATTTTGTATAGTGAGAGTTAATTATATATAAATTGTATAGCGGCACTCTATTTAGTATATTTTTGTATAGTGATAGTCCATTTTATACATATTTTGTATAATGACAGTCTATTTAGTATATTTTTTGTATAATGACATTCTCTTTTTATATTTTTTGTATAGTGACACTCTATTTGTATAAAAATTGTATAGTTATCTGAGCATTTAACGGATAGAGTCATTGGCTGTTGTGAATCCAATTTTTTCCCAGTAATTAAACACACCCAGAAAACGACAAGCCTCAAAATCACGCTCCTATCCAAACCGAGCAATACTCACCCGCCGTCGCTGCTGCCGCGCCTGACTCCCCAACCATCCCCTCCTTTTCCGAGTTCTCATTAGCTGACCTCAAAACCGCCACCAATAATTTCAGCTCTGAATTAATTGTGTCCAAAAGTGGGGAGAAGGCCCCCAATGTAGTCTACAAAGGCCGACTTCATAACTGCCGCTGCATCACTGTTAAGAAGTTCTCTAGACTCGCCTGGCCTGACCCTAAGCTCTTTGCCGTAATTATGCTTAACTAACTTAATTTTAGTTTTTCAATAATAATCTGCTTTTCAATCAGCTTGAATGGTTTTTTTTTTTGTGAAGGAGGAAGCATGGAGAGTTGGGAGGTTGCGGCATAAGAGGCTGGCTAATTTAATTGGATATTGCTGCGATGGTGATGAGAGGTTGCTTGTACAGAAGAAGACACTGGATTTCCGGCGAGGAAATTAATAATGTTTTCGGCTAGCCCTTATTTTATTTTTAGGCTATGATTTGTAAGAGTTAATTTGTGGACTACTGAATGAAATTTGTTTTGCCCGATGAGCTACAAATGATATTTGCTCTATAGATAACGTGATACTTATTACTTGGCCCATAAATGTGTGTCGCTAAATCGGAAACTTCTTTGATCTTAAAGTACCAAGATAAAACTAACTACTCTAATATTCATTTACATTTCAATTATCAAGAAAGAAAAGATATGACTTTTAAAATACCAAGACAATTACTCAGTAACCAATGTTGATATATGTTTCAATAGTCAAGAACTATTAATGATTTGCTTCTCAGGCCCTTTAACTTATTCCTCTCTTATTTTCTTAATCAAATCAGAAAAGTGATACTAGTGGATAGGGTGTTTATAATTCGGTTTGATTAAGTTTTTTCTTAAAAAGAAACTAAAACAAGTAAGTCGGTTTTTAAATATTAGAATCAAACCAAACCAATTAAGTCGGTTTTTCTCGATTAGGTTTATGTCGTTTTTTCGGTATTTTTGGTTATTTGTGGGATTTTTCTTAAATATAAGACATAAACATCAAAAACATATTCCGGCGATCATATTTTCAATGTAACACTATCAAATCAATTGTCCTTTGAGAAATTTATTATTTACTAAAATATATTGATGATAATTGAATCAAATAGTGATGAATAATTTAAGGACTCAATTAAAAATATATTATTTTAATACGAAATAGATTCTTACACTAAACAAAAGAAAACTACCAATCAACCTAGAATGTAAAGGTAAAGAACTATATTTAAAGTGCAAACTATTAACATTTACCATAAATTTTTTTAAAACTTTGTATAACAATATACATATATATAGGTATAATAATAAATTTGAAATAACTCTTATAGTCGGTTTGATTCGATTTTTTTCTGATTAAAACCAAAACTAAATCAAATTTGATCGGTTTTTAAAATTCAAAACCAAAACCAAAACCAAACCAAAAGGTATTGGTTTTTTTGATCGATTTGATTTGGTTTTCGATTTGATTCGTTTTTTCCCGTTTGTATGAACACCCCTACTAGTGGATTGTGTAATAGGCTAGAATAGAGAGTAAAGTTGCCAATCATATAAAGATGAGTACTAAAGTTGAATTTTAGACAGTTCTGGGACGTCTGTGCAATTTTTGTTCTTTTACCTTTTTTTTTTCTTGACTTTTACTTTCTCTTTGTTTGGTTACATTTATTTCAGTGTTGAAAACAACGTGCATATCTGACAGAAACGTTCAAACTCTGAGTTATAGTATTAAGTACTGTAGGTACATGTACCCCATATAAATATATAATATACATATATTATACTTTGTGTCTGATCATCTCCATTTTTGCAATTGAAACCCTTGGAATTTTCTTTAAGGAAAAAAGGACTGTCCTCTAAGCTAATTTTCTGCCTCTTGTGTACATACAATTGGCAAATTTTCATTGGGTAATCATTTTCCTGCTTTTTTACCTTGAAGTTTCAGTTGCTTATGTTCTTTTTTTTTCTCTGTTTTCTTATATTGGTGACTAAATTCTTGGAAAAAGATTCTTTTTTTTTTTTTCATATAGGCTTCTCTTGGACTGTTTCTTGAGTTTGTATTTTGATGTCTGTGGCAAATTCTGTTTATGTTTTTGATGTTTTTGATCTTGTCTAAGGACTGGGGTTTTGAGCTGGATTTATTTGATCAATTAAGTTTCGTTTTATGGATATATTAGAATTTCAATCTGTGGGTTGATCTCTTTTTATTTATTTGCTATTTAGTATAAACCCCAATAGAAGCTTTCAGTTGATCTTTTTGGGTTTGGGAAGTCTGTAACAAGTAAAAATAAGAGGAAAAGTTACATATGGTGATTTTAGATGGAATAATAGGAAAAATATGATATGGGGAAGCAGATTATTTTGACTTTACGCTGCAGCTGTATAAAAGGGTAGCCTGGTTCATTAAACTCCCATTATGTGTGGGATCCGGGTAATGGCCGGACCACAACGGTTGTATGCAGCCTTATTCTGCATTGCAAGAGGCTATTTACATGGCTCGAACCCATGACCTCCCGGTCACATGACAACAACTTTACGAGTTACATGCTCCCTTCAGCTGCAGCTGTATGAATAATGATAAGTCACATGCACATATAATATAATGTATACTTCAGACTTGGTTGTTTCCTCCATCTGGGAAATGCTGTTTCCTTTCTGTGCAATTGAATTGAATCACTTGTATTTAAAGTCTGTTTGTGTTTGCTTGACATATTCTTTTACTGCAATGTTTCAGGTTGCCTCTTAATTGTGTTCAATTGTCATTCTGCCATTGCACAAATTTCTTGAAAATGGATGTAAAGGAGACTTTTTATAAAGGAAAAACTGAATGTCCTTTTAGTATTACAGCAGCTTTAACTACAGCTTTTCTTGAATGGTTGCTCATGATTTTTCTGTTTATGGATGGTGCTTTCGCCTACTTAGTTACAAAGTTTGCTCAGTATTGTCAATTACAAGTTCCATGTTTGCTTTGCTCGAGGCTGGATCATGTTCTCGGTAAGGAAAAAGCTGGATTTTACTGGGATTTAATATGCCCCAATCATAAGTTGAAGATATCTTCATTAGTTCTTTGTCATTCTCACAATAGCCTTGTTGATGTTCATGGGATATGCGAGAGTTGTCTATTCTCATTTGCTACAGTAAATAAGTCGAATGCTGAAACCTATAGATTGCTGGTTGGAAAACTTGGAGCGGATCCTCACCTTGCTGATAAGGATCCTTTACTCGAGGAGCAAACCAGTTGTTCCGCAGGAACAAAAAAATGTTATTGTTGTAAAGAGGAATGTGTTTCCGGAGGATATTCCCAAAAATTGTTGAAGTTTACATCTTTGTGTGCCGATGCAGCTCAACTTGATGTGCCTTTATCTGAAACTAAGGAGATTGGAAATGAGCCATCTGTTTCAGTCTATGATCCTTTGCCTCATTTGGAATACAAAAAGGTCAAGGTTAGCTCTGATTCTGAATCAGAAGCTGCACACTCTGATGGTGATAGTGCTAGGTCTCTAATCCGTGCAAGGAACAATTCTATAAATGTTTCTTCGGATAGATGTTTGCATCCAGAGCCTCAGCTTTTTACTTTCACGGATGACCTTGCTACTGAGAAACTGATACATTCAGCTTCAGTGCCCGAACCTTCACTTCTTGATGATGAAATTGATTTCAGATGTAGAGATTTCCCTTCTAATATGACATCTGCTGCAGCTGTTGAGCATGGATTAGACGAAATTAACTGGCAGAAAGCTGAACAGAAGGCTGATACATCTGCCCCAGATGAGCTTATAACTTTTGATGAAGCCACCCCCTTGTCTACTGTCAAGGAAAATCTTGTTGATGTAGCTCGAGAGACCTGTAAGTCAGCTTCCTTATGGTTCCATTTCTCTTTTTTGTTACCCATATAAGCGAGTCATCTCTATCTCTTTGTTTTTTCTCCAAGGTCAAAATGCATTAAACTTAGTATTTTCTTGAATTTTTACTGTCCTAAACTGGCAGTTGCTTGCCTTTTAACATCCAAATAGTAAGAAGATAAAGAAAAATAAATTACTAATGGAATTCACATTTTTCCATTTTTGATTTTCAAATTACCACTTTTCTTGTATTTTTATCTTTTATTATGTTTTACCTTGCTGTTGTTCCTATTTATTAGTATTTTGCTTTGAATTTACAGCAGCTGCAGGGACGGTCAACCAAGTTGTCAAAGATTCTGGGGAAGTCTCTCGGGCAAGAAGTGATGAGATCCCGAAGAGTGAAGCAGAATTGGATTCTAAACCAGAGGCAAATGAGATTAGATTACAAACAGCTGGTTCATTTGATCTAGGTGATGCTTATAAGTTGGCTGTTGGGAATAGATCAAGGCAATTATCCGGAAAGTTTTTGGAGCAGATGTCATTCAAGGATTCTACACGAATGAGTGAAGATCTGAAGGTCTTACTTACGCAACTGTCTTCTCCTCGTGTTACTGATACTATATTGAGTGAGATGAGTCCTTGGGTGTCTGTAAATGGCGAGGAAATTAGAACTTCTGAGGCTTCTAACTTTATTGGAATGCAGATACTTCATAAAAGGATCTCACTTGAGAGAAATGAGTCTGGATTATCTCTGGAAGGAAGTGCAATGAGTGAAATTGAAGGTGAGAGTGTGTCTGATCGTTTGAAAAGACAGGTGGAGTATGATAGAAAACTAATGGCTGCTCTCTATAAGGAGTTGGAGGAAGAGAGAAATGCGTCCTCAGTTGCTGCAAATCAGGCAATGGCAATGATTACAAGATTACAAGAGGAGAAGGCGGCACTCAACATGGAAGCCCTGCAATGTCTAAGAGTGCTCGAAGAACAAGCTGAATATGACAATGAAGCACTGCAGAAAGCGAATGATCTTCTTGCTCAGAAGGAGAAAGAGATTCAAGATTTAGAAGCTGAACTTGAACTTTACAAGAAGAAACTTGGGAACATGGCTCTCTTTGATGATGCACTTGAGGCAAGTTATGATTCAAATAATGCTAAGCAAGGTGATACTATTTGCAGTGAAGGTAGTTCATCATTTCCTGACGTGAATGCTGATACAACCACCAGTAAATATGGAATGTCCTCTGGAGATGAGAACATAGATAAAAGGAGTACGATCCTTGATTTTGAAAGTGAAAGACAGCAAATTATGTGTTGTTTAAACAAATTGGAAGAAAGGCTCCATTTGTTCTCTAAGCATGAGGCTAGTCAGGAGTCTGCTAATGTGAACAGCGAGTTTTCAACAGAAGAATGGGTTGAAGTGGGTAATCCGAAAGAATTGGACAATAGGGAGTCTTCTAGAAATAATGGTGAAATAGATGAAAATGTGCACTTAGAGCCAACCGTCGACACAAGCCCTTCTGGGGAAGAAGTATCTACTTGCAAGTTTCCATATGAGAGCAAAAATAGGCTGTGCGTTGATGGAGATTCTGAGTTAGAGACTTTGAAAAATGAGTTATCAGTTTTGAGCAGCAGGCTGAATGCACTTGAAACAGAACACTGCTTTCTTGAGCATTCCATCAACTCACTGAGGAATGGAGATGAGGGGCATCGATTCATTAAGGAGATAGCTGGTCACTTGCGACAGTTGCATTTTGTTTGGGACAGAACAAATGGTGATCTTGCAAGTAAATAAAGGTGACCACCTTATGAATTCTTCTCTCCTCGAGACATTTGTCTAATTCCTTCTTGGAAGTTGGTTATCTTAGGCTATATGGAAGTTCAATTTTCTCGTGTGATTATTAGCTTTGCAATATATAGACTGGTATGCAACTTGACTTTCAAGTAGAAGCACCCATTTTACCTTGAGGCTTGTCTTTCCTTTTCTCTGTTCTTTTAGAAAATCTTATATTATGAAAATGGATTACTATGCCGTATGCATTTTGGTCTTATGACATGTTATTTCTTCTTTTTTTTGGGTTTTAGTTTCATTAGCTTAAGATATCATTAAAGAGATAGCAGTTATAATTTTTTTTTTTTTGGTGAAATAACATTTGGAAGGTTTACTAATGGTAAACTTCAGGCTCCAACAGCAGGAGAGATGAAGCGCTCATAGCTGATATTTGTCTAGAATGTATTATGTTAGTATGTTATGGGGTAGGAGACTAGTGAGGGAGTCAATAGTCAAATATGCTAGAAGAACTGTTCTAGGATCTTTCTCTAAGTATCCCATGTGATAAAATTTCCAATTAAAAGTATTTAGCCAACGGTTGGGATGGTGTCAACAGGTTCAAGTTCTCTAAAGTAATCCATGTATGATTCGGAATTTGTATTTTCTTTCACAATAGAGTAATCTGCTTTTTTCTTGCGATGCACGCCTACTACACTTCTTGCGCATCACTTCCTTTTCTCTTGAACCAAAGCTGTTGTGGCAAATTGTGATCATAGATTTGGGTTATGTCCTCTTACTGAGCATCTGGAAGTTTGAAAATTTTAGTTTTTTGAGTCTTTCTTTATGATGCCATGTTTGGCACAAAGAATCCCACTTATATCAGTTTATGTATCAAAATAGTTTAATTTGCAATATGCGTGATTTATTGATTTCCTAAATTCGCTTTAGTATAGTAGTTTTATGACCATTGCAGTTTCTCATTGGATCCAGAGTCAAGCATTTATTTATCTTAAGTTCCTCAATAGTTCCTCTCTCTCTAGAATCGATATATCATCTCTCAAGCTTTTGCCATGTTTCATGTGTCTTCCTCTGATCCGATCAAAGTAGCAACAGCTGCTCCCAGTCTCTCATAATAACATCCTTCAAACCCTTGGAGTTTGTACCTTTATAGCCTGCTTACTGTTGATAAGAGTCCTGCTTCCTGAGCTATTGGACTCTTCTTTCACATTCTTTGTTACCTTCATTTCGTAACAACTGAGTTCCGTCAATGAACCAATTACTAAATATATTGTTCTGTATCTTCCCAGAAATTTGTGGTTAAAAGCTGGTGTTTTCATGTAACTAGATTTCTGCCCATTGTGGATAAAATGCCATTTGACTGCAGTGTAGAAAAACTAATGCTTCGGAGTTAAATTATCATACTCAAACCCCATGTTTGGTTTGTCTAAAATCTCGTGATGGATATGAATGAAGAATGATTCCCTGACAAACATTCATTAAATCATGTTTTGTGGGGCGTAAAATTGGTGAAATGTGATAGTGGTACGTTGAGATGGAGGCCTGGGAGGGTTACTAAGGAGTAGGAGTAGTGAGAGTTGCAGTTCAAATGCTTGTGCGCTTAAGAGCCCGTGTGTTGTTTTCCACCTGATGATACAAATATTATCCTTGCAAAAACACTTTTTAACCAAAAGGATAACCAAACACTGTTGAATAAATCATTATCCATCGGCCTTATTTCACATTCAAGATGCATGACATGGTGAACATTTCACCTGTTATGTTATGTGCTATGGTCATTTTCTGCTGATATTCGTGTCATCATTGTTTGGAGATAGCTATTCATCAGCTTTCTTTGAAACTATTGTATTCCTGGTCATGGTAACTGCCTTTCCTGAAATCTCGGACCATGGAAACTTTGATGTATTGAGTGTTGCTAATTGTAAGCCACTGTCCTCTTCAACCAGTGATTTTGCAATGTTGTTATTGGAAAAGACTGCGACTTAGGGCATGCTCATATACAGAAGTTCGTTATGAACTATAATCTGTTTGAAGTTCACTCCAAAATCCACTTTGGATATCAGTTGAATACTCTGTTAGTTTTGCACCATTTCCGCGTTCATGCTTTTATTTTTATTAAGATTTCCATGCTTTAGGTGATGCAACAGATTTTTGTTTGACATATTCATTTTGAATTCTTTGCAGATCAATTTAAAGATGGCTCGTTCTCCTACAGCATGAAAGCGTACAGTTTTTGGGTGAACTGTGTACATGCTTTCTCCCATTAGTAGAAGGCTACAAGCAGCAATCTAGCATTGTATGATATGTTTGTTTCAGTGATTTTCCCCTTTTTTTTTCATTAATACATTTGTTTTTAGTAAAGATTGGTTGTAAAGTTGAAATTCAAGAGTCCTATAATTTGATGTAAAGTTCTGTTAGAGTGGCTAGGATCATGATTTTAATGTATTGGATTAATGAAATTGTGTGATAAAATTTGTTTTGGTATGTTTGTATCTAGCCTGATAGTTTTTTCAATAAGGATGACTTTCCTATGATATAACTATGGAAAAATAGAATCTCCTACTTCCGCAAATTGATAACTAAACACAACAACAACAACAACTACTACTACCTAGTAAAATCCCACAAAGTAGGGTCTGGGGAGGGTAATATGTATGCAGATCTTATCCCTACCCCTACCCCAAAAGAGCAGAGATGCTGTTTTCGAACGACCCTCGGCTCAGAAAAAGAAAAGGAAACAACAGAACAACAAACCCAGTGAATTCCTACAAGTCGGGTCTAAGGAGGGCAGTCATTGGCAGCTCGATGGAGTATGAGGCCTAATGATTATTGTAAAGTAAAAATTAATGGGAGTTTTATAGCTTTACCCATAAAAATCAAACTAATTATCATTGCCTACCCATTTATTTTTCTACCAATCAAATTAATTACCATTCATACCTATTGCAATATATGCGGGTGATTATCTCTTTTTTTTTTCTTCTCATTTTGCTTATGCTTTGCTTTTTTTTTTCTCCTTTTATGTTATTTTTTATTTTCTTTTTCCATCATAATCCGATTCCTTGCTCAATTTTGGCTTTTTCCATTTTTTCACTTTTTTCTTATTTCATTTCTAATTTCATTTATATCTTTTGTCAATTTATTTCTTTTTTTTCTGCATGATTATATATATATATATATATATATATATATATATATATATATATATATATATATATATATATATATATATATATATATATATATATATATATATATATATATATATATATATATATATATATATATATATATATATATATATATATATATATATATATATATATATATATATATATATATATATATATATATATATATATATATATATATATATATATATATATATATATATATATATATATATATATATATATATATATATATATATTGTCTTACTTTTTCCCATTAAGCACCCACTATGATTTCATAATCTAAGTAGTTCATAATATATTTCAATGTAAGAAACACGACTATAAAAAGAGATTAAAGTATATATATTGTGAATTCACCATATCTTTTGTAAAAAGTTATCTATGCATATGAAGTAAATCGTCCATTGCATTTGACTTTATCTCGCTTCTTTGTTCATTTTGCTACCTTACTATGGCATTAGTGCTTTTTCTTTATTTTCTACCTTTATGGTACATTAATGTTTATTTTTATTTTTATTTTTTATGCAAAACTCACTCAAATTAGAAAGACCGTACACTTAAAATTTGAGGATATTATATATATACATGAGTCTTTATAATCAGATGAAAAATTATGCACACACACGCTAATTATATATAAATAGGAGTCTTTGTCCAAAATTCTAAATCTTTTAATGAGATATAAAATTTGAGCGAAAAAACATACTTATCACAACAATTGCCTTTAACTATAAAAACTATTACATAAAATAATCTATGTCCATAGGCACAAAAAATTCTTAGCACTGTAAATCATGTTCATATAAATAATTCTAGAAAATAAATCACTTAAAAATGTAGATAAAACAACCAATAAAATATTCAAACTACCATATGATACCAATATGACATATAACTATACCAACATGATATACAATTATACTGGTAAATTTTTGGTAACTATGTGACTATATTACTATTACACAACACACATGCGTAAAGAGAATAGTAAAAAAATAGCATATTAATATAATAAAGTATTTCAAGATACTATTATTAAAAGAAACTTAAATAGTGTACTAATTAAATACAATTAATATAACCAAAAAAAGATTCAACTAACATATGATACCAATATAGTATATAGCGATACTAATAGGGTATATAGTTGTACGAGATCGTTCAACAACTGCATCTAACTATAAATACTAATACATAATACACAAAATCTATGTCCATATGTACAAGAAAATCCAACACAACAAAATATGATCATATAAATCATTTCGGAATAGAACTCATTTAAAAATATAGCTAAAACAATAAAAAAAATATTCCAACTACCATATGATACCAATATGACATATAATTATACCAGTAGGGTATACAGTTCTACTAATCAATTCCAGGCAACTGTATATGACTATACGACTATTATATAATACACATGCAAAAGGAGAAAATCAAAATATAGTGTACACATATTAATATAATAATATATTTTAAGATATTGTACTATAATATTATTATATAAAACAAACGCATAAAGAAAAAATTAAAATGATTACATAATACATATGCATAAAGGAAATTAAAATATTCAAGATATTGTACTATTCTACTATTACTAAAGAAAAATTAAATAATATACTAATTAAATGTAGCTAATACAACCAAAAAAGGGTTCGAACTAGTATATTAGTTTAGTGTATGAATATAACAACATAGTATACAACTGTACGTAAAGAATTTAAAACAGATTTTTTGAATTTAATTATTAAACTTAAATAATATTAGCTGTCACATAATCTAATTAACTCAATTTTATGTGTCATTGATTATACTAAAATTTAGATATGTTATAATAATATACTATCTATCATTTTGAAATGGAGAATAAATTAATAAAAAATATTTAATGGACACGCACATCCTATTATGAAATGAGAAAGATAGAAGAAAACCTTTTATTTATATTTGCGAAGACAATAAAAGAGAAAATATATTGGGGCAATTAATAGAGTTTTACGTGATTAGAAAGGGATGATTTTAAAAATAGGTAGTTGAGGTGAATACTTTAGATTGCGTATATAAGTACACTGGTAATATAAATTGAAATGGGTATTAACGGGTAATTAAAATTGTCTGAATAGGCATTTAGGGTAATTTTCCCAAAATTAATCTTAAATCAATTCAAAAATCAATATGGAGCTCATTAGCTTAAAGTATGTTCAGAATAAAGTAGAGTTATCTTATGTCTAATTCCCTCGTTTTTTCTAAGGGCTTTCTCTCTCTAGCATGAGAGCTATTTCCTCTATGTGAGGTATCCTCGCTGCAAACACTTAATTTCCACCTCTCAAATCACACTCTAGAACTTTGCCAATAAGAAACCTAATAACTACCGATTTCATCCTCTGTGGGTACCAATTTGTGTAAATTCCCTATTATCTACTAAACCCTAAATCAATTTGACCCAACAGGCAAATTGATCAAATCACAACGAAATCAACAGGAAAGACCCGGTGATCCACGAAATTCACGGGCGAACGCCGATAGCTTAGTGACATCCAAATCATGTTCTGCATTTATTTATTCTACTGCGAACAGGTTCAGTTCTACTCTTCTATTTAAACATTAACTCAAGCGTGTTCTACTCTTCTCCAGATAAGTTACTGCACAATAGATTCGAATTAACAGCAAGCATTATTTCATACATGCATATGATAAATTCTATAAAAAACTCACCTACAAATTCGTCAATACAATAAAATTGGCTCTCCATGTTACATCTTTTTATTTATAAAATATCATGAAACCACATAGGAAACCTGCATAGATCATATAATAGACTCATAATTCAGATCACACACTTTAAACACCATTAGAAATATGTGCATAAAGAAATAATCAAAACAGAAGTAGATTCAAAAGAATAATAAGTACTTCCCCAGTTCAGTAATCCTTTACACTAACTCAGAATTAGCTCTTAACACTAATTCAAGGAATGTAAGAAGGTCACCGTTGTGTCTCAGAATCTTTCAAATGAAAATATATGAGTCATATGAACAAAATATTATCTTGTATATTTTTACTTATAAGTGCTTCAAAAAATGTGAAAAGAATAGATTCAATTTAAGGGAATATAATATGGATTAATACCTGAAAGTTTGGAAGAAAAAAAGATTAGTAACAAAAATTTCTCTTAATTGAGTTATTATGAATAACTCCCTCCGTTTTAATTTATGTGAACCCATTTGACTGAGCACAGAGTTTAAGAAAAGGAAGAAGACTTTTGAATTTATGGTGTAAAATGAAGCACATATATTTTGTGTGGCTATAAATCATTGTATAAAAGTAAATCGTTTCCAAATAGGGAAAGAGGTCATTCTTTTTGGCACGGACTAAAAAGAAAATAGGTTCACATAAATTGAAACGGAGGAAGTATTAAATGTTTGTAAATAATGGGAGGAACAAATATGTTTATGTGACGACCCGGCCCGTCGTCACGGTAATTACCACCCCGTTATATTGTAATTACATAATTCATACTTTTATATCGGTGTTAGAGTCTATCGGGGAAGTTAGGAGTGAATTGAATTGAAAATGAGGCATATAGCCTTTTTGAAGGAAACTTGAATAAGGAAAGTCAACCCGAAGTTGAATATTTAGTTAGAGAGCTCGGAATCGAATTCTGATGATTCGGTTAGTTCCGGGAGGTGAATTGTGACTTAGGAGAGCGATCGGAATTGAATTTGGAGGCCCGGTGTAGAAATAGGCTTGAATTGGCTAAGGTTGAATTTTGGCGAAATCCGAACGGTAGGTGAGATTTTGATCCGGGGGTCGGAATGGAATTCTGACAGTTGCAGTAGCTCCGTTAGGTGATTTTGGACGTGCTTGCAAAATATTCGAGGTCATTCGGACGTCGTTTAGTCGGGTTTTTGATTGATTTTGTAATACGGAATGTTTTAAGGAATTTAGGCTTGAATTCGATGTGAATTATGGGTTTTGATGTTATTAGACATGTTTTGAGGATTGGAGCAAGTTCGAATAAGGTATTAAGATGTGTTGGTGTGTTTGGATGAGGTCCCGGGGGCCTCGGGGTGTTTTCGGATGGTAAATCGGGAGAAAAACATGGAAATTGCAGGTTTGAAGAGTTCTGGTTCTGTTGTTTTCGCTCCTGCGGAAATGGGGGCACAGGAGCGAGCCCGCGGGAGCGGAAAACGAGCGCAGAAGCGCTGGGGTTCGCTGAGGCGGATCCTGGTCCGCATGGGCGGCACCGCAGGTGCGGAAGGAAAGACCGCAGAAGCGGTCTGGGCTCGTTATGGGAGGATCCGCAGAAGCGGAAGACTTGTCGCCTAAGCGAGTCCGCGGGAGCGGACTCTGATGCGCAGAAGCGGTAAGGCTCGCAGGAGCGGAAGGGGATTCGCAGGAGCGGTCTCGCAGGAGCGAGACCTGGGCCGCAGAAGCGGAGCTGGGCGGCTAGGAGTGTTTTCACAGAAGCAACCATTTGGTCGCAGAGGCGGCCTCGCAGAGGCGGATTTTGGTCCGCAGAAGCGGAAATCGCGCATGTGTTAAAAATAACAGAAGAGTTAAAATTTCATAAGTTGCAAAACATTTGGGGCTCGGTTCTTGGAGGCGAATTGGGCGATTTGGGCGAGAAATTTCTGGGAGATCACCGGGTTATCGTCGGAGGTGAGTTTTATGGTTCCTTTACGCGTTTTTATCATGAAATCCTCCTTTAATTCACGAAAATTGGATCAAATTGTTGGGAAATTTAGCCTAAGCTAGGGTTTTGGTAAATTGCCGATTTGAGTGGGCAAATGGAGTCCGATTTTGGTAAATTTGATATGCCTAGACTCGTATCGAGACGAGGGTTCCGAATATGTAACTTTTATAATTTTTCGAGGAGCGCACCAAAACTCGGGTTTTGACAACTTGTGGGTTTTGATATAATTTGGGTTATTTCGAATGAATTTCGTGAAATTAGCATATATTGATGCATTCTCTATGATTTTGAGCGGATTTGGCACCCGAGGAGGTTGATTTGCAAGGCAAGCGCAAGGCGGATTGAAGCTTCTACCGGTTCGAGGCGAGTGGTAGTAGTAAACAATGTACCGAGGGTTTGAAGCCCCATACTAGCACTTCACAATGTGCTATATCGAGACGAGACACGCGTTCTACGACGGGCGTGGTGACTTGTGAATGGGGGTTCGGAACTAGTCCTTCCCGCTAATAGAATACCGTGTCGTATGATCGCTAACGAGATTATAACTGTACAATCGGGCTAATAGCCATGTTTGGGGCCTCGTGCCGATCTGGAGAGCATTAGGGAACCTATAGAGCTAGGTTACCCTTATATCATGTCGGAAACATACACTCAGCCGTAGCTCTAGCCTGTATAGCATAATATGAGCCCGTACTAGACGTGTACATCGAGAGAGATTATCTAGGGTGGAATTCCCTCTTCTAGCTGAGTGGGCTTGAAAGGCCAAGTCTATACCGACTGAGATAGGGTCCGCGACCCACCGTGATATATTATATCGGGCCCGAGAGGCCAAATACATATTGACTGGGATAGGGTCGAGAACCCATTACGAGGTATTATATATATATACCTATATTGGATCGGCCTGCACGCGCAGCAGAATATATATTGGACCGGACCGCACGCTCGCAGTAATATACATGTAATATACACGCGGGACGGACCGCACGCCGCGCATTATCGCGCTCGGTCGTAGTGAGTCCCTTCGAGTCCGAGTCCGCACACATTCTCAGTGCGAGCACCGGTGTATATTACGGGATCCGGTCGCGCGCCGCAGCGAGCATAAATATATATTCATACATATATTGGATCGGACCGCACGCCGCAGCAATACATGCGTGGATCGGGCCTGCACGCCGTAGCATAATAGTGCTTGGGCCCAGTGAGCCCCTCCGAAGTCCGTATACACCCCCAGCGGAGCGCCGTCGACGTCAACGGAGCGCGGCCGCGCGCCGCGCACGAGTATATGTATCGGAGCCGGCCGCACGCCGCAGCATTATACTTAATCATATCCTACTATCTACCTAATTACTTATACATTATAGACATAGGTATGTGTCTTTATATGTCGAGATGGCCGTACACCGTAGGGGTACGAGTGAGGGTTGGATCAGTGTAGAATCTTGTAGAGATAAACGTAGATTGGAGGTTAGAGTACTGCTATAGTGATGACGTACCCGTGAGGGTTGCCTTAGAACTGCTAAGTGATAGCACAGGAGTTCTTACCTTCAGTTATTATTTATTATTGTTACTCACTGAGTTGAAATATACTCACCCCACTCCACTACACTTTCTGTGCAGATCCACAGGTGCCCGAGAGCAGTTGAGACATTGTAGCCGCTGATCCTTGTCTACTTTTGCGGAGATTACGAGGTAGTTGCCAGCGTCCGCAGAGTCTGTTTATCTCTTTCTTTATCATCTTGTTGATTCCTTTCTGCCTAGACTTGTTTGTATTAGGATGTTAATCTGTAGAGGCTCAGTCTCGTGACACCACGATATGGTTGGGACCGTATTTTGTATGCTTTACATGTCGCTTATCACCGTATATGATCACTTACTGTTTAAGCTTAATTTGATTAATAACTGGCTGGTTTAAGGGATAATATGGTCGGGCTTGCCTAGCATTGTGTTGGGCGCCATCACGACCAGGGTTTGGGTCGTGACAAGTTGGTATCAGAGCCTAGGTTAACACATCTCGCGAGTCATGAGCCAGTTTAGTAGAGTCTCGTGGATCAGTACGGAGAAGCCTGTACTTATCCTCGGGAGGAAGCAACCCTTTTAAGAAAGCTTCAAATTCTTGAAATTCTTGTCGTGCGATTTTCTTGTTCCAAAACTGAACTTTGATATTCTATTCTCTCGCAGATGGCAAGAACTCGTGCTTCCGGACGAGGTGGATGACCACCATTGCCACCTGCTAAAGGCTGTGGACGCGGTCGTGGTCGTGGTAAGGGTAGGGCAGCTGAGGCAGTGCCAGCTGACCGACAGCCTCCAGTTGCTGAGGTTCCAGCAGTACCAGTTTGGGCACCAGCTGTGCCCATTGTTATTTCGGGTCTACAGGAGACCCTAGCTCAGATATTAGCGGTTTGCACTGGCCTGGCATAGGCAAATTCAGCTTCCACCGCAGCAGCTACATCAAGGACCGGGGGTAGTCATCAGACCCCCGCAGCTCGCATTCCAGAGCCGGCAGTGCAGGGCCTGCAGACACCTGAGGCTCTTCTAGTTCAGCCAGTGGTCCCTGTACAGCCAATTGTTCAGGTTTAGGGAGATAGGGTACTAGCTATGACCGATGATGAGCAGCGTCGTCCCGAGAGGTTCAGTAGATTATCACCTCCTATTTTCAGTGGTGCTTCGAGAGAGGACGCCCAAGGTTTTCTGGACAAGTGCCGTCGGATGCTCCATACGGCAGGAATCTTGGAGTCCAGCGGTGTATCATTTACTACCTTCCAGTTCCAGGGACCATCCTTTGCTTGGTGGAGGTTTATGAGCAGTGTAGATCGGCAGGGGCAGCACCATTATCATGGCGAGAGTTCTCCACTATGTTCTTTGAGAAGTAGGTACCTTGATCCCAAAGAGAGGAGATTCGTAGACAGTTTGAGGGGGCTTCGCCAGGGAGACATGTCTGTATCGGAGTATGAGATCAGATTCATAAAGTTATCCATATATTCACCGTGGTTGGTTCCTACCGACCGGGAGAGGATTGGACGCTTTGTTGATGGCCTTATTTATCATATTCGTATTCTGATGACCCGAGAGAGGGTTTTGAGCCATACGTATGAGGATGCTATGGATATTGCTTGCGATATAGAGACAGATCGTCATAGGGAGCGAGAGGAGAGGGAGGCCAAGAAGCCTCTAGGATAATCTAGTTTTAGTGGCACTCAGACCAGAGGCTAGGGTCTATAGAGCCGAGGTTGCTCTTTTAGGTCTTCGTAGCCGGCCCGCTCAAATCATCGTGGGTCTTCTTCTGGCCATGGTTATCAGGTTCGCACCAGAGCCAGCCATCTCTCAGCGCTATGCCAGCATAGAGTTCTTCACAGGCCCCATCTGTGCAGGGTTCTTCTCGGCCTAGTTCATTAGCTGGACACTCCGGTGCTAGGGGTCCTCATCAGTCCCAGCCCCCAGCACCTGGGAGTTGCTTCGAGTGCAGAGAGTTTGGGCACATCCGCAGAGAGTGTCCTTATTTTGTTCCCAGGCTATATCAGTAGAGGGGGCAACCCTCATCATCTGGTCCTTCCACTTTAGCACCTGCCTCGCCAGCTAGGGGTGAGGGTCAGGCAGCTAGTGGTCGCCCTCGAGGGAGAGGCCGATCAGGCGGTCAGGCTAGATGCTATGCCCTTCAGGGTCGATCTTATGCAGTTGCTTCTGATGCTGTCATTACAGGTATTATTTCAGTCAGCCTCAGAGAATGCCTCAGTATTGTTCGATCTTGGTTCAACTTATTCTTATGTATCTATATATTTTTCTCCTCATCTGGGCATGACCGGAGGGTGTCTTGCATTTCCCGTGCATGTATCTACCCTGGTGGGTGATACCAATGTTGTGGGCCATGTATATCGGTCCTGTCTAGTCACTATTGGGGGTCTAGAGACCCGAAATAGATCTATAGCTTCTGAGCATGATTGATTTTGATGTTATATCGGGCATGGATTGGCTATCTCCATGTCATGCTTTTCTGGACTGTCATGCTAAGACAGTCCCTTTGGCTATGCTGGGCATTTAGAGGATCGAGTGGCGAGGCACGACTGATTATGTACCTAGCAGGGTAATATCTTTCCTCAAGGCCCAATGAATGGTTGGGAAGGGATGTCTCTCTTATTTAGCATTTGTGCGGGAGGTCGAGGCCCGGACTCCCACTATTGATTCTGTTCCCATTGTGCGAGACTTTCCTGATGTGTTTCCCTCACACCTGCCGGGCATGCCGCCGGACAGGGATATTGATTTCGGGATCGATTTGGTGCCAGGCACTCAGCCTATTTCTATTCCTCCGTATCGGATGGCACCAGCTGAGTTGAAGGAATTGAAGGAGCACCTCCAGGAACTCCTAGATAAGGGGTTCATTCGGCCGAGTGTGTCGCCGTGGGGTGCACCGGTCCTATTTGTTAAGAAGAAGGACGGATCTATGAGGACGTGTATTGACTACAGGCAACTAAACAAAGTAACAGTGAAGAATAAGTACCCTATGCCTTGTATTGATGATTTATTTGATCAGCTCCAGGGAGCTAGGGTGTTCTCGAAGATTGATCTTCGTTCAGGCTACCATCAGCTGAAGATTAGAGAGTCCGACATTACGAAGACTGCATTCCGGACCCGATATGGTCATTATGAGTTCCTTGTGATGTCCTTTTGGGCTGACCAACGCCCCAGCAGCATTTATGCATCTGATGAACAGTGTATTCAGGCCGTATCTTGATTCATTTGTGATTGTGTTCATCGACGACATTCTAGTCTACTCTCGTAGCCAGGAGGAGCATGCTCGGCACTTGAGTATTGTGTTGCAGAGGTTGAGAGAGGAGAAGCTGTATGCCAAGTTCTCCAAATGTGAGTTCTGGCTTGAGTCCGTGGCATTCTTAGGGCACGTGGTGTCCTGTGATGGTATTCAGGTAGATCCGAGGAAGGTCGAGGCAGTGCAGAGTTGGCCCAGACCGACCTCAGTTACTGAGATCCGTAGCTTTCCGGGATTGGCACGGTATTATCGTCGATTCGTTCAGGGGTTCTCTTCTATTGCTTCACCCTTGACTAGATTGACTCAGAAGGGTGTTCCTTTCTTACGGTCCGAGGAGTGCGAGGAGAGCTTTCGAAGCTCAAGACAACGATCGACTACGCACCGCGCCTCGATTCTACCGACGCCTTCGCATTCTTATATCGTATATCGCGATGCCTCGAAATTGGCATCGGTCGTGTGTCGATGCAGGAGGTAGGGTCATCGCTTATGCTTCTCGTCGCTCGAAGCCCCACGGGAAGAACTACCCCGTTCATGATTCGGAGCTAGCCGCCATAGTTCATGCTTTCAAGATTTGGAGGCATTACCTGTATGGTGGTGTCTCCTGCGAGGTGTTCACGGATCATCGCAACCTTCAACACTTGTTCAGACAGAAGGACCTTAATTTGAGACAGCGGAGGTGGTCGGAGTTGCTTAAGGACTATGATATCACTATTTTGTATCATCCGGAAAAGGCCAATATGGTGGCCGATGCCTTGAGTCGGAAGGCGGCGGTTAGCATGGGCAGCCTAGCTTTCATCCCAGTTGGGGAGAGGCCATTTGCTTATGATGTTCAGGCTCTAGCCAATCGGCTAGTGAGATTAGATATTTCAAAGCCGAGTCGAGTGTTGGCTTGTGTTGTTTTTCGATCTTCCTTATATGATCGCATCAGGGAGCGACAGTATGATGACCCACATTTGCTTGTCCTTAAGGACAGAGTGCAGCATAATGATGTTAGAGATGTGACTATCGACAGTGATGGTGTTTTGAGGATGCAGGGCCGTATATGCGTGCCCAATGTTGATGGTTTGCGGGAGTTGATACTTGAGGAGGCACACAGTTCGCGGTACTCTATTCACCCAGGTGCCGCAAAGATGTACCAAGACTTGAGATAGCACTACCGGTGGAGGAGAATGAAGATGGATATTGTTAGGCATGTAGCTAAGTGCCTCAATTACCAGCAGTTCAAGTATGAGCATCAGAGACCGGGCGATGTTCTTCAGCGTATGGTTATTCCCGAGTGGAAATGGGAGAGGATCACCATGGATTTTGTTACTGGGCTCCCTCGGACAGCGAGGAAGTTT
The DNA here is from genome assembly GCA_032618575.1 of Nicotiana noctiflora. Classification (NCBI taxonomy): domain Eukaryota; kingdom Viridiplantae; phylum Streptophyta; class Magnoliopsida; order Solanales; family Solanaceae; genus Nicotiana; species Nicotiana noctiflora. The sequence goes on along the minus strand of JASVEL010002687.1, from coordinate 37,628 downwards.
GATTCTGTATGGGTGATTGTTGATCGGCTGACTAAGTCCGCACATTTCATCCCACTTAGTACTACTTACTCATCGGAGCGGTTGGCATCGATCTTTATTCGGGAGATTGTCGTGTTGCACGGGGTCCCGTTGTCTATTATATCCGACGGAGGCACTCGTTTCACTTCTCGCTTTGGAGAGCATTTCGAGCGAGCAGACGGGTACGCGGGTCGAGTTGAGCACCACATTTCACCCCCGCACGGACGGACGATCCGAGCGCACTATTCGCATCCCGGAGGATATGTTGCGGGCACGTGTGATTGACTTTGGTGGTTCATGGGACGAGTTTTTGCCACTTGCCGAGTTTGCCTACAACAACAGCTACCAGTCGAGTATTCGGATGGCCCCGTACGAGGCATTGTACGGCGAGACGGTGTAGATCTCCCGTCGGATGGTTCGAGCCTGGGCGAGGATCGATTGATAGGGACCGAGTTAGTTCGGGATGCTCCGGATAGAGCACGGTCGATCCGAGAGAGGCTTCGCACGGCACGCCCTCGCCGAAGAGTTATGCGGCACCGTAGGGTTCGAGAGCCGTCTTTCATGGTCGGTGATAGAGTATTGTCGAAGGTTTCACCCATGAAGGGTGTCACGAGGTTCGGGAGGAAAGGGAAGTTGAGTCCCGGGTACATTGGTCCTTTTGAGATACTCAGGAGAGTTGGAGAGGTGGCATATGAGTTAGCCTTGCCACCCAGCTTATCCAGCGTTCATCCAGTATTCCATGTGTCTATGCTCCCGAAGTACATCGGAGATCCGTCCCATGTATTAGACTTCAGTACCATTCAGCTTGATGGTGATCTATCATATCATGTGGAGCCTATTGCTATTTTGGGTCGCCAAGTAAGGAAGTTGAGGTCGAAGGAGATTGCATCAGTTAAGGTTCAGTGGAGAAGTCGACCCGTGGAGGAGGCTACTTGGGAGGTCGAGCAGGAGATGCGGAGCAGATACCCTCAGCTATTCGAGACTTCAGGTATGTTTCTTGACCCGCTCGAGGACGAACGTTTGCTTAAGAGGGGAGAATGTGACGACCCGGCCCGTCGTCACGATAATTACCACCCCATTATGTTGTAATTACATAATTCATGCTTTTATATCGGTGTTAGAGTCTATCGGGGAAGTTAGGAGTGAATTGAATTGAAAATGGGGCATATAGCCTTTTTGAAGGAAACTTGAATAAGGAAAGTCAACCCGGAGTTGACTATTTAGTTAGAGAGCTCGGAATCGAATTCTGATGATTCGGTTAGTTCCGGGAGGTGAATTGTGACTTAGGAGAGCGATCAGAATTAGATTTGGAGGCCCGGTGTAGAAATAGGCTTGAATTGGCTAAGGTTGAATTTTGGCGAAATCCGAACGGTAGGTGAGATTTTGATCCGGGGTCGGAATGGAATTCCAACAGTTGCAGTAGCTCCGTTAGGTGATTTTGGATGTGCCTGCAAAATTTTAGGTCATTCGGACGTCGTTTAGTCGGGTTTTTGATTGATTTTGTAATTCGGATTGTTTTAAGGAATTTAGGCTTGAATTCGATGTGAATTATGGGTTTTGATGTTATTAGACATGTTTTGAGGATTGGAGAAAGTTCGAATAAGGTATTAAGATGTGTTGGTGTGTTTGGATGAGGTCCCGGGGGCCTCGGGGTGTTTTCGGATGGTTAATCGGGAGAAAAACATGGAAATTGCAGGTTTGAAGAGTTCTGGTTCTGTTGTTTTCGCTCCTGCGGGAATGGGGGCGCAGGAGCGAGCCCGCAGGAGCGGAAAATGAGCGCAGAAGCGTTCGCCGAGGCGGATCCTGGTCCGCAAGGGCGGCACCGCAGGTGTGGAATGTAAGACCGCAGAAGCGGTCTGGGCTCGTTATGCGAGGATCCGCAGAAACGGAAGACTTGTCGCCTAAGCGAGTCCGCAGGAGCGGACTCTGATGCGCAGAAGCGGTAAGGCTCGCAGGAGCGGAAGGGGATTCGCAGGAGCGGTCTCGCAGGAGCGAGACCTGGGCCGCAGATGCGGAGCTGGGCGGCTAGGAGTGTTTTCGCAGAAGCAACCATTTGGTCGCAGAGGCGGCCTCGCAGAGGCGGATTTTGGTCCGCAGAAGCGGAAATCGCGCCTGTGTCAAAAATAACAGAAGAGTTAAAATTTCATAAGTTGCAAAACATTTGGGGCTCGGTTCTTGGAGGCGAATTGGGCGATTTGGGCGAGAAATTTCTGGGAGATCACCGGGTTATCGTCGGAGGTGAGTTTTATGGTTCCTTTACGCGTTTTCATCATGAAATCCTCCTTTAATTCACGAATATTGGATCAAATTGTGGGGAAATTTAGCCTAAGCTAGGGTTTTGGTAAATTGCCGATTTGAGTGGGCAAATGGAGTCCGAATTTGGTAAATTTGATATGCCTTGACTCGTATTGAGACGAGGGTTCCGAATATGTAACTTTTATAATTTTTCGAGAAGCGCACCAAAAGTCGGGTTTTGACAACTTGTGGGTTTTGACATAATTTGGGTTATTTCGAATGAATTTCGTGAAATTAGCATATATTGATGCATTCTCTATGATTTTGAGCAGATTTGGCACCCGAGGAGATTGATTTGCGAGGCAAGCGCAAGGCGGATTGAAGCTTCTACCGGTTCGAGGTGAGTGGTAGTAGTAAACAATGTACCGAGGGTTTGAAACCCCGTACTAGCACTTCACAGTGCTATATTGAGATGAGACACGCGTTCTATGACGGGCGTGGTGACATTGTGAATGGGGGTTCGGACTTAGTCCTTCCCGGCTAATAGAATATTGTGTTGTATGACTGTTACTGAGATTATAACTGTACAATTGGGCTAATAGCCATGTTTGGGGCCTTGTGCCGATCTGTAGAGCATTAGGGAACCTATAGAGCTAGGTGACCCTTATATCATGTTGGAAACATACACTCAGCCGTAGCTCTAGCCGTATAGCATAATATGAGCCCGTACTAGACCTGTACATTGAGAGAGATTATCTAGGGTGGAATTTCCTGTTCTAGCTGAGTGGGCCTGAAAGGCCAAGTCTATATTGACTGAGACAGGGTCCAGGACCCAGTGTGATATATTATATTGGGCCTGAGAGGCCAAGCACATATTGACTGGGATAGGGTCGAGGACCCATTATGAGGTATTATATATATATACCTATATTGGATCGGGCTGCACGCCGCAGCAGTATATATATTGGATCGGACTGCACGCCGTAGTAATATACATGTAATATACATGTAATATACATGTGGGACGGACTGCACGCCGCAGTATTATTGCGCTTGGGCTGTAGGAGCCCCTTCGGAGTCTGAGTCTGCACACATTCTCAGTGAGCACTGGTGTATATTATGGGATCGGGCTGCGCGCCGCAGCAGTATAAATATATATTCATACATATATTGGATCGGACTGCACGCTGCAGTAATACATGTGTGGATCGGGCTGCACGCCGCAGTATAATAGTGCTTGGGCCTAGGGAGCCCCTCCGAAGTCTGTATACACCCCCAGTGAGCGTCGTCGACATTAAATTGAGCGGGCTGCGCGCCGCATCGGTATATGTATTGGAGCGGGCTGCACGCCGCAGCAACAACAACAACAACAACAACTACCCAATATGTTCCCACAAAGTGGGGTCTGGGGAGGGTAATACGTACACAGGCCTTACCCCTACCCGAAAGGGTAGAGAGGCTGTTTCCGGCCGACCCTCGGCTCAGAAAAAGAGAGAGAGAAAATCAACAAACAAAACAAAACAAAACAATGTTAGTAAACAATGTTAGTATAATGTTGCACGCCGCAGCATTATACTTAATCATATCCTACTATCTACCTAATTACTTATACATTATAGACATAGGTATGTGTCTTTATATGTTGAGATGGCCGTACACCGTAGGGGTACGAGTGAGAGTTGGTTCAGTGTGGAATCTTGTAGAGATAAACGTAGATTGGAGGTTAGAATACTACTATAGTGATGACGTACCTGTGAGGGTTGCCTTAGAACTGCTAAGTGATAGCACAGGAGTTCTTACCTTCAGCTATTATTTATTATTATTACTCACCGAGTTGAAATATACTCACCCCACTCCCCTGCACTTTCTGTGCAGATCCATAGGTGCCCGAGAGCAGTTGAGACATTGTAGCTGCTGATCCTTGTCTACTTTTGCGGAGATTACGAGGTAGCTGCCAGCGTCCGCAGAGCTTGTCTTTTCCTTCTTTATCATCTTGTTGATTTCCTAATTGCCTAGACTTGGTTGTAGTAGGATGCTATTCTGTAGAGGCTCAGTCTCGTGACACCACGATATGGTTGGGACCATATTTTGTATGTTTTACATTTCGTTTATCACCTGATATGATCATTTACTGTTTAAGTTTAATTTGATTAATAACTGGCTGGTTTAAAGGATAATATGGTCGGGCTTGCCTAGCATTGTGTTGGGCGCCATCACGACCAGGGTTTGGGTCGTGACAGTTTAAGGGGTGAAAAAAAAAAGGAAAAGAAAGAAGTTGCTCAAAAGAAATCCCAAAAAAGGAGATAAAGAATAAATAACAATGCTTGATAAAGAGAGGTGTCAACTCATCTCTTATTGTCCCAACTTTATGTATATAGATTGTTGGGGCTTTTCAATTTAATCAGTTAGGTTTTGTTGGAACTTTAGATAGTAGGGCAATTGAGGCAAGGAAACTCTCTGCATCATATTATAAGTACTTGTGCCCTAAGCAGCTGACAACAAAATAAGGTTTTTCATCAATGAATATATTCGTTGAATGTAATTGAAAGCTAGAAGCTTTGATTATTTACTCAAGCTACTTTTAATTGGAACACTTTATTCAGAAGACTTAGATGTTTAAGAGAGAGGTTTGGATGTTAACATACTAGAAGAACCCTATCTTTTGGTGCAAACATGTTTAATATACTGCTGACTCAACTACAATAGAAGCGGGAATCCTTCAATTGGAAAGATGGCTGATGTAATTACTGAACACCTAAATAAATTCATTCTTACAGAGGACGAAAAAGATGCTGTAGCAATTGAATATCCAGATAAGTCAAGTATGAATGATTGTGAGGTAAGTCTTTTTGGCAAGGTGATTTAAGATAAAGAAGTGAATTTTCAAGGAGTCAAAAATACCATGTCAATGGTTTGGGGATACCCAGTAGGGCTCCAGATAAAGGAAATCAGATGGAACATTTTTCAATTTATTTTCAAAGATAAAGAAAGTAGGGATAAAATATAATTTGCTACACCATGGTTGTATGACAAATACCTTATTAATATCCATCCTTGGGAACCAGGTTTGAAGAGTGATTCCCAGGTGTTTAATATTTGTAATCCGTGGGTTCAGGTTTGAAATATTCCATTACATTGGCTGTTAAAGGATATTGGGCGCAAAATAGGGCAGGATTTGGAAAGTACCGTTGATATTGTAATCCCTAACAATGGAAGCAAAGATGGGCGATATATGCGGATTAAAGTCACGATGAACATTAACAGACCACTACCTAGGGGAAAATTGATCAAGTTAGGCTTGGAAACAACCTAGGTTGAAATAAGATACGAAAATCTATCTTATGTTTGCTACTACTATGGTATGCTAGGACACAATGATAGAACTTGTGTACAAAGAGATAATGATATAAGATCAGGAAACCTCAAAAGTGACCAGTTTGGGACATGTTACGAGTGGAGAATCCTTTAATAGCTTTAGATAATCAGCGTCGGCAAGTTGTAAATACTAATAACTATGGGTATACTAGGGTGAAAAATATAACTTTGAACTGGTTGAGGGAAAATGAGGTGCAGGAAGTAGTAAAAGTCTGCTAACTCTGGTAGAGGGTACTACCTTGGTTGAAATTCAGCTTGACATAAGCAAAAGAGGATCTTCAAAGAGATCGAATGCAGCCCATAGAAGCAATAAATTATGGATCTAGAGAGAAGGAGAGTGCCGAAGTATGAGAGAAGGAGAGTGCCGAAGTATGGAATAACACTGGGGCTGAAACTTCTGATGGTATTGCAACCACCTCAATACGAGGTTTGAATATTGGCTTAGAGAAGATAGAGGTGCAGGGGAAGATGCCAGCGAATGACAATATGTTGAATGACAGAATAGAGCTACAATAAAGTTTATTGCAAGTTGCCTCACAAATGCAGGATGCTGGCAACCAAACAATGAAGGAATTGCAAGATAACATAGACAACATATGTCCATAGCCTTTAATAAGCTCTCCTAATTTACAACTTCATATAGTGAATAATTATCCACTAATCAATAATTCAAAATAAAATTCTTTAACTATTAGTGGTATTACTAATAAGAATACATGGGATGTAAAGAGAAAATAATGGAAACGAACGACTAATATTAAGGGTTGTTCTGAGGATGTTAAGGGAAATAATTTGGTAGGTTTGAATTAAAATTATCTTATTGAGATTGTTGTGCTAGAGGAAAATATGCATATAACAGGGTACAAAAGAAAAGAACAAGCTAATTTTGATACTGAAATGGAAGTTAAAAAACCAGAATCAAGTGGTGGAGCGGGAGACCAGCCCTAAATGGCTTCCCTCCATGCAATGAAAGCTTTAGTGTGGAATTGTAGAGGCCTGGGTGGGGGGGGGGGGGGGGGGGGGATGTAACGACCCGGCCGGTCGTTTTAGAAAATTACGCCCCGATCCCCAATTTAACTGTTCCCCTAAGTTCATTTCTGCTATTGTGGTTTGCCGGGAGGGCCAGTTCTGGAATTCGGAGCGTTTTGGGACACTTAGTCTCTAAATAGAAGCTTTATAGTTGGAAAATGGCCCGTAGTTAGAACGGTGTTAAGACGACCTCGGAACGGAAATCTGAGGGTTCCATTAGCTCTGTTAGGTGATTTTGGGGTTGGGAGCACGTTCGGAATGTATTTTGGAGGTCTGTAGGTCAATTAGGCTTGAAGTACTGCCAATATATTTTATTGCTCCTTGACCTTAGTTTTCCTCCTTTGCTTAAGCACTAAAAAAAATGAGTTTCAAATGGCAAGCAATTCCATTTAAACTTGATTCTGCAAGACATTATAAAATGGAACATTTAATGGGCATATAATTGATCACTAGATGTGGCAGTTGCTAGAGATTTTAAAATTCAATAATTGATTGTTGCTATGATTCTTAGCATTATGATGTCTTAATCCGTGTATTAACCTGAAACTCATTCTCCTTAACATGTATTCCTCTTATTCGGATAAAGTATTTGTAATTCAAGTTGAAATTAAATTATAGTACCCAAATTCATGCTGCCCGCCTTAGCCGCCTGTAGGCTTCCTTTTCTATATGGATTAGGAATCTTATTGATGTTGGACTCTAACATATATTTATCCCACATCGGTTGATACCTTTAATGAGGTGCGTTGAGAAATCTATATAAAAAACACATTCCATCTCTAATGAGCATCAATCAATCAATTTTTGTCATCTTCCCGTGGCTCTTGAATTCGTGTTTTGACGATTCGAAAGTGCTAATATTTGAGATTCGGGCCACTCAGAGTCGGATACTCGTGGCAAGAGAGTTGTCTCTTAGCGGTTTCGTACCGGAGTCAAGGTAAGTGGCTTGTCTAACCTCGTGGGGGGAACTTTTACCCCTAGAATATTATGTGATAGTTTAAATGCCTTGTACGCGAGGTGACGGGCGTGTACACCCACTGGTTGTTGTAACTCACATTTTTCTTGAATTGTTCGATTAGTGATATTCCTGCTCTTAGCTGATAAAAGCGTTACCTTTACCCGGTATTAGTTAGAAAAGAATGATTAGCTAGGATTTAACATGTTTAATTGCCTAGTTGATTTACTTGAACTTCTTGATAAATTGTTGGCACTAGTTTCGGTGAAGTTGTAATTTAACATATTCTATTCTCTCTGTGTGTTTTCTTTATTTGATGTGTTGGTGGACTGCGGGTTCAATTCTCGGAGATCTCAGGGCTGTGGGTTCGATTCCCAGAGACCCGGAGTGATATTATTTGTGGACTGCGGGTTCGATTTCCGGAGATCCTGAGTTATTGAGATATGGACTACGGGTTCGATTCCCGGAGATCCTAAGCTATTGATATATTATTGAGATGTAGACTGCGGGTTTGATTCCCGGAGATCCTGAGATTTATTGAGACATGGGCTGCGGGTTCGATTCCCCGAGACCCAAGGGTACTGTTAATGGGACTGTGGGTTCAATTCCCACAGGTCCTGGACTTATTAATTGAGTTTTCGTTAATTGTTGTTAGCTTAATTGTAGACGGTTGTAGAAATCTCTTTATTGATGTTATTTCAGAATTATTATCCTTTAAACTGCTTATTTTTGTTACTATCATTTTGTTATTGCTTCCTCTCAGTAGGGCCCTGACCTTCCTCGTCACTACTCCATCGAGGTTAGGCTTGACACTTACCGAGTACCGCCGTGGTGTACTCATGCTACTCTTCTGCACACTTTTGTTGTGCAGATCCAGGTACATTAGGACAGGCCCGTACTAGGTGATATCGCAGCTTTTTGGGAGACCTCGAGGTATGATCTGCTACGTCCGCGGATCCGGAGGCTTTCCTTCTATTATGATAGTATTAGCTGACATTTTCCTTCATTTCCTTGTTAGATACTCTTTACACATAGAGCCACAGTTGTATATTCTCTTTTAGTCGGTGTTACCCGTGGGATTCCGGGTCTTGGTGGTGTTATATATAGTGTGTTCTTGACGGGTGTATGTGCCAAGCGGCACAGATTACACTTCATTTATATTATTCCGCTGTTATCTTATCTTTAATGTTCATAATTTGTATATTCCGCAATGTGTTAGGCTTACCTAGTCGTGGGGACTGGGTGCCATCACGACATGTTCACGAATGGTGAACTAGGGTCGTGACAGGTCCTTACAAGTTCCTTTTTTGAACGATACAACGCATCTCCACTCCCCAAATATGATTTTCTTAAGTGAAATTAAAAATAGAGATAGAATAGTGCAAAGATTCAGAGACAACTGGATATGGCACATGCTATTACAGTGGAACCAATGAGTTTATCAGGTGGACTAGCCTTATTTTAGAATGACAACATCTGGGTCTATCAATATCACAATTCTTCTTTTTATGGTGAAACTTTGAACATGATGTTTTATCTGATTGCCCATATTGGTGTCTCTTTGTGTATCTAAGTACATATAGAATTAATCGTCGATTTCAAATGCAAGAATTAATTAAATAATCTTCATACTAGGGAACATTCTGGGTCTTTGTTGGAGGTTTTAATGATATTCTTGATGATTCATAAAAACAAGAAGGAAGAACTAGAGATCATTGGATCTTTAGAAACTTTAAAGATTTTATTTGAACTTAGGTGCAATTGATTTGGGTTACACAGGACAATCTTGGACCTGGTGGTGCTATAGGGAAAATGAGGGTATTATTCAGAAAAGGTTAGAAAGGGTCTTAGTCTCCCCTAATTGGAAAATAAAGATTGAAAAGGCTAATTTGGCTCACCTTGTACTAAGGCTTATGATCATTCCTTTTTAATTTTGTCTTCACATGCTGAACAAATTAAGAAGAAAAGACGTCTTTACTTTGATACAAGATGGGTTGATCAGGAAAAGTTCTAGAATATTGTATTTGAAGCTTGGTCCAATGACTATATTGGGTTCGAGTCTCGAGTTAGCTTTAAAATAAATAAGTGTCGTAGATCCTTAGTGGCTTGGGTAGGGGGGGGGGGAATGGTAATGCTAGAAAGAAAATTATTCATATTAAGAAATAGATTACAGACCTTAGAAGTGAAGTTAATAATTTTGACTGAAATAAACTTAGGTTGTTAGAAAGGGAATTAAGCTAAGCTTATAATGAAGAAGAGATTTTCTGGAAAAAAAAGTCTAGGGCCTTATGGTTTCTAGATGGCGATAAGAATACGTCTTATTTTCACATGGCTACCTTACAAAGAAGAAGAAGAAATATATCTAGGAGTTTTCAAACATCTGAAGGGAGGTGGGTGAGAGACCAAACGGAAATAGTTCAAGAAGTTGAGGCTTATTATGATACACTATTCTCTACATCTAACCCGACAAAATGTATTCTAAATCATGTCAATGTAACGATTAGTGACTATATAAATCGAAAACTCATACAATATGTTAGTGAAGAGGAAGTAAAGAATGGGTGTTCGCTATGCATCCTCTTAAAGCTCCAGGTGTGGATGGAATGAATCCTTTATTTTTTAAAAGATATTGGAATATTATATCAAAGGAGATTTATGAAGCTATTGATAGCTTCTTCACTACAGGTTACCTAATTCCTTCGTGGAATCATACTTTAATCACTCTAGTACCTAAAGTTAAAAGCCCTACTTAGGTATCACAATTTAGACCCATAAGTTTATGTTTTACTCTTTATAAATTATTGCAAAAATTCCGGCTACGAGAAAAATTCTTTTAACTAAGGTTATATCTCCGACTCAAGTAGCTTTCATTGGACATAGACAAATAATTGATAATGTTATCTTAGCACATGAATTTATGCATCTTCCAAAAAAATAAATGCAGAGGTAGAGAGAAATTTATGGCGATGAAATTGGATATGTCAAAAGCATATGATAGAGTTGAATGGATATATATCTAGAAAATGCTTTTGCAAATGGGTTTTCATGCCAGATTTATAGAATGGATTATGCAATGTATTTCTACCACTACCTATAATTTTAATATAAATAGGGAGGTAGTTGGATCAGCTAGGTCAACTAGAGGAATACGATAAGGAGATCCGCTATCACCTTATCTATTTTTAATATGTGCAAATGGTTTCTCTACTTTGTTGAAGATTTCTAACACTCAAAATGAAATTCAAGATTTAAAGTTAAGTAGACATGGACTGAGCTTAACTCACTTATTATTTGCAGATGACTCTTTTATATTATGTCCAGCTAACACTTAGTCCATGTAGCTGAGTTTTTAAGAAAGTATGAGAAGTTCTGGACAAGTGATTAATTTAGTTAAATAAGCTATTTGCTTTAGTAGAAATGTAACGGAGGAGGAGAAAGTAAAGATATTTTTCTTACTTGGACAACAACAAAAAAATGAGATGGGTATGTAATTAGTATTACCAGCTATCCTGGGACTCTCAAAGAAAAAGATGTTAGAGTTTATTAAGGATAGAGTCAAGACAAAAATAAAAGGATGGAAGGGTAAATTCTTAAGTACAACAAAGAGAGAAGTAATGCTTAAATCTGTACTTGCAGCAATCCCTACCTATGTTTTGTCTTGCTTCCAACTCTCTGATGGTCTGTGCAAGGAGATTACATCTATTTTTCTAACTTTTGGTGGGGACAAACTGAGGATAATCGGAAGATGCATATTGAGAAATGGGAAAGATTATGTGATTCTAAATTAAGAGGGGGCTTAGGATTTAAGGGTTTAGAGGCTTTCAATATGGCTTTGTTAGCTAAACAAGCTTGGCATATATTATCGTACCCGAATTCATTATTAACAAGAGTATTTAAAAGCAAATACTTTTTATACTCAACTTTCCATGACGCTCTACATCATCTACATGATCATGGATCTGGAGAAGTATTTTATGGGGAAGAGATCTATTACTTACTGGAGTAAGGTGGAGCATCTCTGATGGAAAAAATATAAATATTTGGACTGGTCCTTAGATTCCAAGAAATAATGGTTTTACTCTAAAATGTATTCAAATGCAAAAAAATTTAGATCTTCGGTTGCCGACTTAATTGACGAAGATACGCATACCTGAAAACTTTATAAGATAAGTATGACCTTCGAACCTGAAGATATAGATGCAATTTTGTCTATACCAATATCCATCATGGGTCTTAATGATATATTACTGTGCCATCACTCAAAATATAGAAACTATAAAGTTAAGTTAGGTTACTATTTAGCAAAAGATTTGGCCGATAAGACTATTAGGAACTCAGAAGTCCAGGCGAGTTGTCATTTTTTTCCTAAAAGCTTATGAGATTCTTTGTAGAACTTAGAAACTAAAAATAAACTTAAACATTTTCTAAGGAAGTGTTTGATTAACTCTTTTCCCGTTAATTATAACTTAGCTAAAAGATCATAGAACCTCGATAAAACATGTAAGATTTGTGGTCTTGAAAGTGAAGATATAGAACATATGCTATTTAGATGTCCCCGATCTCAATTTGTATGGAAACAAAGTCCTATTAATTGGCCTGATATTGAAAACATAACTGACTTTTCTGTGTGGTGGTACAACTTGTTCTTAAATGCTAAGCACTTTCTGTATCTATTGAATTATTATATTTGAGTGTTAATCTTATGTGAAAATTTTGGAAAGGTAGGAATGCTCGGTGCTTTAATAAGGAAATGTTAGAGCCAACTGATATTGTTTCTAAATCTCATTTTGAGTATGAAAAATATAAAGATCTATTACCTAGTTGCCTCGTTGCACGACATTCTACTAGAAATGAGTTTCTGCCTAAGAAAACAACTTTTCAAGATGATGCTTTATTATTTACAAATGCAGGATTACGGTATGATGATATACATGCAAGTATTGGTGCAACGGCTTTGAATAGCCTTGGAAAACTGCTTCATACTCATGGATCCTCAATTCAATATGTGGGGAAAACCATGACTGTTGAAGCGATTTCCATAAGAAAGGCACTTGAATGTGCTATTACTTTTGGATGGAAAAGTATGAAGATTTTGTCTGATGCTAAGAATATTGTAGATATGATCCAAAAACAGGCGGCTACATCATGAGAGATAGAAATGTTGTGTGAAGACATTTGGAAGCTATCAAGCATGTTAGATGATGTCGAGTTTCTTTATATTCCAAGGAAGTTAAAGACAGTAGCTCATAATTTAGTTAAATTTTCTATTTTTTTTTTGTTGAAGGACATCTCCTGGGAGAAGTTTTTCCATACTTGGGTTGTCCAGGATGCAAAAAGTATATTTGAACTTTGTTGTTCGTTGATGCAGTAATATGAAGTCTTTGTTTTGGAGGAAAAAATGTTCAGAATAAAGTAAAAATTAATCCAAGTTGAAGAGAATAAGAGGAATGAAGTAGGAAACCAAATTCTCCTTGAAAATAGCATAATAATTGGAACTATGCCATAATGATTATTGACATAGCACATAATGATAATGATATTTGGAATGAATTATAGTGATAATTTAAAATATACTTATTATATATATAATATCAATAATATTTGGGGGCCTATTTTGGGGGCCTAAAGCCTTGGGGTCGAGCCGCTGCGATGGCCTAAAAGGTCATTATTTATTTTTATAACTTAAATTCTATATTTTTGAGGACTTAAAAACCTCATCTAAAGTCACCCGATTTGCATGCGTAGTCCGAGCGTGTAATCAAAAAATTTAAATATAAAAATCTGTGAAAATTGTAAAATTTGGCTAATAAATGAATTAATTTGACTCGGTCAATATTTGGGTAAACGGATTCGGACCCATGATTTGACGGTTCCGGAGGATCTGTAAAAAATATGAGAATTGGACATATGCGCGAAGTTGAATTACGATGTCCCAAGCCCGAGAATTGAAGTTTTGAAAAAATTATTTTCTAAAATTGTTTAAAGGAATTTGAAATGGAATTTGATAAGAACATGATGATACCGGGCCTGTATTTTGGTTCTGGCGTCTGATACAGGTATTATATATTATTTAAGATGACCCGGTGAAATTTGATGAAAAAGGGATGTCATTTGATGTGATTCGGACCTAATTTGCAAAAGTTGAGGTTTAAGAAGTTTTGAAATATTTCATTGATTTTGTGACGACCCAAAGGGTCATCACTTATTTTATTAATAATTTCGAGCTTCGAGGCCTTGAAAACCTCATTCTATGTTGCCTCGATTGACGTGCACGATCCGAGCATGTAGCCGGAAAGATTTTGTGATAGAAAATATGAATTCTATGAGAAATTTGGATAAAAATGATATTAATATTGATATGGTTGACTTCGGTCAACATTTTTGGTAAACGGATCCGGACCCGAGATTGAATGGTCCCGAGAGGTCCGTAGGAAAATATGGGACTTGGACATGTGTCCGAAGTCGAATTCTGAGGCCTAGAGCCCAAGTTATGAATTTTTATGTGAAATTATTTTTGATGCAATTATTAAAGGAAATAAATTAGTAGACCTTGGTATCGGGCTCGTATTTTGGTTCCGACGCCCGGTACAAGTCTTAAATATTATATATGTGATTTCTGTAAAGTTTGGTGACATTTGGATGTCGTTTGAGATGTTTTGGACCTTGAGTTCCAAGTTAAGGAGTTTTGAAAATCAAAAGTATGAAAATCATGAGTTTGAGGCTCGATTTGATTAAAACGAAGTGATATTGGCGATACGATCGCACGAACAAGTCCATAATGTGTTTTTGAGGTTGTGTACATGTTTGGTTTGGAGCCCGGGGGGCTCGGGTAAAGATTTGATAGGCCGTTGGTTAAATTTCTGAATTTTTGCACTGCTGGTTTTTCACCCAACTGTTGGCTTCGCAAATGCGAAGTATTTTTCGCAATTGCGAAGGTGACAGATCAAGGCAGGGTTCGCAAATGCGAACCCTTGATCGCAAATGCGAAGGGCGTCCAGGAAGGCTTGAGTTCGCAATTGCGAACATAACCTCGCAAATGCGAGGCCTTACTGCCAAGCCATGCTTCGCAAATGCGAAGCATTCTTCGCAAATGCGATGCCTTCACTGCTAAGCCATGCTTCGCAAATGCGAAGCCTTCTTCGCAAATGCGAAGGAGCCTTGTTCGCAAATGCGAACATTATGTCGCAAATGCGAACTTTCCAGTTTTTGCCTTGGCTTCGCAAATGCGAAGAAATGTTCGCAAATGCGAACTTCCCACCCTTAGCTTATTTTTCAAACTCCGGAAATTGGTCGGGGTTCGCAATTGCGAACCCATGTTCGCAAATGCGAACACAGAGACCTGAAAAACACGAATTTCAGTCATTTCTTCATTTTTCACAAAACCAAAACGCCCATTTGCGACTCTTCAAGGATTTCTTCTTCATCAAATCGATTGTAAGTCACTTTTTACTTAATTCTTTCAATTCCTAACATCATTAAACATGTTTTTCATTAGAAATCAAATGTTTTCATGGTAAAATTCTTGTTTTTGTTAGAAAATAGGGTTTTTCATAAATTGGGGAATTGGACCTCGAATTGAGGTCCGATTTTGAAACAAATCATATATATGAACTCGTGGGGGAATGGGTAACCGGATTTTAGTCATAACCCCGAATTCCGACCATGTGGGCCCGGGGTTGAAATTTACTATTCATGGCAGAATGTTGAAAAAGTGTTATTTGGTATTAAGAATTAGTTTGTTGAGTAGAATTGATGATATTAAATCAATTGTGTATAGATACGGTTGGATTGGAGCCAAATTGAAAGAAAAGATATTTCCACGGATTTGATTGTTCATAAGCATTCGAGGTAAGTGTTTGTTCTATCCTAGCTTGAGGGAATAGGATTATGTGTTATGTGTTATGTGATCGAGTGCGGTGTATGGGCTGTGGTGACGAGCATCCATACATTGGCGTCTAGCATGACCGTGAGTCGTTGGAAAATAATTATTTTGAGATATATTACAGATGAATTGTTATTGTTCTCCCTTGTTGGGACTTGTTGTGAAGATAATTATTGATTGCCCTTGATGGGACGATTTATGAATTGTTGTTTCTTTCTTTGCCCTTAACCGTGATTGTTATTTGGGTGAGGAAGAGAGATAATGCACGAAGGGTGATGCCGTGCCATGTTTATTATTGATTATGCACGAAGGATCATGCCGTGCCATGTTTATTATTGATTATGCACGAAGGATCATGCCGTGCCATGTTTATTATTGATTATGCACGAAGGATCATGCCGTGTCCTATTATTGAACCATGTACGAAGGATCATGCCGTACTATGGATGTGAGGATGAGAGTAAAAGCACGAAGGGTGATGCCGTGCAACTGTTTGCTATTCCTTGAATTGATATTATTTGTGTTTACATTACACTTTGTTTTTCCTTGTGAAATTATTAATTGTGGTTAATTGTTGAATTCTTTAAGATACTCCTTATTGTGTTAATACTTGATTAAATTCTTGTTATTTTGGTGGTACATATATATATATTGAATTGCACAGGTTTATGTGGGTGTCTGGTCCTAGGCTTGTCACTACTTCGCCGGGATAGGCCAGGCACTTACCAGCACATGGGGTCGGTTGTGCTGATGCTACACTTCTGTGCGTTTTTGCACAGGTCCGGGTTACGATCAGGAGCAGCAGCAGCAGTAAATAGATTGCGTGGGAGTTGATCACATTTGAGACCGAGGTAGCTTGCAGACGTCCGCAGGCCCGGCGTCTCTTTCTTTAATTATGTTAATAGCTGTAGTCTCATTGTTCCGAGACAAACAGAATTATGTTATATTTCCTTCAGACTTTTATGTGTAGTATTCCATAGTAGTTTGTGAGTTGGTGACTCCAAGTCTTGGGTAGAGGATTTCAGTATGATTTTACCTCGTGATTTATTATTTCCATTTCGATAAAGTATTCCGCATTTATTTAATTAAAATTGTGTTAAAAATAGGATAGTATGAACACAGTGGCTTGCCTAGCTACCACGAGTAGGCGCCATCACGATCCCGATGTTGGGGAAAAATCCGGGTCGTGACAAGTTGGTATCAAAGCTCTAGGTTACATAGGTCTCACCACTCACGAACAAGCTTAGTAGAGTTTGAGAGGTAGGTACGGAGACGTCTGTACTTGTCCTCCAGAGTCTATTGAGTTAGGAAAAAGTCTCTCATTTGTTCTTTCTTGTCGTGCTACTTGATCCTCAATTACTGATTGAATTTCTATTCTGTCCTTTCGCAGATGGTAAGGACACGCACTTCTTCGTCCGCCGACCAGCAGCCTGAGCCCCAGACAGCTCCTGTGAGGGGCAGGGGTCGAGGCCGTATCAGAGGCCGTGGTAGGGGTAGAGCTCAGCCCCAGGCAGCTACCCCGGAGGTGGAGCCCCATATTGAGATTGACGAGGAGGTTCCGATTCCAGCAGCTCCAGTGGGCCCAGCTCAGGTCCCAGGAGAGGCTTTAATCACCCCAGATCTCCGGGATGCTTTGGTCAGAATAGCGGGATTCATGGACAGCATTGCCAGAGCGGGTTTATTATCAGTTGCCCCAGCTACTTCTCAGGCGGGAGGAGGGGCCCAGACTCCTATTGCTCATACTCCGGAGCCAGTAGCTCCTCAGCCTCAGGCACCAGTAATTCAGCCAGCTGTGGCTACTCAGTCAGGTACCACAGCTCATGCCGGTGATGGAACGGCCATGACTTCTGATTCGTTATGGAGGCTTGATCGGTTCTCCAAGCTATTTACCACTACTTTCAGTGGAACCGCATCAGAGGATCCTCAGGACTTTTTATTCAGTTGTCATGAGATTCTCAAGACTATGGGGATCGTGGAGTCAAACGGAGTTGATTTCTGTACTTTCAGACTTGCAGGATCCGCCAAGACTTGGTGGAGAGATTATTGCCTGACTCGACCAGCAGGGTCCCCAACTCTATCATGGGACCAGTTTGCGGAACTATTTATGGAGAAGTTTCTCCCTACTACTCGGCGGGATTTACTTCGGAGGCAGTTTGAGCGCCTCCATCAGGGCACTATGACAGTTACACAGTATGAGACGAGATTTATCGACTTGGCTCGTCATGCAATGGTGATACTTCCCACTGAGCGGGAGAGGGTCCGCAAGTTTATAGATGGGCTTAATCATCCGATTAGACTCCGGATGGCTATGGGCGTGGGGAGTGACATATCATTTCAGGAGGCAGCTAATGCAGCACGCAGAGTTGAGATGGCTCTTACTAGGGGAGGCGGTTATTCTTCAGATAAGTGGCCTCGTCATTCCGGCAGATTTAGTGGTGCCTCATCTGGAGGCAAGGATTCTTATGATAGGGGCCAGTCTTCCAGGCCTTTTCAGTCAGCTATCCAGGTTTTGCAGGGTGGTTCAGGTGATCGTGGGTTTCATGAGCAGTATTCAGATCAGCCTTCCATCAATGCTCAGCCTTTTTAGAGTGTTCGTGGGGGCCATTAAGGTCGTCAGGGTTAGCAGTCCCAGCAGCCAAAGTGTTGTTATGGTTGTGGTAACCCGGGTCGTCTTGTCAGGTTTTGACCTCGAGCAGCAGGCAACACTCAGCAGCGAGGTATTCGCCCTATGATTCAGGCCCCAACAGACCTATAGCCTGCCCTACCAGCCAGGAGCAGGGGTAGGGATCGTAGAGGTAGAGGTCGAGACCGTAGAGGTGGAGACCGGCCCGCCAGAGTTAGAGGTCAGCCGGTGGATGACCGTCCTAGAGACATAGCTCAGAGGGGTGGTGCCGATCCCCGATTTTATGCTTTACCTGAGCCAGGCCAGAGGCAGAGGCATCAGATGCTGTGATTACAGGTACTATTCTTGTGTGTGACAGAGGTGCTTCAGTATTATTTGACCCCGGATCTACCTATTCCTATGTGTCTTCCTACTTTGCACCGTATTTGGCTGTGCCCAGCTATGCTCTGGATATTCCAGCTTATGTGGCTACGCCAGTGGGTGACTCTATTGTAGTCGATCGGGTGCATCGTTCGTGCGTAGTTATATTTGGGGGTCTTGAGACCCGTGTTGATCCGTTGCTCTTGGATATGGTAGATTTTGATGTCATATTGGGGATGGACTGGTTGTCCCCATACCATGCTATTCTTGATTGTCATGCTAAGACTGTCACCTTAGCCTTGCCAGAATCACCCCGATTAGAGTGGAAGGGTACCTCAAGCCACTCCGTTCGCACTGTTATTTCTTATGTTAAGGCTCGACGTATGGTCGAGAAGGGGTGTTTAGCTTATTTGGCTTATGTTCGTGATTCCAGTACAGAAGTTCCTTCCATTGATTCAGTCCCTATTGCACGGGAGTTTCCTGAGGTTTTTCCTTCAGACCTGCCGGGCATGCCACCCGACAGGGATATTGACTTCTGTATTGATTTGGCACCGGGCACTCAGCCCATCTCTATTCCACCCTATCGTATGGCCCCGCCGGAGTTAAAAGAGTTGAAAGATCGGTTGCAGGACCTTCTTGAGAAGGGTTTTATCAGACCCAGTGTTTCCCCCTGGGGAGCACCTGTATTATTTGTAAAGAAGAAGGATGGCTCGATGCGGATGTGTATTGATTACATGCAGTTAAACAAAGTGACTATCAAAAATAAATATCCACTGCCGAGGATTGATGATTTGTTTGACCAGCTCCAGGGAGCGAGGGTATTCTCTAAGATAGACTTGAGGTCAGGCTACCATCAGCTGAAGATCAGGGCGGCCGACATCCCTAAGACAGCCTTTCGCTCTAGATATGGGCATTATGAGTTCTTGGTCATGTCCTTCGGGTTGACCAATGCCCCAGAAGCATTCATGGAGTTGATGAATCGGGTATTCAGGCCTTACTTAGATCCGTTCGTGATAGTCTTCATAGATGACATCCCGGTGTACTCCCGCAGACCAGGAAGAGCACGAGCAAGCACCTCGAGTGGTTCTTCGGACTCGAAAGATAATCGACTATATGCCAAATTTTCAAAATGTGAGTTCCGGCTGAGTTCGGTAGCATTTCGGGTCATATTGTATCCGTGGAGGGTATTCGAGTAGACCCAAAGAAGATTGAGGCGGTTCGGAATTGGCCTCGACCAGCTTCGATGGATCGAGATACGGAGTTTCTTGGGATTAGCAGGTTACTACCGTCATTTTGTAGAAGGGTTTTCTTCTACTGCCCCGATGACCGGGTTGACCCGAAGGGTGTCCGGTTTGTGTGGTTCGAGGAGTGTGAGGCGAGCTTTCGAAGCTCAAGACGGCCTTGACCACCGCACCGGTGTTGGTACTACCTACGGGTGGTAGGGCCTTATACGGTTTATTGTGACGCATCTCGTACGGGGCTTGGAGCGGTATTGATGCGGGATGGTAAGGTTATCGCTTATGCTTCGAGGCGATTAAAGATACATGAGAAGAATTATCCAGTTCATGATCTTGAATTAGCGGCAGTGGTTCATGCCTTAAAGATCTGGAGGCATTACCTATATGGTGTGACATGCGAGGTGTACACTGATCACAAAAGCCTACAATACTTGTTCAAATAGAAGGAGTTGAATCTACGACAGCGGAGATGGTTAGAGTTGCTAAAAGACTATGATGTTACTATATTATATCACCCGGGTAAGGCCAATGTGGTGGCCGATGCATTGAGTAGAAAGTATGCCGGCATGGGTAGTCTTGCATATATTCCGGTCAATCAGAGACCATTAGCTCTAGATGTCCAGGCCTTAGCCAACCAGTTCGTGAGACTAGACATTTCTGAGCCTAGCAGAGTGTTAGCCTGCACGGTCTCTCGTTCTTCATTATTAGAGCGTATCCGTGAGAGGCAATTTGATGATCCTCATTTACGTGAGTTGAGAGATACAGTACAACGGGGAGGTTCCACACAGGTAAACCTAGATGATGATGGGGTATTGAAATTGCAGGGTCGAGTTTGTGTGCCCAATGTCGAAGGGATTCGAGAGTTGATCTTAGCAGAGGCCCACAGTTCGCGGTATTCTATTCACCCAGGTGCCGCGAAGATGTACCAGGACTTACGTCAGCACTATTGGTGGCGCAGAATGAAGAAAGATATCGTTGCGTATGTCGCTCGGTGTCTAAATTGTCAGCAGGTGAAATATGAGCACCAGAGACCTGGTGGTGTATTCCGGAGGATTGAAATTCCCGAGTGGAAATGGGAGCGGATCACTATGGACTTCGTTACTGGACTTCCTTTGACTCGGAGGAAATTTGATGCTATTTGGGTCATTGTTGATAGACTGACCAAATCAGCACACTTTATTCCAGTATCTGTCTCCTACTCGTCGGAGAGATTAGCGGAGGTTTACATTAGGGAGATTGTTCGTCTCCATGGGGTGCCAATATCTATTATCTCTGATCGGGGTACGCAGTTTACCTCGCGGTTCTGGAGAGCGGTTCAGCAGGAGTTAGGCACCCAGGTTCGGTTGAGTACAGCATTTCATCCTCAGACGGATGGCCAGTCCGAGAGGACTATTCAGATTCTTGAGGACATGCTTCGAGCCTGTGTTATTGATTTCGGAGGCTCATGGGACCGGTTTCTGCCATTAGCAGAGTTCGCCTACAATAACAGTTACCAATCTAGCATCCAGATGGCTCCTTATGAGGCGTTGTATGGTAGGCGATGTCGATCACCAATTGGATGGTTTGAACCGGGAGAGGCTCGGTTGTTAGGAACAGACTTAGTTCAGGAGGCCTTGGATAAGGTCAAGACTATTCAGGAGAGATTGCGTTCAGCTCAGTCTAGGCAAAAGACTTATGCGGATCGTAAGGTTCGAGATGTAGATTTCATGGTTGGTGAACGAGTATTGCTCCGAGTGTCGCCTATGAAGGGCGTGATGAGGTTTGGGAAGAAGGGCAAGCTCAGCCATAGGTATATTGGTCCATTTGAGATTCTAGACAGAGTGGGAGGGGTGGCTTACAGATTAGCTTTGCCGCCTAGCTTATCAGCCGTGCATCCGGTTTTTCACGTATCTATGCTTCGGAGATACCACGGCGATCCCACACATGTGTTAGACTTCAGTACTGTCCAATTGGACAATGATCTATCTTACGAGGAGGAGCCGGTAGCCATTCTAGACAGGCAGGTTCGACAGTTGAGGTCGAAGAGTTATCCTTCTGTGCGTGTTCAGTGGAGAGGTCAGCCTCCTGAGGCATCGACCTGGGAGTCCGAGTCTGATATGCGGAGCCGCTACCCATACTTGTTTCCCGACTCAGGTACTTCTCTCTTTTGTCCGTTCGAGGACGAACGGTTGTTTTTAGAGGTGGAGATTGTGACGACCCAAAGGGTCATCACTTATTTTATTAATAATTTCGAGCTTCTGAGGCCTTGAAAACCTCATTCTATGTTGCCTCGATTGACGTGCACGATCCGAGCATGTAGCCGGAAAGATTTTGTGATAGAAAATATGAATTCTATGAGAAATTTGGATAAAAATGATATTAATATTGATATGGTTGACTTCGGTCAACATTTTTGGTAAACGGATCCGGACCCGAGATTGGATGGTCCCGAGAGGTCCGTAGGAAAATATGGGACTTGGACATGTGTCCGGAGTCGAATTCTGAGGCCTAGAGCCCAAGTTATGAATTTTTATGTGAAATTGTTTTTGATGCAATTATTAAAGGAAATAAATTAATAGACCTTGGTATCGGGCTCGTATTTTGGTTCCGACGCCCGGTACAAGTCTTAAATATTATATATGTGATTTCTGTAAAGTTTGGTGACATTTGGATGTCGTTTGAGATGTTTTGGACCTCGAGTTCCAAGTTAAGGAGTTTTGAAAATCAAAAGTATGAAAATCATGAGTTTGAGGCTCGATTTGATTAAAACGAAGTGATATTGGCGATACGATCGCACGAACAAGTCCATAATGTGTTTTTGAGGTTGTGTACATGTTTGGTTTGGAGCCCGGGGGCTCGGGTAAAGATTTGATAGGCCGTTGGTTAAATTTCTGAATTTTTGCACTGCTGGTTTTTCACCCAGCTGTTGGCTTCGCAAATGCGAAGTATTTTTCGCAATTGCGAAGATGACGGACCAAGGCAGGGTTCGCAAATGCGAACCCTTGATCGCAAATGCGAAGGGCGTCCAGGAAGGCTTGGGTTCGCAATTGCGAACATAACCTCGCAAATGCGAGGCCTTCACTGCCAAGCCATGCTTCGCAAATGCGAAGCATTCTTCGCAAATGCGATGCCTTCATTGCTAAGCCATGCTTCGCAAATGCGAAGCCTTCTTCGCAAATGCGAAGGAGCCTTGTTCGCAAATGCGAACATTATGTCGCAAATGCGAACCTCCCAGTTTTGCCTTGGCTTCGCAAATGCGAAGAAATGTTCGCAAATGCGAACTTCCCACCCTTAGCTTATTTTTCAAACTCCAGAAATTGGTCGGGGTTCGCAATTGCGAACCCATGTTCGCAAATGCGAACACAGAGACCTGAAAAACACGAATTTCAATCATTTCTTCATTTTTCACAAAACCAAAACGCCCATTTGCGACTCTTCAAGGATTTCTTCTTCATCAAATCGATTGTAAGTCACTTTTTACTTAATTCTTTCAATTCCTAACATCATTAAACATGTTTTTCATTAGAAATCAAATGTTTTCATGGTAAAATTCTTGTTTTTGTTAGAAAATAGGGTTTTTCATAAATTGGGGAATTGGACCTCGAATTGAGGTCCGATTTTGAAACAAATCATATATATGAACTCGTGGGGGAATGGGTAACCGGATTTTAGTCATAACCCCGAATTCCGACCATGTGGGCCCGGGGTTGAAATTTACTATTCATGGCAGAATGTTGAAAAAGTGTTATTTGGTATTAAGAATTAGTTTGTTGAGTAGAATTGATGATATTAAATCAATTGTGTATAGATACGGTTGGATTGGAGCCAAATTGAAAGAAAAGATATTTCCACGGATTTGATTGTTCATAAGCATTCGAGGTAAGTGTTTGTTCTATCCTAGCTTGAGGGAATAGGATTATGTGTTATGTGTTATGTGATCGAGTGCGGTGTATGGGCTGTGGTGACGAGCATCCATACATTGGCGTCTAGCATGACCGTGAGTCGTTGGAAAATAATTATTTTGAGATATATTACAGATGAATTGTTATTGTTCTCCCTTGTTGGGACTTGTTGTGAAGATAATTATTGATTGCCCTTGATGGGACGATTTATGAATTGTTGTTTCTTTCTTTGCCCTTAACCGTGATTGTTATTTGGGTGAGGAAGAGAGATAATGCACGAAGGGTGATGCCGTGCCATGTTTATTATTGATTATGCACGAAGGATCATGCCGTGCCATGTTTATTATTGATTATGCACGAAGGATCATGCCGTGCCATGTTTATTATTGATTATGCACGAAGGATCATGCCGTGCCCTATTATTGAACCATGTACGAAGGATCATGCCGTACTATGGATGTGAGGATGAGAGTAAAAGCACGAAGGGTGATGCCGTGCAACTGTTTCCTATTCCTTGAATTGATATTATTTGTGTTTACATTACACTTTGTTTTTCCTTGTGAAATTATTAATTGTGGTTAATTGTTGAATTCTTTAAGATACTCCTTATTGTGTTAATACTTGATTAAATTCTTGTTATATTGGTGGTACATATATATATATATTGAATTGCACAGGTTTATGTGGGTGTCCGGTCCTAGGCTTGTCACTACTTCGCCGGATAGGCCAGGCACTTACCGAGCACATGGGGTCGGTTGTGCTCATACTACACTTCGTGCGTTTTTGCACGGAGTCCGAGGTTACGATCGGGAGCACCACCAGCAGCAGCGAGCAGCAATAAATAGATTGCGTGGGAGTTGATCACATTTGAGACCGAGGTAGCTTGCAGACGTCCGCAGGCCCGGCGTCTCTTTCTTTAATTATGTTAATAGCTGTAGTCTCATTGTTCCGAGACAAACAGAATTATGTTATATTTCCTTCAGACTTTTATGTGTAGTATTCCATAGTAGTTTGTGAGTTGGTGACTCCAAGTCTTGGGTAGAGGATTTCAGTATGATTTTACCTCGTGATTTATTATTTCCATTTCGATAAAGTATTCCGCATTTATTTAATTAAAATTATGTTAAAAATAGGATAGTATGAACACAGTGGCTTGCCTAGCTACCACGAGTAGGCGCCATCACGATCCCGATGTTGGGGAAAAATCCGGGTCGTGACAGATTTCGAGGTTTGATTTGTTGTTATTGAGGTTAGTTTGGCGATTTGATCGCACGGATAAGTTCATATGATGTTATTGAGTTAATAAGTATTTTTGGTTAGGAGCCCGGAGGGCTCGAGTGTATTTTGGGAGGTTTTTGACTTAAGAAAAATTGCAGGTGTTTAGTTGTTGGGTTCCTGATGTTTCCTTCTTCACTTTCGTGGGAGAACCCTCGCGAACACGATGCATTAAATTTTGATGAAGGAAATTTCTTCTACGCGAACGCATAGCACAGGTCGCGAACGCGAGGTGTGTTGGGGGGTTATCTCTTCGGGAACGCGGTCCTGGCCACACGAATGCGAAGACCAAATGAGCCTGGGTAGGGGGTGGGGCATTTGTTGTACGCAAACGCGACCCTTTGGATGCGAACGCGAGGGCTCGAGGGGTTTCATATCTGCAATGCAAGTCCAATATCGTGAATTGAACACGAAGTTCTTCAGGCCTGACTCATCGCAACGCGATGAGCATGTCAAGAACGCGAAGGGAAATTTTTTATGCCCAGTTACTTTAAAAGACCAAAACCTAACACTTACGGGATTTTCATAAAATTTCATAAACCTCTTCTTCTCCAAAGCTCTTAGGCGATTTTTGAAGCATTTCCTCACCATAATCTCTTGGGTAAGTAATTTTTAACTTGTTATCTTCTATTTTTATCAACACTCACTGGATTTCAAGGCCTAAAATATGATATTAAGGATATAAAATTAGGAATTTGGGTAGAGTAAGGGATTTTTGATTAACTATGATTTTGACCTTGTTTTAGGATCAAATTCTAAAAATAATTATATATTTGGGCTCATGGGTGAATGGGGGATCGGATTTTGATTCGAACCTCGTGTTTTTACCAAGCGAGTCTGGGGTCGATTTTTGGATTTTGGGAAAGAATGATTAGAAAGCTATAATTAGGCATTAAAATTGAATTATTTAGCGTTTATTGATGTTATAAAGTCGATTATGTATATATACGATTGATTTGGAGCAGAATTTGAAAGGAAAGGTGGTGTTTAGGCTTGAGTTGGCCGTGAAAGTTTGAGGTAAGTCTCAGGCCTAACCTTAGCTTGAGGGATTATGAGTTGTGTCCTATTTACTAATTGCTTCTTGTTGAGTACGATATATAGGTAAGGTGATGAGTATCTATACATTGGTGTCGAGCATGACCGTGAGTCTTATAGTGATAGATATTGTGTTCTCAAATGTTGCTATGGATTTTTTAATTGGTGATTCTTGATATTGAGCAAAGATTTCATTTATTCTTGTGGATTTTATTTATGATTAAGTATTGGTACTAATTGAGCTGAGTAGCAATTGAGTTAGGATTGGTTATAGGTGATTCTCCCTTACCGGGATGTTTATTTTGATATTGTTGTTCCCTTGTCGGGAAGTTTTTATACTGCTTTTATTCCCTTGCTGGGATTCCTTGTGATTTTGTGCTGGCTTGTAAATGGGGGCGGGTGGTACTCCTACCACAGGATTTAATAAAATGAGAGCGGGTGGTACGCCTACCACGAGATATGATGAAATGGCAACGAGTGGTATGCCTACCATAAGATATAATAAATTGGGAGCAAGTGGTACGCCTACCACAAGATATAATAAAATGCGAACGGATGGTACGCCTACCACAAGATATGATGAAATGGGAACAGATGGTATGCCTACCACAAGATATGAGAAATTGAATCGGGTTCACTACAAGAAAAATGTTCAATAGCGAACGGAAATCTGGTTCCTAAAAGCAATGAATTGGTCGCAAATGCTTAATAGCGACCAGCTATACTGGTCCTTACAGCCTTCGCCGCTAAATGTGATTAAGGATGAGATAATGTGCTGGTCGCTATTAAGCATTTGCGACCAGTTTTAAACTGGACTGTAAATGTTTTTAAGGATCATAGTTCTGGTGGTTATTTGCATATTTTAGGGACAAAAATTCTGGTCCTTAAAGGTGATTAAGGACGAGTTAAATGCGCTGGTCGCTATTAATCATTTGCGACCAGTTTTAAACTGGACTGTAAATGTTTTTAAGGACCACAGTCCTGGTGGTAATTTGCATATTTTAGGTACAAAAATTCTGGTCCTTGAATATTTTCGTGGCTAGTTTAAAGATGGTCGTTAAAATATTTCACGATCAGTAAATTTCTTGTCCTTAAAATATTTTTGCGACTAGTTTAAATATGATCGTTAAAACATTCACGACCAGTTAGAACCTGGTCGTTATAGTTATTCAGAGAAGTTTAAAGCTGGTCCCTAAAGAAACAAGTCACAAGTCCCTATAAATTACATTTAGTTTGCAACTAGAGAATCGGAAATCTTAATATATAGATAATGTTGCTTTCATAGAATAATACCAAAATGATCAACATCAGTTAATTAATTAGTTGAAGCGTACATCAATGATTTAAGTTAGTCACAATATTGTGTTCATAAACATTTAGCAAAAAACAACATATACTAATAATATCCCTCGATTGTAATGTAAAATTGTGGTTGATCTCTATGTCGTCAAAGATCGGCTTTCTCGTAAACTTTAATATCCAACACCTGTTAAAGAAATAAGAAATTTCAATTAGAAAAACTATATATAATAGATGTATACTCAAGTCACAAGTCCCTAAAGAAATTTTATGTCAATCTTACTTGCATAAAATTGTTACAGAAACACAGCATACAGTTCATTCTTGTGGTATATGGTAGTCATAGCCATCATTCCAATTGAGCTTTTTTAACAAGGTCCATTACCTCTAGCAAATATCTTGCCTAAACTTCGCATAAGTTTAGTTCCATTAAGTGGACCAGCAGTCCCAAGAAAACATGGAAATAACGAACATACCGTGATTTTTCCTTTACCAAAGCAACTTAAAGACTACAGCTAATGTATGCAGCTTTGACATAATACAACAAGCAAGAGCATTAAGTGGGTTACATCCAATCATAACATCATAGATCTAGCAACAAGGTCATTTCACATTACGACGAAACAATCTTAGAATAATGCTAGAAGGCTACTAATTGAGTCAGATGGGAGCTCTAGGAAGCAAATTTAGGGTGTCAAAAAGCATTCTTCAAGAGAGTTTTAGACATTAGCAAAATCAATGTTAGCGATAAACTAGCAATTGCTGTCTCAAATTTTTCGTGGCCTCTTAACACATAAGTTATAACCTTGTAAACAGTTAGATTGAAGAACAAGCTCATAAACTCGCAGGACAAATTCTTTTTTTAGAAGTTTAACAGAGTAAATCTGTAGAAGTTTGTTGAGCTTCACAGAACAACTTAGTCACTTGTTCAAAAGTTTAGAACTGTATGATACAGGAGAAGTTATTGTGAAACCTAACTTAAGTTTGCATGTTGAAGAACTTTGGCAGGTCAGTAGAACGAACCAATAGTTAGAGACTGATTCCAGTAAACTTTCATGACTGAATATGTGAGGAAAACTATGTCTCTGTGGGGCAAAGCACAAGCATTGTCCAAAGGATGTGAGGGGATGTTTCACCTTGCGATATTGGAGAAAAAACTTGAATTGAGAGCCTTTTGTCGATAACAAACGCTTAGCATGACATAAGAGTAGTCATATGGATATTCATCCTATACCTGAAATGTTTAACCATTTAAGTTGCTCAGATACAACATAGAACCGTTGCCGAGCCATTTCTCCATATGGCTCAGTTGTGGCTGCTGGCTGATATCATCCTCATTTTAGTATGTGTTCAAAATGGATCTACCTGAAATATTAGAAACTAAGAGCTTTCTCGAATCAATGCTCGAATCATTGACAGAAAAGACACTTATGGCCCGAAGCAGGGATGTACTAGTCAAGAAGCTACAAGATGAATTGAAAGGGAAAAAGTATTTTCTAAGGGAGCACTGCTGATTTTCTATCTTATCAATAAACGACACGAACATGTAGGTTTTGAGGATTTCGAATGTGCAGGTGCTGCAGCTTCTAAGTCTGAGAATATGAAATTTTCATGTGGAGCTAATACTGGATTTTTCAAATATATTGTTGCTTTGAAACATACAACTGCAGTGTATGCAACAGGGGATCAAACTAGGTAGGTGCTTGATGAGTCACTTTATTTGATAGTACTATTGGAGTCGAAACAATTTTGCGGCATAGAACAATTTGGAAGCCAAAAAAATAAAAAAACTAGAGCAAGAGTCAACTTGCAAAAGATGTGAATCAAGTAGAAAATCAAGCCACATCTTTCTGGGATGTTTCAAGTTGGAGATGGAGTAAAGTCAAGTTCTGGCATGACACCCAGATTGCATGCCACCTGGTTTATACACTCCCCTATGGAAGATTCATTCCCGGAGTTATACAGTTTTGTTACCAAAACTGAGGCTGTTATTGCAGATTACAAGATATCACAGAGTTGGGACAACACTTTTTAGAAGGAATTGGAATGATTGGAAGATGGTAATAATGTTTACTATGCTACAATAACTCAATGGCCTTGCACTGCCACAGGCTGATCCAGATTGTATCAGATGGAAAGGTCCTTAAAAATAGGAACTTCTCTGTCAGTTCTTTTTACAATATTATGGATAGACCATCAACACTACCCAACACCATGCAAACATAGCTGATAAAGCAAAGGACAATAAAATGTCAAATGATTCACTTGGTTGGTAGTAACATGTGCTTGTCTGACACAGAGTAATCTACAAAAAAGAGGCATTCAGATTTGCAGCAGATGCAATCTCTGAGAGGAGCGGCTTGAAGACATAGACGAGTTGTTCTACACTGTACACTCACATATCATATCTCTAATTTCATGCTAAATACATTGGGGATAGACTAATTTCAAGGTCCTATATTTGATAGTACTATTGGAGTCGACAAAATTTCAAAACACACAAACCACACTGTAAAATAGCGATGGCAGCTAGATTAACATTCATAGATTAACATACACTTAAATCAACAAAATAAATTGAGGTTTCATGTAAGTTGTTATTCACCTGGTATCAAGGATCCAACTAGTCATTCTCCTCAGCTGGAGGCTGGAAATTAGTTTGTTGCGCTAATACTAATTCTTTTATTTTCCTCAGTTCTCTCATCTCATTTTTGAAGTTAGACAGACGATCCTTCAAAGACTGGTTTTCATTTTCAATTGAACGTAGCTTAGCCAATAATTCAGTTTTTGAGGTAGTTCCCCCTTTCAAATCTTTTGCCTTTAATCCACCCCCAAAGCCAAATACATGACTACGAATTTGAGGTCCAAAACATTTTTCTACAATCCCTATGTTAGGAAGTGACTGTTCAGACTGCACCAATTCCTTGATTTGAGCCTACAAAGTATATAGAGAAATTTTTGTCAGATCCCGTAATAACTAAAGTAAAGAACATATTCAATTAACCAAACGCACATGTTTCTCTATTGTTTCAGGTTCAACAAGTGTGTTATTCTTCTTGCGAGTCTCGAAGAAAATAGTTGCCAAATCTGGTGGTGTGCCATCTTTTCCGCCCTTTACATAGAAGTAAATATATCAAATAACGTCTCGTTAATATTAAGCAATAATAGATTTGATAATAACACCTTCTGATAAATAATCTCTCTAATTGGCTTGCTACCAATATGATAAAGCATCTTCAACTTAGTTCTATTTGCTGCATTCCTGTTACTTCTCGCCTATATTTGAGTGACAATATTAAATAAAATGCTATAAATAATGTATCAATTAAAATATCACTGTATAAAATAAAATTACATAATTAGGTATTGTGTCAAACCTGAAAACTTTCGGTAGAAAAATGTTCCTTTAGCAACCACTCCCATTGTTTCTTGTCTACCCCCTTGGGCACATTCTTAAGAGCCTCTTGGACTGGCTTACCCTTCACATAGTTTGCATGCAATTATCCTCTCCATTTGTTCTATAACTCTTTCATCCATCCCAAAATATGATCCCGATGGATATCCATGTCATCACTCTCAAATTTATCCTACGATACATCAAACATAGATTGATATCCAATATCAATCACAGAAACTCCATGTTATAGAAGAAAACATAGTTGAGAATTATAACCATGACAAAAGAAACCACAAGCAGCTTATAACAGTTCATTTTAGGAACACCAGCAAGGATGCAATTCAGGACCTTTCCACAGGTTTCATACTTGGCTTTTAATTTAACAATCATCAACTTGCTCTATCAGTGTAGTTTAACCTGCGATAGCATGTTAAACTTTGACTCAATACATGGAACTTTGACTCATTTCGTAAGTGCTCATTTGTCTTAACAATCGTTGTGCAGCTGAAGATCTTGTTGAGAAAAACAATGTCAAGATGATAGTTTTAGGCATGCAGACTTGGGAAGAAACAACTTTAGTAGCTGATATTGGGAAAAAGCATCAAGTTCCAATAATCTCTTTTGTTACAGCTTCTTACACACCAGAATTGGTGCAGCTAATATGGACTTTCTTGGCGAAAATGAGTACAAGTAGCTTGGAACAAATTAATTGTATATCTGCTATTGTTCGTTCGTACCTATGGAGGAGAATCATAATAATTTATGAAGATGACATGTATAGTGATTCTAGTATGCTTGCAGTTTTATCTGAAACACTTAAAGGTGATGGTGCAGAAATAGAGCATCAAGTAATTCTTCACAAACCTCTTCTTTATCCGATCCAAGGGAAGTTGTTCGACGAGAGGTTGTGAAGTTACTAAGGAAACAATCAAGGGTGTTTGTCGTTCTTCGCTCATCAGTATCCACTGCAAGTCATGTCACGACCCAAATCCAGTTGTGATGGTGCCCAACAATCAAGCTAGGCCAGCCAGACCAACAATTTACTCATTTCATCGAATACCAGTCCCAAATGGACAACCCAAGAAGAATATATGAGTTTAAGAACTCCAATAATAATAATAATGAACAAAATACCGACACTCCCAAAGATCCGGAGTCACAAGTCTAGAGCCTCTAACAAAACCCAACAGGAATAGAGAGTACTGTATAGAAATACTCAAGTCCGAATACAAAATACAAATAACAACTGGAAAAGAGAGGAGAAGCTAGGTTCTGCGAACGTAGGCAGCTACCTCAGCAACTCGATATGACACTGCAAATGCTGGAAATGCCTGTCTACTGCTCCTGAGTACCTGAGTTTGCACACAAAAGGTGTAGGGAGTATGGGTGAGTACTAAGTACTCAGTGAGTAATAAATATATATACAAGTAGCTGAAAATAAGAAATCCACAGAATACCATATAATGAAGCTAAACTACAGTTTGAATCTCCTACGAACTAGCATCAACAATACAATACAGCTACCACATAGTAATTCAACAAGTAAAGATGCAATGCAATGCACATGACCGCTACGGCGTGTAGCCCGATCCATTTAACGTCGACGGCGCTCACTGGGGGTGTGTACGGACTCCGGAGGGGCTCCTACAGCCCAAGCGCAATACTGCTGCGGCGTGCATCCCGATCCTCATATCAACCACCGCGGCGTGCAGCCCGATCCATGCTCAGTCCACAATAAGCAAATAAGTCACAAAATAGTTCATTTTTCTTAATTCCAGTTTCCAGTTCATAATTTATGAAAAATACTTTAATTTTATTAAATTTGCAAAAGCCGGTGACTTAGCATTTTAATAGTGTGATTTCAATTTCCAGGGCTGAGATCTGTGATTTAAGCAAATATAGCTATCACATAAATATTGTCCTCTAAGGACACTACAGGTCGGCACAAGGCCCCAAACAAGGCTTACAGCCCACAAATATATCAAATACAGTGTATTTCCAACACTAATAACATATTATTCATTTCCGGGATGGACCAAGTCTCTATCCCCAGTCACAATCAATCCTGTACTTGCCACGGTGTGCGAGCCACGCACTACTAGCGTCACAATGTGCTAAGCCGGGGTTTCGAACCCTCAGGCTACCATATACACAAACTACTCACCTCTAGCCGGTCGTAGACTCGTCCGCGATGCCTTTTCCTTTGAATTTAGCTCCCTCGTGCATAGAATCTAGGCAAATCACAATAATTATATCAAATACGGGTCAAAGAACCATAACCCATTTCAATTTACATGAAATTCGCATAAATACACTAAGTTGGTAAAACCCGACCCCGGGCCCACTGCTCGGAAAATTCCGAAATTAGTACCAACGCGATCCTCATCTCGCCACGAGTCCGTGCATATAAAATATATCGAAATCGGAGTTCAAATGGCCTTCCAAAACTCAAAATCCCGTTTTCAATATCTAGGCCACATTTCTTCAAAATTCTACCCAAATTCATGAAGATTCATGTTAATCCTACCATAAAATTATGTTTTTGAGTCAAGAATCTTACCTCCGACGAATACCCGATGATTTCTCAGTGCTTTCCTCGAGTTTTCTTCTCTCTAGGGCTCAAAATTGTGTTTTGGGTGAATGAACCCGCGAGCCCTCTGTTCTGTGATTTAATTCACTGCCAGAACAATTTGCTCTACGCGATCGCGACTCGCCTCACGCGATCGCGATGTTCAAAAATCCGGACTCACGCGATCGCATCTCTCCTCCTGCGATCGCGTATCACAAAAATCCCTGACGATATTTTTCCTTCTACGCGATCGCGTAGACCCTCATGCGATCACGATGGGCAACTGATTACTCTACGCGATCGCGTCCGTGCCCCCTGCGATCGCGTTTCTCTTGAACTTATGCGATCGCGTCCCTTGCTCTGCGATCGCGAAGGGTAAAATTCTCCCCCCTCACCATTACTCTACGCGATCGCATGCTCACTAGTGCGATCGCAGAGAGTAAATTTCTGCTGCACTTATGACAACAAACCAGCTCTTTTCTTTGGCCAAGAATGGTCCGTTTGGACCTCCGGATTCATCCCGAGACCCCCGGGACCCCAACGAAAACCACCAACATACTCCAAAACACGATACGAACTTGGTCCAATCACAAAAATACCATCCTAAACGTCAAAATCACCATTTACACACGAATTCAAGCCTAAGTTTCTTCAAAACTTTCAAAACTAACATTCGATCCAAAACCCGATCAAACGATGTCCGAATGACCTGAAAATTTGGAGACATATCCAAAATCACAAAACGAAGCTACAGAAATTGTCGGAATTCCATTCCGACCCCGGATCAAAATATCACCTACCATCCGGTTTTTGCCAAAATTCAACCTTCGCCAATTCAAGCCTAAAACTACACCGGACCTCCGAATTCAATTTCGATTGCTCTCCTAAGTCATAAATGATCCCCCGAAACTAGTCGAATCATCGGAATCCGGTTCCGAGCACTCTAACTCAATAGTCAACTCTAGGTTGACTTCCCACATTCAAGCTTTCTTCAAACATACTATTTGCTTAATTTTCAATCCAAATCACTCCTAACTCACCCGATATACTCTAATACTGATATAAAAGCATAAGATATGTAAATGCAAGGTAACGGGGTAGTAATTCCCATAACAACGGGCCGGGTCGTTACATTTTCCCCAACTTAAACAAACGCTCGTCCGCGAGCGGGTTAAGAAACATACCTGGAGCATCAAACAAGTGAGGATATCTGCTTCGCATCTCCTGCTCGGTCTCCCAAGTTGCTTCCTCCACGGGACGACCTCTCCACTGCACTTTCACTGAAGCTATGTCCTTGGATCTCAGCTTACGAACCTGTCGACCCAAAATGGCTACTGGTTCCACATCATAAGTCAAATCCTCATCTAGCTGTATCATGCTGAAGTCCAACACATGA
The DNA here is from genome assembly GCA_032618575.1 of Nicotiana noctiflora. Lineage (NCBI taxonomy): Eukaryota > Viridiplantae > Streptophyta > Magnoliopsida > Solanales > Solanaceae > Nicotiana > Nicotiana noctiflora. Next base: position 3,061 of record JASVEL010002687.1, on the reverse strand, counting down.
GACGGGTCTCCGACATACTTCCGGAGCATGGATACATGGAACACCGGTTGAACTCCCGACAAACTGGGTGTCAAAGCAAGCATATAGGCTACCTCCCCAACTTTCCTAAACACCTCAAAAGGTCCAATGAACCTAGGGCTCAATTTTCCCTTTCTTCCCAAACCTCATAACACCCTTCATAGGCGAAACCTTCAGCAACACCTTCTCACCCACCGAATAGGACACATCTCGGACCTTCCGGTCCGCATAACTCTTCTGACGTGACTGAGTTGTGCGAAGTCTCTCCTGAATCACCTTTACCTCATCCAAGGCATCCTGGACTAATTTTGTCCCCAACAACCTAGCCTCGCCGGGCTCAAACCAACCAACCGGAGACCTACACCGCCTCCCATATAAAGCTTCATACGGTGCCATCTGGATGCTGGACTGATAGCTATTATTATAAGCAAACTCCGCCAAAGGCAAATAATCAGCCCATGAACCTCCAAAATCAATGACACAAGCACGCAACATGTCCTCCAATATCTCAATAGTACGCTCAGACTGCCCATCCGTCTGTGGATGAAATGCTGTGCTCAACTCTACCTGTGAACCCAACTCTCGCTGAAATGTCCTCCAGAACTAAGATGTGAACTGGGTACCTCTGTCTGATATAATAGAAATAGGAACTCCATGCAATCTCACTATCTCACGGATGAATATCTCTCCAACCGCTCCGAGGTATAGGTAGTACACACTGGGATGAAGTGAGCTGACTTGGTCAACCTATCCACCACCACCCAAACTGAATCAAACTTCCTCGCTGTCCGAGGGAGTCCACTAACAAAGTCCATAGTAATCCTTTCCCACTTCCACTCAGGGAATATCAATACGCTGGAATACACCACCAGGTCTCTGATGCTCATACTTGACCTGCCGACAGTTTAGACACCGAGCCACATGGCTCACAATATCTTTCTTCATCTTTCTCCACCAGTAATGCTGCTTCAAATCCTGGTACATCTTCGCGGCCTCCTGGATGAATAGAATACCGCGAGCTATGGGCCTCCTCCAATATCAACTCACGAAGGCCGTTAACATTGGGCACACATATCCGGCCCTACATCCGCAATACGCCATCACTATCAATAGTGACATCTCTGGCATCATCATGCTGAACTCTATCCTTAAGGACAAGTAAGTGTGGATCATCATACTAGCGCTCTCGAATACGATCATATAAAGAAGAACGAGCCATTACGCAAGCCATCACCTGACTGGGCTCAGAAATATCCAGTCTCACCATCTGATTAGCTGACGCCTGAACATCAACTGCAAGGGGTCTCTCCCCAACTGGAATATACGCCAAACTGCCCATACTAATAGCCTTCTGGCTCAAAGCATCAGCCACTACATTGGCTTTCCCGGGATGGTACAAGATAGTAATATCATAGTCTTTAAGCAATTCAAGCCATCTCCGATACCTCAAATTTAGATCTTTCTGCTTAAACAAATGCTGAAGGCTGCGGTGGTCTGTATATACATCCAAATATACACCATATAGGTAATGCCTCCAAATCTTCAAGGCATGAACAATAGCAGCTAACTCCAAATCATGAACATGGTAGTTCTTCTCGTGGGGCATTAGCTGACGAGAAGCATATGCAATAACTATACCCTCCTGCATCAACACACAACCGAGCCCAACTCTAGAAGCATCACAATACACCGTATATGACCCTGAAGCTGATGGCAACACAAGTACTGGAGTTGTGGTCAAAGCCTCCTTGAGCTTCTGGAAGCTCTCCTCACATTCATCAGACCACACAAATGGAGCATTCTTCCGTGTCAACTTAGTCAACGGTGAAGCAATAGATGAGAAACCCTGAACAAACCGGCGATAATAGCCTGCCAAGCCGAGAAAACTCCGAATCTCTGTAGCTGAGGAAGGTCTGGGCCAATTCTGCACCGCCTCGACCTTCTGAGGATCAACCCGAATACCATCACTGGACACTATATGTCCCAGAAAACCCACAGTATCAAGCCAGAACTCACACTTAGTGAATTTTACATAGAGCTTCTCTTCTCTCAACCTCTGCAGTACCACCCTCAGGTGTTGTGCATGCTCCTCCTGACTGCGTGAATACACCAGAATTTCATCAATAAACACAATCACAAAAGAATCAAGGTACGGCCGAAATACGCTATTCATCAAGTGCATGAATGCAGCTGGGGCATTAGTCAACCCGAAAGACATCACCAGGAACTCGTAGTGCCCATATCGTGTTCTGAATGCTGCCTTCATAATATCTGAGTCCCTGATCTTCAACTGATGATAGCCCGATCGAAGATCAATCTTAGAAAATACACTAGCTCCATGGAGCTGATCAAATAGGTCCTCAATACGAGGCAATGGGTACTTATTCTTCACTGTTACCTTGTTCAACTGCCTGTAATCAATGCACATTCTCATTGTGCCATCTTTCTTCTTCACGAACAACACCGGTGCACCCTAAGGTGACACACTCGGACGAATGAAACCCTTATCTAAGAGTTCCTGAAGTTGTTCTTTCAATTCTTTCAACTCCGCTGGTGCCATGTGATAGGGAGGAATAGAAATGGGCTGAGTGCCCAGCACCAAGTCAATACCAAAATCGATATCTATGTCAAGCGGCATGCCCGACAGGTCTGCTGGAAATACATCCGGAAACTCCCTCACAATAAGGACCGAATCAAGACTGGGTGTCTCAACCTCAACATTTCTAATGAAGGCCAAATAAGATAAACAACCCTTGCCAATCATTCGTTGGGCCTTTATATAAGAAATCACCCTGTCGGACACATAATCAGTCAAGCCACACCACTCGATCCTCGGATTACCTGGAATAGCTAGTGTGACTGTCTTGGCATGACAGTCCAAAATCGCATGGTAAGGAGATAGCCAATCCATGCCTAGAATCACATCAAAATCTACCATGCCCAGTAGTAATAAATCAACTCGGGTCTCCAAACCCCCAATAGTAATAATACAGGATCGATATACCTGATCCACAACAACAGTATCCCCCACTGGGGTAGACAC